>CM057449.1:410422500-411002500 GCA_016271365.2 Neoceratodus forsteri
CCACCTCCCTCCTAATGTCCTTTAGAACAGCCTGAGACACATGAGAAGCTGTCCATCATATGTGGACTTGAGTCTCCTTGTCCACATAATGGGTTGCTAAGAGAATCCATCCAGGTTTGGCAGTAAATAAAGGGCAAAGTCCTCTAAGACCTCCCTCACTTCCTGGCTCTGTTCTGGGGTCAATTGGGGTGACAATATGATTGTCTCCACTGATGACTCCCGCTTGCTTTCCTCTAGCAAGTTCAGATGGGGTCTTCTTTGTCCATCCCCTCCACAGGACTACAAACAGCAAACACCATGTTGTCCCTATTTAAATATGGCTTCATCATATTAACATAGTACATTCAATGGGTATGTTTCCTGTCGAGCAGTTCTACAAAGTAGTTCATGTCATTTACCTGTCAGACTACTTTGTATGGTCCTGTCCATTTGGCCTGCAGCTTGTCTTTCTGGATTGGAATGAGGACCATTGCTTCCTGACCTGTGCTGTATGAGCAAGCTCTGGTTCTGTGATCATACCAGATTTTTCTTCTGCTGGGCAGCTGACAGGTTGCTTTGTGCCATCCCCATAAGATCCTTTAGCTTCTCCCTCAGTCTAGGGACATACTCCACTACGGAGTTCCTGGGTGGCATGCTTGCCTTCCCAGTCTTCCTGGATCAAGTCTAGGGGCCCCGCATCCTATGTCCATATAAGAGTTTGAAGGGGAGAACCCTCTTGGGGTACCTCCCTGTGTGCAAACAACTGATGGGGAAGGTATTTCTCCAATGCCTTCCCATGCTGTTCAGCAAACACTTGGAACATTGATTTTAGGGTACCATTGAATCTTTCCATGAGTCCATTGGCTTGTGAGTGATAAGGTGTCATGTGTCTTTGCACCACCCCACACTTCTCCCACAAATATTTCATCAGAACTGACATGAAGTTAGTTCCTTGATCAGAAATAACCTCCTGAAGAAACTCAACACATGAGAAAATCCTAGCAAGGGTCTGCCACTTTGGGTGCCTTAATGGAGGACAGAGCGACCATATCTGGGTATCGGGTTGCATAGTCGATCACTGTCAGGATAAACCTTTTTCTGGAGGAGCCTAGGATATTCAAGAGTCCCACAATATCCATTCCTACCCTCTGGAATGGCTCTTCTGCAATGAACAAGGGAAGTAGGGCAGCTTTTGTTTTACTACCTGTCTTCCCTATCTGTTGGCTCTGGTGACAAGACCTGCAATATTCCTTCACCTGCTAGGTGATGTTGGGCCAATAAAATGTTTGGTAATCGTTGCATGGTATGCATGATTCCAAGATGTCCAGACATGGGGATATCATGGGCAATTGTGAGCAACCACTCACATACTCCTGGGGAACAACAAGCTGACTGCCCATCACCCTCCTTGGTCCTCACATCCTGTGTATACAGCAGTCTATTATTCCAAAATACCCTGTCTCATATCAACTCCCTGTGTCCAGTCAGATTCTGCACTAGCCCTCAGTCTCTCCAAACTAGGATCATTTCTCTGAACAGCTACAAAATCTTCACATTTTCCCAAAGTGTGGGACATGTCCCTTCAGTTCCTAAACTGGAGTTCATAGCACTAGCATCACGGCATTCAGAGTCACTGCCATCCCTAACCTTCTGACCATTGGTTACTCCTCCCTTCTTCCCTCTCAGATTAATAACCTCCTGTAGCTATTTGGTGCATAGTTACATGGGAAGTCCTATTTCCCTTTCACTATTCTCCATTCCAGGAGACACAGGCTGGAGGACCAGCCTCCTGTTCTCTTCCACAGGGGCTTCTGTAGGGTTCAGGAAAATACAAGGGCATTAGCTGTCTGACTCAGGATAATCAAACACACCACCCCTGCTGTATATTATTCCCTATAATCACATCCAGAGCAAGGTTTTCTGTCACTGCCACTTTTTGTACCCTCTCTCCTGTCTCACCCAGTCCAGGAGAATACTAGCTAGCAGCAGGGTTTTCCTCCTCTGTGAATCCTCTCACAGTGACAATTGATTAGGTATAAGATGTTTAGGCTCATTCAAATCCCGTTTTACCAGGGTAAGTGATGCCTCTGTGTCCCTTAGCCCATGGGTCTGCACCCCATTTAGAGTAACAGGGTCTATGTGCTCCTCATGTTCATGAACATACTCTCAGGGATACACAGTGCACCCACCTCCTTTCAAGGGACACTTTGTCCACTCTGTGCCTTTTAGGACACTGTCTAGCCAGATGCTCTGGCTGCTTACAAACCAACATTCATCATTCTTTCTTTCCAAGACCTCCTTCTTGATAACTTGGGGCTTCCCTTTCTGCAGAGACATTGAGGGTTTTAGCTGCTATGAAGGTTCACTTTTCCCTTTCTGTGCTGCAGCACCTGCTCCACTCCCTTTCAGAGCAGGCCAGCTCCTGGCATAACGATCCAAGAGCTCAGCAGCTTCTGTGCTGTTTTGGGATCCTGGTCCTCCAGCCAGGTTTTAGCTTCTCTGGCAAGCCCAAAAGAACTATTGTAAAATATAACCTCCTGAATTTTCCCCACAGAGTTTTCTTCCACCCCTTCCACCAATGCTTTAGAAATCTTCCGTGCTTAGTTGCTAGTTCCTCAAAGCTAATGTCAGGGCTTTTTCAGAGTTTATGGAATTTTACCCTGTAGGCCTCAGGAGTGAGGTCATACTTTTAAGTAAAGCAGCTTTAAGTTTCTCATAGTCTTGGCTATCATCATTGTCCAGTTAGCCTAGCACTCATGCCCTTTACCAGTAAGTCACAGGGATAGCTGGAAGCTCCAGGACTCCCTGGGTACCCTGGCCTGGATACAGACCTTTTCAAATGAATTTAAAATGTATCCATGTTCTCCCCTCATTAAATTCCGCTATTAATTTGGAACTTAATTTATACCCCAGACCTGGAGTTTCAGGTCTATCCCCATCACTTACCTTTTATTTTATTTATTTATTTATTTATGTCTTTGATTAAGGGTAGGTGCACTGGTCCAAGGGACCATTTTCAGGCATGACCCAGGCCATAAAATATGACATAGTTAGGCAACAATTTAAATCACAAGACACAGGGATGTTACAGGTTAAATAGAGATCAAGAACATTTTTACATACAGGGCATAATAAATACAGGAACAAATGGTGGAAATCATGGTACAATAGTTGAGACAATAAGAGGGTACAAACAAACTTTATCATTTCCCAGTTCATCCCACCTTTGAAAGTCACATCTAGATAGAGAGAGAGAGAGAGAACAGGAGCCATAAACAAGCTTGGGAAGAGCAGCTAAGAAACTCTCAGAGGAGTCAGGTAAGTGCAGGATAGAAAGTGTTGGTTGTGAGGAATCTACCCCTTATAGGCAGGAGCAATTTGTTCTATCCACAAGCCAGGATTATAGAGGGATTTGAAAGCTGAATGGGTGTTAGAAGAGCGGAGGGAGCAGGGATCCTGTTCCACAGTGTAGGAGGCGGCACGGATGGTGCTTTCCCTCCCATACCAGTGGACACCCTCGGTACATGTAGGGAAGGGACAGTAGAGGAGCGGAGACACCTAGGTACAGTTCTGACCTTGAGTAGGGAAGAGAGGGAACACATCACCACTTCTGATGGTACTATCCATGATACAACCAAGGGTAAAATCAAAGCAGCCCTGGAGGGGTAGTCAGCCAAGGGAACTGTAGAGGTTGCAGTGGTGAGTTGAGAAAGGTGCCATGAGCAAAAGCGGCAGGCACTGTTGTAAGCCAATGTGAGCCTGGTTCTGAGGCCAAGGATGTCCGAGTAGATGGGGAGTAGTAGTCAAAGATAGGAAGTAGGTTCCCCTGGAAAATTGCTGTTTGAGCCTCTGGGGTTAGCAGGTGGCATAGATGGCAAGCAGCCCCAAGTTTTGATTTACCCTGCAAACCACAGTGTTGATGTGGTCTGAGAAGGTTAGTGATGGATCAAGTGTCACCCCAGATATTTGAATGAGGTAACATCTTCAAGAGTCAGACCATCAGGGATAGTATTTGGAGAGAGCAGCGGGAACTATGACATTTAGTGAAGTGCGGTTTGGATGCAAATAGCATAGATTTGGACTTTCCCATTTACCAATAACAGGTTTGCTGTGAACCAGCTAAAAAGCACTGCCATAGTTCTGGGTAAGAACTGAGGAGACCAGGGTGAAGGACTTATCACTGTGGTAAATGACAAGGTCCTCTGCATACAGAAGTGATTTACAGATTAGTGAATTAATGAAGATGGAGATAAGCAGTGGTCACAGGATGGAATCCTGGGGACACCAGTTGACACAGGGAGAGTCAGAGAGATGGCAGAACCAATGCACACTGATTGTGAGTGGGCGGAGAGGTAGCTCTTAGACCAATTTGTTGTCTCGTGGAGCAGCCAAGGAGGTGTAGCTTGTAGAGGAGAAGTGCATGGTTTACCATGTCGAAGGCCTTTGTGAGATCCACAAAGACAGCCCGGTAGTGTACTTACGATCCATGTTAGTAAGGACTTGGTCAATAAAGAGTGCCAGAGCAGTGGTGGTGCAGTGAGATTTGTAAAAGCCATGCTGTTGGCTACACATAAGATTGTATTTATTTATGTGTTCCAACAGTTGGCAGTGGACAATTTTTTCAAGAAGTTTGCTTAGGTGTGGTAGGATAGAAATGGGCGATAATTATTGGATGAGTGGGGTCCCCTGCTTACGTGATAGGGATCATTTTTAGCTGACTTGACATATCAGGCATGGAGGAGGTGGACAGAGCCAAGTTGAAAAAATTATGAGAGGCTTGATGATGGCAGGAGAAGAGTTTGAGCAGAATAGGTGAGGCCATCTGAACCCAGGCTACCCCAATTAGTGAGATTCCTTATAAGCTTGATGGTGTCCTGCATAGATATGGTCTTGAAGTAAAAGCAGGGATGCCAGGGTGAAACATAGAAACACAGAAACATAGAATTTGATGGCAGATAAGGACCGCTTGGCACACCCAGTCTGAACATTTCCCTACTTCTTTCTACCCCACCCCTAGAATTGCCTTATGGTGGGAGATGGCTGTTGGTTGTACTGGCTCCTGGGTTGACAGGAGGGTTACCAGTTAGTTTTGTGAGATGGGCCGACAGGTCAGTGAATTTTATGTTGAAAGACTGGGCTACATCAGACAGTTTAGTCAGATGGCCCAAGGGGATCAATTTTGATAATAGGTCTGTTATTATGAGGGTTTGTGAGGGAGTTAAGGGAGGCCCAGAAGATTTTGGGGTTCTCTAGGCTCTCCTTCTGGAGGTTAATGTAGTAGTTCCATTTTAGGGATTTAGCCAGCTGTTTGCACTGATTTCTCAGACACCTATATTCATTCCATGGGAAGGGAGGAGGACAATTTATGATCAGTCCACTTTCGATCATGTTCTTTCATGAGTTTTAGAAGTTCCTTGGTGATCCACCGTGTACATCCTCTTCGCACCCACCTCGTCTTAAGGGGAAGTGGCAGTCCTGAATCCCCAGGATGGCATTCATGAAATAAGTTACTGCTGAGGTCACATCAAATTGTGAATAAAAGCTTGACCAGTTAATGGCTCTAACTTCCTCCAAGATGGCAGGGTCAACAGAGCCTCAGAAATTGCAGAAAGAGAGGTACTTGGGAGGTGGATGTTTTGTTCTTGTGGACCAGATTATGTAGGTGGGAGAGTGGTCACTTATGGAGTCAATGAGTGTCCCCACCTGAGTGATGCATTCTTCTTGATTGGTGACTATCCAGTACAGCAAGGTATCACGAATAGGTGTATGGGTTTGGCCTGGTGGGAAGTGAGATGGTCTGAACCAAGTTGTGCTGCTTCAGTATGTTGACATAGTCAGGTTTCTGGGTGCCTAGCCAGTTTAGATTAAAATCACCAAGTATGATGGTGTCACGGGGGGGAGAGAGCTGAGACCAGAAAGAAGGTTTAGGAGGCCAGCAGTGCCCACTGCTGGAGGGTTGTACAACACCCCAGGAAGAGCTTCTTTGAGTAGCCCAGTACTAACTCCTCAATGAGCCACTCACTGGGAGGCTGGATCAGACCTGAGGAAGATGGTGGCAGATAGCTATTCCAATATATAAATACCTCCTCTGGTGCTGGTCATAGAGTCTTAGCCTCTCCAGTTCATACCCTGTGGCACTTTCTTTTTTCAGCCTCTCCTGATGTTGTCTTTCCTGCAACTCTAGTTCAAACTTTTTCTGCTCGAACTCCAGTTTCCTCATCTCAAATTGCAACCTAATCCCTTCCAGCTCCAGCTCTGTGGTGGCCTTCCTCACAGCTGTGGCTCTAGGTTCCCTCTCATCTTGCTGTCCTCCTCCCTGGGACGGGACACTGTGACATCCCTTGACACCCCGCACCCAAGGCTGATCCTTCTCAGTCACCGGCTGTGACTCTGGGTCCTGGGCAGTTGCTTGCTCATCAGCTGCCAAAAGAGTCTCAGTGAGGTTCTTTTGCTTCACCCTTATACTGGACCCTTTTCTCCTGGCACAGCTGCTTAGCTCTTCCACACTGTAGTCACTGTACTTGGAAGTCATCTTTCTTCCCTACACTACCACTAGTCTGTTTTCAGCAAAAAAATTATAAAAGGGTGGGAACTATATCTTGTAAACAATTTTCCCTTTTTCCAATTTTCTTACCTCTTTGTGTGTGGTTGTTCAAACAATTACGCCACTCACACCATCAAATCTGTCACAAGCCCACTCCTGTAGGGCAGGATTTCTCTCTCTGTGTCACAGAAAATCCTCTTGTGACAGAGGGGAGAATGGGGGTCAGAGATACCCTTTCGCCATGTGAGGGATACAAATACAGCCTCAAGTCTGTGCCTGCGGGTAGAACCCTTTCAGTCAGTGTACCACAAATCAGAAAGCCACAGGCATTTATAGACTTTGGGGCCCTATACATTCAATTATGTGTTTTTCCTCAGAAATGCAGTGCTCGGTTCAAATACTATCACAGGCTACTCCTGAGACCCTTCATATTTCTTCTCCTCCTCTTTCCGTCACAAAGTCCACAATGGTACTTCACTCTGATAGCATTTAGCATTAAAACAGTCACAGGTTTGTATCATTTGAACAACTTTTACCTGGAAGCAGCCACACACACAAACTACATAGGCAGAATTATTTAAAAAGAAGCCAAAGCTTTACTAATTAAATTAATAAGAAAACAGTAAATAACAAAAAAATAAAATTGAGATTGATTACAGAATATTGACAATAAAAGGAAAATATACAACAAAACTACACTTTAACTCTGAGGTTAAAAGTCTACCTTGAGTCCTTGGTTGGAATTTTGAAGTGCAAAGGTGTCCTTAAAAGTGTGGTAGAGGAAGTCTTGGCTCTCAGTGATTCAGTAGAAAAATTGTCTCTGCTCAAGACAGCAGGGTTCCAACTGCTTCAGGTAAGAAAACAACAGAAGGCAGAAAAAGGCAACAGAGAAAGCCCAGATACCCCGCTGCATCCTAGTTTTAAAGAGGTTCAAGAGGGCAAGTCCAGTTGATGTGGCCAGACCTGTGACTGGCTAGAATTTCAGTTTCTATGGCTACCCAACCAATCAGAGTTCAGTATGATATTACAATAACACAGATATGCAGTTCTGAACTTAGAAAAAAACATGAGATTAGCCAGCTCAAACTAGATTCTCTGAGGGACATTCCAGGCCTCCCTGCTTGGCAATGGCTGCCATTACTCAACCCTTAATACAGCTATTTACATAAATGGTGGCCCTATTCAGTTGTAATGAGCATAAATCTCTGCAGACCTCTTATCACAAAGGATGCCCAGACATTCCGACTCTTCATGAGGTCCTGTCCTTTCACAAACAAATGGGACTACATTGTCTCCCATCTAGGCTTAATCATTCTTTTGTCTCCTTTTAGATAATTTAATTAACTCCAGTTTCCTGGCTAGCAACAAGCAGCTTTTCTGCCCAGTAACAGGAATTCCAACCTCAGTCCAGGGCTTATGGCTTTTTTTGTACCCATGATGCTTTGAGTGACACTGGCTACCATGGACATCTCAAATACATTATATATTGTACATAAAGTTATATAAAACATGACCCAAAATAATAAAATATGGCCTTATCTCACCACACAGACTATCAATTTAGTAGAGCTATCATAACACTGATGGGCTGTTCACTTTAACATTGTCCTTCACAGGCAGGATGAGACACATGCAGGCTTGGATTTACTCAAAGGATAGTGCTCACCCTACCTAGAAGCATGGCAAGCAAAATGGTCTTGGCATGCCAGGGCCTCAGGGACCCCATAGGAAGGTTAGGGAGTATTGCTTTGTATTTGGACTAGATCCATATTGTAAATATGTATGCATTTTAAAAGCACTGGTAGAACTGGTAATTCAGATGGGAATAATTCAAGGAAGATATGCCTTGGGATGTGGAGAAAGAAATTAAAGCCCCAGTTATGGTAACAAGGATAGCATGTGATGCAACTAGTGCGGTAATGTGGAATGAAGGAATGGAGTAATTGAGAGGGAGATGCACTTTGACTAAATACAATCTTACAGAAGCCAAGTAATGCACCTAGGTTGATCCCATCTCCTGTCTAGTTTCAGTTTATGTCTGTTCTCTTGCTTATTTTGTGCCCCAGTGTATTGGTTCATGGTTCCTCTATTCAACCAACTGAGGCCCAAGGCAGTAACAGTGTTTGTGCAGTACATATTCTATGATGTACGGCAGGTGCTTCTCTGATGAGACTTCCACCATATACCCTAGACACAAGGGGTGCCTGGCTCTTACAGCATGGGGGGGTCATCCACCACTATTTGAAGGATAGGGACCCGATTGTTCCAAGGTTGTTGCAGGGTTTTCATCCAAGCCCTGCATCAACCACAGTGTTTGTTGCAGCAGCGCTTGTGCCTTTTGATGCAACGAGCCCAATTTTTACAAGTGCTGGGACAGTTGTGACAATTTTATCACTTTATGGCAGCTTGTGCCAAAGGTTTGGTGCAAGCCCTGTAAATTGGGTCTCCCATGGTTGCAAAAGTTAGGCGGGGGACTGGTCTAACTCCATGCATTTGGTGCAAGGAACTTGCAGCAGGGCTTTGCAGCAGGCGCTTACAAAATTGTGCTTGCCCTAATGTTAGATGCAAGTCACTACTTGCATCACACTCTCTCTGTAACAAGTCCCTTGCAACTATCTAAATACTTTTAAAATCGGGCCTAGTTGTTTATAGGCGGGTCCCTGTGTTTACTGCGGCAAAGTGGACCTACATTCTGCAGCAGGACCTCATACTTTCTGCTGCAGAACAACTGCTGATTCTGCAGCCATTCTGCAGCAGATAAACTGTGGTTAAGCAGAATACCTTCAAGGGATAAGTCTTAGTTACCCTTTGACTGCCTTCATGCAACCACTCTGCTCTACTGAAAGTGGAACAGCAGGCCATTTAACAGTGTGTAATCTTCTTATCACAAATATTAAACTGCAATAACTCAAACCTGGTGCAGCCATGGGCATCAGTGTTCTTTTAATGACTTTTCCTCCCACCCCGAATTTTAAGACTCATCTGTTCTTCTTCTGAAAATTGGTGGCCTCTAGGTTATAATCAGAGGAGGACATAGACACTCAGCTAAAACTACACAGATGGCAAAACCTGTGTGGATTTCTTCTGGTTTATATTTACAGTTAGCAGATATAAAGAGAGACTCCAACTTGAAAGCCATTTTTTGTTTTCTGATTTTGATCAACATTCTTTTAGATTATTATTTTTAAACTAGGAATACCCTAACTGCCTTGCAACAAACATGTTGTGTACAATGTGCAAATCTGTGTGTTGGGGAGGGATTGTCTTCCTATAATAGTGAAGGAGGGTAACCTGGTGTCTGTAGGATTTGTTGACTTCTGATTTTTCTTTTGGGGACACGCTTAAAAATACAAGCAAGTCATTCTTATTAAGCTGGAGTAACCTTGGTTAGCATGTTCTCTTCTCTCAACAACTCAGGGGTGGTGGTGTTCTTCAGTCAGTGACCCTCATTTCAGTTATGTATAGCAGCAATCAATACAACTCTCCATTCCAATGTTTTTCCTTAACTGCTTGCTCCAGTTCTAGTATACCCTAGTCCACAACTCTGTTGCAGCTGGGCAACTTGACCTTCTTTAAGAATTGAACTTGATGCCACCACTTGGGCTGCAGGTTCAAATCTGCCAAGAAATTACTCTCACACTTGCAGGTACAGATCTGCGGCCCTCACATCAAAACTGTGATAGATGTCCACCAGAGGGACCGAGTCCTCTGCTCAGTCTGCTGCTAGCCACTTGTTTCTGCAATCAGCTCCTGCTCCAATGTTTGCCACCACAACAAGATCAATTCCACCTCATGGGCCCACAGAATCTTCTTACTTCTTGGCTACTGCTCGCCTTCCAGTTCTTCCTTCCAGATTCATCTTCCAAGGATTCAGTGTGCACCATGAGCAGCCCTCACAATGAAAAATTAACATGGCTGAGCTAGCCACATCTACACAGCAGCAAATCATAACTGCTGTGGATCTAATCAAGCTCTGCTACTCTTGCGATCAGTCCCCCACCCCACAATACTGGCTGGACAGGATTATGTAGAAACAGCCAGCACAGTCAAGATGCCATGCAGCACTAGCTTTTCTGCTTTGTAGCGGGTGGCATCAAGTTTGTTTCCTTCTACGAGTATGTATGCCATGGCATACTTAAATATCAGTAGCTATGCCCTTTGTCTTGTGTGACTGCATAGCATAGCTAGCATTTCTCCGGCCATGTGGCTGGTTTTTCTGATTTCTGCAGCCAGCACTGATTTCTATGATCAGCCCTGATTTCTGAGTCGGCTGCTGCAACAGCAGAATTGCAGTAAACACGGGCCCTGTTTATAGGGTACACAATACACTGAGTACACCAAGACATCTCACATTGTTTAAACTGTATTTTGGAAATCGGCTTAGAATCTACTGAGAAAAGGTTTCCAAAGTTTGCTGCCTTTGGAAAAAAAAAGGGGTAATTTGTGTCTGCAGTTTATTTTCACAGCTGATCGGATTGCACATGGATCATTTGGGAGAGGAGCAAACCACTCATGTAAACCAAAATAAGAATGACATTGTGTAATTGGAGCTTGGAGCCTGGTAGCCTGCCCTGCTGTGCAAATGAGCAGAGTTAGATGAGGTCCTGCATGTTCATTGCATGTGTGAGAGGCAGCATGCAGGAAGAGGATGCAGTATGATGATTCAGAAAGTCACTTTGAGATTGAGGAGGATACCCCAGTGGACCTGGAGCAGCAATTAAACTCTAGTAAGCAGCAACAGAAACAGAGTATACCCTTTAACCCTTCAAGTGACCATGCAGACACTAGAGATTTGTCACCAGCTGTTGCTGGAGCACCAGTGCCACAGGAGTCTTGGCCATCTGGATTGCTCCTGCATTGCCTATGGTTCCCAGAAGAGGAAACAACCAGCTACAAATCCATCAAATCAAGGTACAGCTGCAAGTAAGGACTCCATCACAAATCCACCCTCTGGGGATTCATCTTGGGTACTGTCTAATTTAATTCAAAGGGAGCCAGAACAGAGATCAAGAAATGCAACAAAGTAACTAGTATCAGTATTTTGTGTTGAGTCTCTAGTGTAAGCATGGTACAAACTGATAAAAACTGAAATTTTGCTAAAACTGAACTTTGCAAACCAATGTTAGAAAAAAGTCAGTTTGTGTCTGGGAGTGGGGATCATAATGTGGAACTGCATGCTGAACTTGGGTAACCCATGATATGGGCGAACATATAGCAGCAAGCCCACATTACGGAGACTACATATGTGAGGACGAAATGGCGAAAATGCTTTTTCCCTCCTAAAGGTGCAATAACCTCAGAGCTGTTAATTTAGTAAGGGGATGGGGCAAAGTCCCCACAAAGGGAGGTAGGGGGCAAAGCTCCAGAAAGGCATGTTCACTGCTCTCTACCTCACCGCATTGTAGCTGCTCATATGGGCTTGCTGTTATGCTCGCCCATATCACTTGGCACCCTGAACTTGATAGATGGCTGGTTGCATCATCAGTAAGTAAGAGCCTCCACATGTAAAAAGAGGACAAAACTTACAAAAATGTCTTCAAAATCAAGCCACAGGTCATGAGGAGTTGCTTGGAAATGCTTTACCTACAGCGCAGTGCAGCTGTTGCTTGGACATGCTAGATAGGGTGGACAATTAAAGTTTGTGAAGTGTGCTGACTGTGCAGCATTAGGTCCTGAAGTAGTAGCTGCACCCTGTTCCCCAGAGGCAATCTTGACATTGGACCATAGCTCAAACTACCCAAAATCTTGCATCCACTCCTAATCAGCCAATTCATGAACAGCTGCCTGAAGTAACAGAGGCTTTAGCCCAAGCCAGAAAAGAATCAGAACAGGCCTTAGTTGAAGGCCAGCTCCATGGAAGAGGTGTACATTTAGCTGGATTGCCTAGAGTCCAGGAGATGACTGCTGGGATGCGGGGTAAGGCTTGACCAATCCACTGATGACAAGGTGTGGTCTCGGAGGTGGTCTAGGGTTTCTCCTGTGGCTGACTGTGCAGTGAGTACAAGGTAGGATTTGCCAGTCAGTTACAGTGGGCAATAGTCAGAGTTGAGTCTGAGGGCAGTCTAAAGTGGTTTGGCTGCTCACCAAGCCTGAAGACCCACAATGATTTCATGGCCCATCTATAGGCATGGTCCCCTCCCTGTGGCTTGTGCAGAGGCCAGTCTCGATGTGGGCCTGATTGTCCCACTGCCAAAGGACAGCTGCCATAATGTCACTCCAGACCTAGAAGCCAAGCAGGAATCAGAATGTGAAAAGAAACCAGATGTGGAAGAAGAAGAAAATATTGAAGAATAGGAAGCCACATTCGCAACTGCTCATCTACCTTTAGCAGAACATAAACCCTTTGTTACCAAAGTACTACTGCACCAGAGGTCCCTAAACAACTGACAAACAGAATCACTTCAGAGACTCAAACAGAGCCCCAAGGGTAGAACAAAACTTGGAGGAGCAGATAGCACTGGAGGAATCAATGAACAGATGGTGGTAAGGGCCCTGGTTGCCACCAATCAAGGAACTGTGGAAGGACTTGGGAAATTGAGTCAAGCAGACCATGGTATCAAGTGATGGGTATAAACTAAATATGGGTGCTGTTACCCATTCATGCCAAGGTGGATGTGGAACATTTTAGAGAACAACCAGGAAAAAATCATCTTCACGGTACATACAAGGACATGGCTAGAGGTGACCACATGTACTATCTGCAACACAAGGACCCGATAGACCGATTGGCACAAACAAAAATCTCCACTTGGGAAACAGGAAGGAGCATCTGGATGCCAAGGTACTGTACATGTACCAGCAATTGGGTTATTTCATGTGGATTTCGAGACCAGATGGGATTAGAATTAGAAAACTCCATCCTTTGCATTGTTTTTGAGAACCAGTGTTGCTTGAAACAAAAGTGAAAACAGTTAGTTGGACTTCCATTTAAAGCCAATTTCAAATGGGTCAAAGGGTCAAAAGTTTGAACTGAGGAGCACCACACTTATAGCAATATTCTTAAAGCAACTTATTTCAAGGTGTGCCTTCTTCTCTGCGGTTTGGGGAAATGATTGTGCTACTCCATAATGGAGTGGCATGTGACCTCATTCCAGGGGTTTATGGCTTTGCTGGTGCTGAACATAGCAGCAGGGGTCATGGAACTACCTCAAAGTTTAAAAGTTATTGCCTGTAAGTATCTCTTAAGGGAGACCTGCTAGAACCAAGTTGCTGCCCTCACTAAGGCTGTGACAAAATTAATGGACTCCCATGTGCAGTTCCAGTGCAGTTTGCATTTAAAAAAAAAAAAAAATATATATATATACATATATATATTTTAGGAATCTTCTGTGTGGTGTGTTTATTTTCTCTGTTTTCTTGTAGGTGAAGCTGTGTTTCACCATTGTGTCCAGGAGGACACAGAAAGAATAGAAGGAAGGTAAGTGCAGAAGGAATAGAGGCTGAAGACTTTAAGAAAGTGAAGACATCTGCAGAGCACTTAGTTTTATCCCATCACGTAGGCATGTAACTGCTGGTTTTAAAGATCAAATTCAAAGATATGGTGGTTAAAGATGCAAACCACATAAACCATAATGTTACCTTCTCCTGTGACGATCGATCATTTGTTCAGTTCTCTTTTGTAACATTTTGAAAAATAAAGAGTTTTATAAACTCCCTGCAGAGCACTGCATGCTCTGACTTTTCTTTGTTTACACTGCTGCTGGAAGCTGCAGGTTGCAGACGCAGTGATGTGATAGGGTGGCAACTGTGCTATCTTGCACTCTGTAGTGAAAGGTAAGGAGAAACATGTCTTCTGCTGAAGACTAGATCATGACTGTATCTTGTGTTGTTGGGTACTCGGGTCAAATTGTCCCTTATTGTTTTGAGACACTTGCCGATGATCATGCCTCCTCCTCCCAGAAAATGAAAGTGCTGGCGAGAACGAACAGGGAAGCAGCGAGGAGGGAGACAGCATGGAGCTGTCTGAATAGTACAGTATAACATTTCATATATTTACTGTTATCTTGGGGCTCATTAAGTAAGGTTATCATGTAGAGCACGAGAAGCAATTCAGAAAGGAAAACGTTCATCACCAGTACATATTTAAAAGACAAAGAACCTCTGCGCAAACACTGAGGTAAGGGTTACCCCAAAGGGCATTTGGCTGGAAGCCAAGTTCAAGAAAATACAAAATCACACATGCCCCCACAATGCAAAGCATCATGGGCTGCATATGCAAATCACCACAGAATGTTATGCTGGTCCAACTTCAAGCAGAACCAGTACTATTTTCTGTGCGCTACCCTGTCTGCTTTTGTCACGCCCAACTACACCCAGTACCAATTCAGAGCCATTGATACTAGGACATGTAGTGTGTGACAGTGGAATACATATGGTATTGTCACTGTGTGGCTCATCAGTAGGTGTAATGACGTTGTGCATAACGAAGTTGTGTATGGCCAGCATTCATTTTCTGCATTCCACAGCTCTGTCCTCTGTAGTCACCCCCATACATCCACTACACACAGACCCATTGATGTGTGGACATGCATGACATGACAATGATGACCGAATAATGTACTGTCACTGTGTGGCTCATAAATTTATTTCAGCATTGAGTCAAGCATCAGCAGGGAAGGAATGATAACACATCCACCATTTACTTCCTACTTTTCAATGTCATTTCCGCATTGTGCCCCTCCCACCCGGACTTACAGCCTCCACCCAGTCAGAGTCATTGATGTCAGCAGATGCATGACATGAAAAGTGTCAATAAACAGTGCATTGTCACTGTGGGGCTCATCATGTCACGTAATTGCGGAGAGCAAGCTCAAGATGGAAAATAGTGACTGGGTGCATGTCCAGCATTCATTTGCTACTTAGCACTGCACTGTCAGCTGCTTTCTGCATATATCTTCATTCCCCCTCCCAGTCATACACCCCTACACAGTTGGAACCCATTTATGTCAGGATACACAGGATGTAACAAGGTTGAATTAATAGGGTACTGTGACTGCGGGATAACCATTTCATGTCATCACTGACATCAAGCTCCAGTAGGGAAGAAATTATATCTCCTCCACTTTTTCCTAGTTTGCACTGTCCAGTCTTTTGCTGTTTTTCCAACCCCTCCACCCCCACCCCCACTAACATATATACTGTACATCACCTACACATGGAGACCCATTCATGTTATGACAATTAGGACATTACAAGGCTGAATAAATACTGTGCTTGTACTTGCACACCCTTACTGTGACTTCCACAGCCCACTGACTGTGATTATCCTGCTGCTTGGTAGCCTGAGTAATGTACAAGGAGCACAGCCTGTGATTTTCTAGTAGCATGGTAAGTGTCTCCCGTCAGTTACTGATAACCTGTGCAATATTTGAGAGGTGTGACCTCTGTGTGTCTCTGACCCCATTATGCCATTACCCAAGCATATTCTGGCATGCCTACATCTTCATTGTCATACCTCCAAGTCTGATTGTAACAAGAAGATGTGTTATGTGCTCTTGGCACAGTACATGTACCTTGAACTATTGAACAGTGTCCCTCAACACATAACCCAGTACTAAGTTCTGTAAAGAATGACTGAGCCATCACTGCATCATCACTTCTGACAGTGCAATGAAATTTTTTTAATACTTGGACCTGATCATTATGTCAAATTCTTACTTGCATCAAAATCCGTAAAAGCATTAATGCAAGTGTCCTTCACATTATAGTGTTGTGATTGTCTATATAACTGTTTGCAGTAGTTGAAAAAGAGTGTTTTGTGAAATGACTCTGTGGTTCAACAGCCACTGTCATCTTCTGTCTTCATGCTGCTTGGCCTCATTCCCCACCACCACACCACCCATGAAACAAACAGTGTTGGGACTTACAGTATATAGGCGGATAGGGACATATGAACATACGAATCTGCCAGCAGAAACAGGCCACAAGGTGTATCAAGTCTGCTCGAGTGTGCAGCTAGCACCCCTACCTTGCAGCTGCCACACCCTGCCCCTCACAAATACCCACCTCTTACCCTGTCCCATCCCCTTTAAAGCTGCCCACCATCTACAGGATGTCACCTCCTCAGGCAAAGTGTTCCATTTAGCCACAACACTGTCCAAGAAAGAATGTCTCCTCATCTGCCTCTATATCTTCCCTCCAATCTGAAACCATGGCCTCTCATGTCATCCCCCTCCTCAACATAAATACCCCTTCTGTGCCTGTCTTGATAACACTGGTTAGGTAGTTAAAGGTCTCAGTCATATCTCCTCCAGCGGTCCCTCCCTCCTCAAGGGAGCATATACTTACTTATTTATTTGTTTAAACTTTTTACCAGGAAGGCACACTGAGCAGAGTATTGCTTGATTCCAGGTGTAACCTGGGGAAGGGAAAAGGGACACATTCAAATACAGTAACAGGCAGTACTTTAGACAGATGTGGGGCAACTAACAAAAAGTGCTAGAGTGCATAATGACCATACAGGTTTACCAAGCAGGCACGTGAAGATAAGGTGAGGTCATATCACAATGAGCTAACCTGTGTGCAAGTGCAGGTGGATGAGTAGTGTGTTTTGTGAAGGGAGGTGAGGTGCTGACTGAGGGCAGTGTGCCTAATGTCTGCCGGTAGGGAGTTCCATAGAGTAGGCAGCCGGTAGGATAATGCCAACTGGCCTGCTGAGGAGGTCATGAGTGGAACAACCAGGAGACGATGTGTCAAAGTTCCTTAGGGGTAGGGTGGGATTGCAGAGGCCGATAAGGCAGAGGTGAGATATGGCAGTAGGGACTGGGCCCAGAATTTGGCCGTGATGCAGGCACAGTGGCAGAGTCAGTGGCCTTGTAATGTGGGGAGGCCAAGTGTCCAGCAGAGGATGCAGTGGTGGCTGGTGGGGGACCGTCTAGGGCAAAGTGACAGAAGGGGTGAAAGAAGGGGTCCAGTCTGGCTAGGGTGGATTTGGGGCCGAACTGCAAACAACATCAACATAAGTCAAAGATGGGAGGATCATTTTTGCACAATAGCACTGTGAGCCAGCAGCGGATGCTACACGATTGTGGTACAGGGTGATAAGTTTGGGGCAAAGCTTTTTGTGGATGGCATTGATATGCGCTAGAGAAATCTTTACACATTTTCACTAAGTCACTCAGACCCTCCTCGTAGGGTTTGTTCTCTAATCATTGGATCATCTTTGTTGCTCTGCCCTGTACCTCTTCCAGAAATCTGACATCTATTTTCACTGATGGGTGCTAGTTCTGTATGCAGTAGTCCAGGTGTGGCCTGACCAGTGACATGTACAGATGCAGGATCACCTCCCTACTTCTGGAGGACGTATCTGTTGCAATACAACCCAGCATCCTGTTGGCCTTAGCTGTCACCTTTCTGTACTATGCTGAGTTGTTCATATTCCTCATTATAACTACCTCTAGATCCTTTTCCTCCTCGGTTGTTCCTAGCTGAACCACTCCCAACAGGTAGCTCCTCCCTGGGTTTTTTAATCCGAGCTTAGTACTTTGCACCTCTTAGCAGTGAACCCCAACTGCCACATTTCCAACCACTCCGCTAGTTTAGTCTGATCATCCTGCAGCCCCTGACACCCTTCTGTTTCATCCACCACCACCTCATCTTGGTATTATCAGTGAACAGACTGATCTTACTCCTGATGCCCTGTGATATATCCGCTATGAATATTCCAAACAGCACCGGGCCCAGTACTGAGCTCTGTGGTACCCCTTTGTCACAGCCCTTGTAGATGACAGCTCTCCCCCACCACTCTTGCTGCCTCTCCTTCAGCCAGTTCACTATGTAGTTCACCAGCTTTGTCCCTGCCCCCACGTACTTCAAATTTCCAAATGCCCATGAGGCACCAAATCAAAAGCCTTGCTGAAGTCCAAATACAGGACATCCACTGCATGCCTGTTGTCCAGTTCCCTTGTCACACAGTCATAATACTCAACCACATTTGTCTGGCAGGATCTTCCCAAGACAACCCCATGTTGCTGACCATCCTGGAGCCCATTGCCTTTAAGAAAGGTCACAAGCCTCTCTTTCAGGATTGTCTCCATTAGCTTCCCGCAATGGATGTGAGGCTTACTGGTCTGTAATTGTCTTGTTCATCCTTTGGCCAACTTTTTTGGAGGAGCACCTCATGAGCTACAGTATCCTACAGTCCTGTGGTATGCATCCTGTGTCCAGGGAGGAGTTGGACAGGTCCACCAGCACCCCGCCTGGACCTCCACCAGTTCTTTCAGCACCCTGAGATGAATGCTGTCTGGTCCTGGTGCCTTATCCACCCTCAGAGCATTTAGACCTTCCAATATCCTGCCCTCTGTGATTATCATATCTGTCACCCCACCCCATGCCCACTTTCCCAACCCCTGAGATAGCTGCCTGACTTTCTCCTTCAAAAATACAGAAGTACTCATTTACTGCTTCTGCCTGTTCTGCCCTTTCTCGACCCATCCCCGTCCATCCTTATCCTCACTATCTGGTCATTGCAGTTTCTACTGTCCCTTATGTAGCTGAAGAAGTCCTTTTCCTGTCCTTGATGCCCTGCACCAGCCTCAGCTCCCTGAAGCCTTGGCAACCCTGACTACTCTGGTTGCCTCTCTGGACTCTTTACATACACTTCCTTGTCCTCCCCTCCCTGATTTCTTGAACCTCCTGACTGCTTATTTTTTTGCCCTCACACCTTCCAAGACATCTCTATTCAACTACCTCAGTTTCTTGGCCCTTCCTTCCTGCTCTGTGTTTTGGTACAGATCCCTATAGCCTCCACAGTCCCCACCTTGATGATTTCCCATTGATGGCTTTCATGCAAGCGAGGATGAATTATGCCAGGTGACTTTGAAAATGCTCCCTTATCCTGTCAAAGTTAGCATTTCTGAAGTCAACCACCCTGATTCTCATTCCTACAGCTTCCTTGCCCATTTCAAGCATGAACCACACTAAGTGGTAGTCACTACCCACCACGCGTCTTCCACCCTCATTTCTCTTACAGCCTCCCCATTCGACAGTACTAGATCCAGAGTTTTTCCCAACCTAGTCCGCTTGTTAACTATCTGTGTTAGGAAGCTGCCTGAATGCTTCCAGGAGCACCTGCTCCTTGCACTTGAGGTTGCTGGGGTGCTCCATTACACTCCTGGTAGATTGAAGTCCCCACGATCACTGAGTTACCCTTCCTACAGACCCTCCTAATATGCTCCACTAATTCTCTGTCCAAGTCCTTTGCTTGAGCCAAGACCTGTACACCACTGCCATCCTAAGTTCCCTATTTTTCAAATCCTGCAACTGCATCCATAATGCCTCTGTTCTAACCTCCTGCTCCTCCCTTTGCACACCTTATCCTCTCCTCACATAAAACACCACCCTCTCCCCATTTCCTCTGCCCCTGTCCCTTCTGTATATCCCATACCCTGGGATCATCAGGTTCCAGTCCTGGTATTGGGTGGCCTAAGTTTCAGTGATGGCCACAATGTCCACCACCCGCACTGTCAAGAAAGACTGTAGTTCAGTGGATTTTTTCCTCATGCTATGTACATTCAGGGAAACAACTCTCCAAATTGTTCCTTTCCTACATTAACCTGTTCTTCCCCATTCTTAACTTCCCTTGCAATCCTTCCCTGTTTCCTCCCTGCTTGTTTGGGTGGTAAGTTTGTTCTGCTCCCCACTCAAGACCCTTCATTCCTGCTGTCCACTCCCCACCTAGTTTAAATCCACTGGCATTGTTATGTATTCCCCAGACTCTGTTTTATACCTCTGCCACACCTTACTCCAATGTTACCTATCCTCTGTGAACAGTTCACTATTATCCCAGACTTCACACCAGCCTAGCACTAGCCCATACCCTTTGGTTTGACACCATGCTCTCAGCCCAGTGTTGAGCTCCTCTATCCTTCCTTTCCTCACCCTACTTGCTCTGTGTACTGGGAGTACTCTGAGAATGTCACAGAACTTCCTGTCTCCTCACACAACTTCCCCAGTTCCTCGAACCTCTCCTTACCAACTTGACTGTACTACCCCCCAAATCATTCATTCTCAAGTGTACCATGACATGTGGTTTCTCCCTCCCTCTCCTTGCATAGATGAAAATACATTGTCCTGCCTACCCGCTGTCAAACCAGAGTGTGCTGTGATACAGAGCCCTTTAGCCTCCTTTAGCTGAAGGATGAAGCTCTTGGTTTCCTGTTCTGATTATGCAACAATGGATAGAATGCTCTCACTTATCTTTACAGTAAGGCATGACAGGGTGTGATTTCCAGTTGTTTTAACCCATGCTCAATTGTCTTTTGAGTCAGGGGAGATTCCTAGCATTCCTTCAGCTACTGAGTGTGCAGTAAACATACTATAAGCAATGCCCTGTTGTGCCAAATGTGAATTTATAAAAATAAAACTGTGAAAGCTATGCTACCCAAAAACAAGTATTAACAGTAATTGTGAGGCACTGAATTTTGACCATCAACACATGCATTTCTCATTGGGGTGATGATTACCTTGACCTGGTACACATAGGGACTAATGATCTTGCCAGCTGGTCAGTTGTGGAGACCAAGGAACACGTGACCAGGCTGGGTGACAAACTATCATCCATTTCATCCAGCATCTCCTTCTCTGAGATCCTGCCACTCTGGGAGAGGGGGCAGATGGACAGAAGGTCAGAGAAGGGAGATAGGAGAGCTAAACATGGCTCAAGGGCTGGTGCCAGGAAAATGGACACAAATTGTAGAGAACTGGCAACAGTTTTGGGAGTGAAAGTTCTTTAAATTTGATGGACTGCATCTGACTAAGGAGGAGTCAGTACATTGGGGCAGAAGTTTGATGTCTTGCAGAATATTTAAACTAGCAAATGAGGAGAGGGGTAAAGCATCCCATACGTTGAATGGGAAGAACTCCTCCCCTCAGCTAGTGGTCAAACAGGAGTTCAGCATGTCTGCAGTTCATTTGCATCACCAGGTAAGGAAAAGTCTGGCTCCCATACGACATACAGGGAAAACGCCAGGCCTCACCGAACAACTAACACACCAAAATATGGCCAATGGAAAATCATGTACACAAATGCTCACAGTCTGGGAAACAAGATCACAGACCTGCAGGCAATAATGATAGAGGCTAAACTGGACATAGTAGCTATTAGCTAGACATGGTTTACCAGTAGCCACACTTGGGAGACTCAGTACCTGGTTATGTACTGTCTAGAAGAGACCAAGGTGCAAAAAGGGGTGGAGGGCCTGTATGTCAATGAAAATATCAAAGCTACAGAAATTCAGAATACACATAAGGAGCCAGAAGAACTGTGGGTCGCCTGGAAACAGGAAATGGGATGGCTATATGAACTGGGGTTGTCTACAGGCCCCACACCAGGGAAGGACATAGACACATTACTGTTAGAAGATATACAAAACATGATAGCTAAAGGCGGTTCTGATAATGGGAGACTTCAACATGCCAGATACAGACTGGTCAATACCAGCAGGAACATCTTCCAGAACTAGACACATGGTGGATTCCCTGCAGGAGAAGGGCCTCAAACAACTAGTACAACAACTCACAAGAGACAGGGCTATCCTAGATCTAGTACTGACTAACAGGGAAAGAATCACAGATCTCCAGGTAGAAGGTCACCTTGGGGCCAGTGACCATCACATGGTATGGTTCAATTTGGCCACTAGAACTAAATCATCCCATACCAAGGCAAAAATATGGGACTTCAGAGGAGCTGACTTTGATAAGATGGCCAACAGAGATAAGCTAGCCCTGGCAAAAGAAATACAGGTGAGGGGTACAGGCAAAGTGGGCAAGCATTGGATGCAATATTTGAGCAACATCCCATTATGTTAGAGAGAAAAGGAAGTGCAAAAGAAGAAGGAAACCACTTTGGTTCTCAAAAACAGTAGCAGAAAAGGTCAGAGCCAAAAGGCTTGGCCTTCAGGAAATATAAGGGAACGCAGCAGGATGAAGATAGGGAGGATACCAAACTTCCCTAGGGAAGCAGGGAAGGCAGTAAGGCAGGCAAAGGCCCAAACCTAGCACAAACAGTAAAAGAAGGTGACAAGACTTTCTATAGATACATTAGTGAAAGGAGAAAGTCCAGAGGAGGTATTGCTAAGATCAAAGGAGATAAGGGTGTGTGTGAGGAGAAGGACTATGTAAAAGCATCTATCCTAAATAGATCCTTCTGCTCAGTACTTACTGAAGAGAAGGTAGGGCAGGGCCCACAGTTCAGCACCATGGACACGGGGGAGGAGGGTCCTACAAGAGCCTCGATAAGCTCAGGGTGGAGAAGGCAATGGGACCTGATGGCACACATCCCAGGGTACTAAAGGAGCTTAGGGTGGAACTAGCAGAGCCATTATCAGAACTGTTTAGTGAGTCTCTGAGCACAGGAGAGGTCCCAGAAGACTGCAGAAGGTTCATGTGATCCTGCTCCACAAGAGTGGTAGCAGGAGGAGGCAGGAACTCAACACCAGTCAGTCTTACCTCAGATGTGGGCAAGATTATGGAGGCACTCTTAAGGAAAGGATTGTGCAATGCCTGAATCCATAGGAGCACAGTCTCCAAGACAGCATGGGTTTACAAAGGAAGGTCCTGTCAAACTAATCTCATAGATTTCTTTGACTGGGTAACCAGAATGGTGGACCAAGGGGAGCAGTTGATGTCGCCTACCTTGACTTCAACAAAGCTTTTGATACTGTTTCACATAGAAGATTGATTAATAAACTGGGTAGGCTCGGGTGGTCAGAAGTTGGTCAACTGGGTGGCAAACTGGTTGACGGGCAGAAAACAGAGTGGTGGTAAACGGTATGCAGTCAGAAGAGATGCAAGTCACAAGTGGGTACCTCAGGGATCAGTCTGGGGCCAGTCCTTTTCAATATCTTCATCAGTGACATTGCAGATGGACTGGAGGGTAAGGTTTGTCTGTTTGCAGATGATACCAAGATCTGCAACAGAGTAGATGATCCAGATGGGGTGGGCAGAATGAGAAGAGATCTGGATAAACTAGCAAAATGGTTGGAAGAGTGGCAACTAGGGTTTAATGCAAAGAAGTGCAAGGTCATGCACATAGGGAAGAGAAATCCTGAAGCCACCTATAGTCTGGAAGGAGTTGCTAGCAGTCACAAAGGAAGAAAGAGACTTGGGCATCATCATCACCACCGATGACCTGAAATCATCCAAGCAGACCACTAAAGCAGTAGGTAAGGCTAGGGGATGTTGGGGTGTATTGCTAGGGTATCACATGTCGGAAGAGGGAGGCAATAATCCTCTTACAAGACACTGGTTATGCCCCATCTGGAGTACTGCATGCAGTACTGAAGGCCACACCTTCACAGGGACATTAACCAAATTGAGGCAGTCCAGAGAAGGGCAACCAAAATGGTGCAGGGACTGAATCAGAAAACATATGAGGAAAGATTAAGTGAGCTCAATATTATACCCTAGAGCAAAGGAGGGAGAGAGAGGTGATATGATCGAAACATTCAAAACACCTTAAGGGCATTAACAAGGTGAAAGAGTCGAACATGTTTTTAATATAAGAAAATAGCAGGACAAGAGGACACAGCATGAGATTAGAGGAGGCCAATTAAGGGGTAATGTGAGGAAGTTCTTTTCACAGAAAGGGTGGTGGATGCATAGAATGGCCTACCTCAGAAAGTGGTGGATATGAATGCAGTGCAGGGCTTCAGACAGGCATGGGATAGGCATAAGGGAGCAATACAGATGAGTATGAATAGATAGGCCATTGACAGAGCAAAGGACAATGGCACATTTATAAGGCAGAAAAATAAATGGGCAGACTGGATGGGCCTTGGCGGTCCTTATCTGCCATCAACTTCTATATTTCTATGCTTCTATGTTTCTATGTCCATGTACATGGCAGTTGCACTCTGGCCAATGTGGGACAAATTAGCAAACCAGGTGGCCAATGGCCACTAAAACATTTATTGGCTTACCAGATTTTTAAAGTTACCGCCATCTGGTTACCTATGCACAGAAGTGATTTCTGAGCCCTTAAAAAGATATGCCCACTGCAAATACTGATTTGTTTATCAGGATTTTTAAATCTAGTAGCCAAAGTGGCTACCAGGTTAGAAACTGATTTGTCTCACCCTGACTCTGGCAACACACACCCACCTGTAGGCCACATGAATGTCATCAACCTGCCACATCATTACCGGAACTGATTTTGGTAAATTTGTGGTGAAAGGCACTTTTCTCTGAACTTCTGTCAAGGCGCTTTATGGGTGTGCATACCAATTTGGATACGTGCAGCCACACACTTCTGCAGCCTCCAACCCATGTGTTTAGCCTTCCCACCAGTGGTGCTTTAAGGCCTCAACCTGGTGGCAGCTGTAATGCGCTGTGTACTGTGTACATTCAGGGGACAGGAAAGCTGCAGAATGGCAGCTAAATTATCCTCTCTGTCTCCCACCTCTCCCCTCATAGCACCGGAGTGACCCATGTTTGCTGTAATGCCTTATTTGCCAGTGTTTAGTGAGTGTGGTGTCCGTTGATGGATTATATATATGCGGTGTGACAAAAAAGATTGCGACGGCATTTCAGCGATGGGCTCCATGTCGACCACAAGTTGCAGTTGCCTATGAGCCACACAGTTCACCACTGTTTTTACATTGGGGTCTCCCCACCCATACTAAAGGATTCTAACTCCAGGTCAGAGTTAGTTCAGGGAGGGGTGCAGGTCAGGAAGTGGTTGCCCCATCCAGCAGTATTTCTACAACAACATGGCACTGTAGTCGATATCAAACATAACGCCATAGAAATGTTGCTGTTAGGGTGGCATACCTCCATTGACTCATCCCTCACTGTCACTGTGCAGGTACCCTGCCATAGATGTTTTCACCTGTCATTCATCTTCTTTCTTCATATTCAGTGAACTGTATGACTGTTTACCATGGAGTAGAATCATTCAATGTTGTGCTTCATTCCTGTACTTGAACACACCGCACTCCACCAAACCCTTACCAGCTGAAGTTTACCACAGTGATAGACTTCTAATGTAGGCACATGTCACACTCATTGTAGTACATGCATCCATAACTGTGTGTGTGTTAATGCACTGTCATGTAATGTAAATGCTACCTGTGTGTTGATTGGCATACTTTCATTACAATTCAATGCTTACTTATCCATTCTGTTTAAATTTTCCATTCTCTTTTCAGGTGCAGCTGTGGAAAATGCCAGATTTTGCCCATGGCTATAGAGAACAAATGCTGCTGGTATTATTCAGCTGCTGGAAAACTTTGAAAACTCTGAAGATATTCACTGTCACAGATGTGCAGGGTTTTAAGAGCTGCTGCCTTGATGAGGATGTTCTCCAGTCAAGCCTCTATGAATACATTGAGGTTGATGGCCCCATTGGGGATAATGAGTCCACCAATGAGTTAGTTGCAAACATCATTCAACTTTCTTTTAAAATATTGTTACAATGGTTTCTTCTATTTATTCCCTGGTTGCCACTGTTTGATGTTACATACTGTCTGTTATCGCTTTGACTGTTATAAAAATTCATTAATAATATCAACATATTCTTCTAACATAGTTCAAATGTCATTACATGACATTGTACCCTTCTGTGGTACAACTGCATTCTGTGATAGTTTTTTACTGCATCAGTTGCTGTCATTGTGAAAGTACAAAACCACTATGTACACATACAGTACTGCATAAAAAAATATACTGTGCCAATGAAAAGAATGGCCTACTATATACATAAAAAAGGTATTTTTTATTTACTTATTTCAATTTCAGAATTATAACCTTTGAGCCAATAGGCTCTTTTACAAAGGCTCCATGTCATGGACAACACAACTGTACTTAACACAAAAAAATAAGCAGTGGCATTTATACAACAGAACAAACAAAGGCACTGCAGTGGTAATAACAATGAGGGTAGTGTTGAGTACACAGCAAGGGGACAAACTGTAGAGCATGCAACATATACAGGCTTGTATGCCTGCTCGGTATAACAAGAAAAGAAAAAATAATCCATGTTGCTAAGTGTTAAGAAGGAGGTTGCTAAGTGCTGAGGGAGGGAAGAAGGGAAGAAAAAGAAAAAGAAGAGACAATAGCATCCAAAAGTGGCTTTGTCATGCTGAGAAGCCAGACGGTGGTCACTAAGCATAACAGTCACAGTTGTGGAGCTGGCCAAGGGACACATAGAGCTTTCTTGAATGGGTCAATATTTTCTTGCTGCCAGATGGCAGGGGTAGGTCATTAAACCATAGAGGACTGTGGTATGAAAGGGAGCGTTGTGCCATGGTGATTCTTTTAAATGGTACTTGCAGGTGACCCTTAACTGAGCTCCTCGTATTTTTTTTGGCAAGGTTGTATTGGAAAAGTGTAGACAAGGATTCTAACATACATACTAACATACTAAAATGCCAGCAGATTAGGCCTAATGGTCTTTCGATCTGCTCGTTTGGTCAGCCCCCACCCTGGGAGCTGACCTTGCTGCCCACTCGCCTTCTCTGTCTCTCCATTCCCAGTTCTGGATATTCTCGCTGCATTGGATTTTGCTTCCAGAACCCTTCCCTTTCCTGTCCCACCCCTCTTGAACCCCTCCACCATCTCTGCCTCCACCAGCCCCTAGGCAGCACATTCCATGGCTCCACCACGCCTCCGTGAAGTAGCACCTCCTCTTTCTCCCTGAATCTTTCCCTCCAGTTTCCACCCATGCCCTCTAGTGGCCGCCTCCTCCTTCCTTCTGAAGCACCCTGACTGCTTCTCCCCTATTTACCCCTTCATGTACCTGAAGACCTCTATCATGTTCCCCTGTCCCTTCTCTCTTCCAATGTGTACATGTTTAGCTCTTCGAGCCTCTCCTCATAGGTCCTGTCCCCCAAGCCCCAAATCATTTTGGTTGCCCTCCTCTGGACCCTCTCCAGGAGTTTAATGTCCTCTTTAGTGTGGCCTCTAAAACTGCATGCAGTACTGAGGTGCGGCCTCACCAAGTAGTTATACAGAGGGAGTATCACTTCCCTCCTTCTGGAGGTGATCCCCTAGCAATGCATCCCAGCATCCTGTTGGCCTTGGCTGCTGCCCTCCTTCAAGTCTCCGAGTTGTTCATCTTGGCATCCAGCACCACCCCCAGGTCCATTTCAGCCATCGAGACTTTGTAGCATTACCCCCAAAGGGTGTACACTTGGCCTGGGTTTCTGGTCCCCAGGTGCAGTACCTTGCATTTCCCTGCATTGAACCTCAGCTTCCACTTTCTAGACCATCTTTCCAGAGCCTCTAGGTCCATCTGTGGGCCACCCTCCTCCTCCCCATCCACCACCGCCCCCAGTTTTGAGTCATCCACAAAGAGAATCATCTCACTCCTGATACCTGTCCTTATGTCAGAGACATAGGCGGAACAGGAGGGTCCTAAGGACTGATCCTCTGGACCCTACTAATGACCCTCCTTGGGATGACTATCCCACAACTTCCGGTCCTGGAGCCACTGTCTATTCTTGGAGTACCACTGTGTGGTTCTTATTCCAGTGTAATGCTGCATCAGTGCTCCTTAGCTCACAGAGACTGAGAATCTGTCAATGGCACAACACACTTGTGGTGCATAGTTGATCATACTCTATCGTCCAATTAACATTTCAACATGGATCAGTAATGGCTATGAACTTGTTTTACATGTTGCTCACTGTCCGCTTTACCTGCACCATTACACAAAGGCTGTATTCCTGCCCGATGTGCCTTTTTTACTACCTGGCAACTAATTGTGTCTGGGACACTGCCTTGACATGCCTTATGGCTACATTGTGCCTTCTGTACAGTTGATGTAGGGATGCTGTAATCGTCTCATTCCCTTCTCAAAATTATGTCATCTTCCAAGACACCCATAATGTACAATACTTATCTGCATTACCTTGTTACATTCTGTTAGCACCCTTATTTTGTCATTATTGCCACAAACACACTGTCCTATTTAATTGTTTTCATTTCTGTATGAGATGGAGTGAACTCAACCTGTCACACTAATTGATCTCACATTCCATGTTCACAACACAATGCTTTACATTGTCTTTCAAGGTGGCTGTTGAGTGCCTAACTACTCCGTGGCCTCATGGCTGATGCTTTCAAGCTGTCTGTGACCAGTATGTAGGGGATAAGCCATACGGTTTCTTATTACCCCACTTTGGTAATGGTGGGTGCTAGGCACCTCATCATTCATTTTTTGAATGTTCACTATGTAGTGGTTTTACCATTGATGAAGCACTACATCTGAATGTGAATCTTATATGTATATTTGCTTTTTCCCCATAGGTTGCTATTCTACATGGTGTGGCACAGGCTCGGGAGATGCAATCGGAAGGTGTTGCCTTCATGTGCTGTGAGTGCCATCAGGGCCAAATTTTCAGAAACATATAATGGATTCCAGAAAGCTCACCCGTATGTATTTATCCTTTTCTACATTTTTTAAATGCCATTTTTCCATTGATGTTACACCCCTACCCCCTATGCAATATCTGCCAATGTCGATCTTTGACCACCCAAAGGCATGTAATATGTGGCTTGCTGTTATCTGTGGTGTCTTATAGTATGGTTCAGGAAGTTAATGATTCTGTAACAATGGTCCTGTTGAAAAAATGAGATTGGTTATTTTAATTCTGTGATACGGCTCTGATGCACAGTCACTGTGGGTTGCTGTCACTCTGTTTTGTGTCAGTGGCTGAGATTGTGCCAAAAGAAGATACAGTACACTTATGTGGAGAAAGACTAAGAAACTTGAGTATGGAGTGGACAAACTAAGGCATGGGTCTGATGTGTTGTTCTTTAAGATCATAAATCATGATCCCATGTTTCTGTTAGTGACAGAACTAAGTTACTATCAATGGTAATTTTGAGGAAAATCCAGTAAGTGACATGGTGCTAGATGAATGCATGCCTCAATCACAACACTGCAGCTATTGTACTTATAGACACAGTATAGGTGGAACCACTGTCATGCAGTGATGACATGTGAAGGTGAAATTTAAGTAAGCAATAACACACGATGAGGTGTGGTTTATCGCCCTGATAAGAAACACATGAGGGTGTACTAAGGCATGGCGGCATGTGCCGAGTGCCTTATGCCACTGGGCATGTTTAACAGGCGATAAACCACACCTCGGCGTGTGTTATTGCGCGTTATAAATGGGGTTTCTATGTAGAAATTAAAACAATAAAAAATAGCTGTCAAAATAGGAAAAATAGGGGAAAAGTTTTTTTTGTTAGAAGAGAAAAATAGTTCCTCTGTTTATGTATTGTATTGCCCTGTATAGTACAGTGTATTTAGCTTGGTTATTGCTAGAGCCCCAAATACAATTTGTGCTGCCTAGGTCACCACAGATACATAGTTTTAACTGTGGAGTGCTTTAATGTGTGCATTTTAAAACTGCAGGGGCAGTTTAATAGACAGCGAGCGTGTATGTCTTAAGCCATCCTAGTGTACAGTTTGAATTAGATGACGCCTGACTAAAATGACCCTGTGTTTAAAAATTGGAAGGGTGATTTCATAGGGCTCTAGCGTAGCCTCTTAAGCTCCCTACTATACACTGTTTGTAACACAGCCGGTCTTACTGAAATCGCCTTGTATTTTGAAACTGTGAAGACGTTTTTTAGGGAGCATGCAAGTTCGCATCAGCTGTCGAGCGTGCAGTTTCTATTGCAGTATATTTTGTTTACATGGAAGCTAAATGTCTGGAGGATAGCAGTGACTGTGTGGTTTTGTAAAAATTTGATTTCGATTTTGGAGTGGATGATGGTTAAATATGACGGTTGATGGTGGGGGAGCAGCCCATCAATGAATGTGGTGGGATTGAGGAACGGAACAGAATGGAGGGACTGGAGATGAGCTGCTGCAGGGAAGGAAAGCACCAGGACAGGTACAGATCATTTGGGGGTCCCAGTAGAGGTGTAATGTTGTAATCTGGGGCTTTTTTCCGTTGATGTTTGTGTCTGGGTACTGTACTGGTAGGACTGCATTTGTGATGATTTGCCATGAGGAAAAAGGTGTCTGCCTCTACCACTTCAGTGAGCTCTGCCAGTCAACGTTCTGTTTAAGGTTGGCAAAGCTCACTGATTTGCTGCTGTTATGGGACTTTCATTGTAGGTATGTTGGTTGGCTTCTATATCATCTGATAAGGACACGGCTCAGATGATGTAGTAGCCAATCAGAGGCTTGGATTTCTTAAGCCCATTTTATAATGCATGTTAAACCACAGTACCTTCTGGGTAACTATGACACATCCACTCAAGGACATGCACATCCTGTGAAACACTGCAAACACAGTTGTGTTCCCAGTACCACGCCACTCAGTGTTGCAATTGTCAACCAGGTCAGGGTCATTTCACATAACATGTAATGCGCTGAAAAGACAAATCGCACTTTGGTGACAATGGACCCACAGATGACTTTTACTCTAAAAAATGCCAGTATTTACATTGCATGATAACTTCAACTGCATAGTGGATTCCTGAGACTTTATCACTGTTCCCATTATTGTTGCCAAGTTGACCACTCTTTCTTTGGCAGTGTGTGAAATGTAATGCACCTACTTTAGGAGGGCTGACTTTGGCAAGATGGCAGAGTGCCTCAGAAAAGCACTAGCAAACAGGCTAGAAGGAGGTGTGGAGCAACAATGGGGAATTATCAAAACTGCCATCACAGAGGCAACAAGCCTTTGTGTGAAGCAAATAAACAAATCAAAACGAAAGAAAAAGCCACTATGGTTCTCAAGAGAGGTGGCTGTGAAAGTCAGGAAGAAAAAGATAGCATTCCGGAAGTATAAGGAAACACAGAAGGAGCAGGACAGAGAGCTATACCAGTTAAGGCAGAAAGAAGCAGGGAGGGAAGTCAGAATAGCAAAGGCTCAAACTGAGGAAAAGATAGCCAACTCAGTTAAGAAGGGGATAAAACCTTTAGGTACATCAGCGAGCGTAGAAAGACAAAGGGAGGGATGGTGAGGCTGAATAGAATGAACGGTGGTGGGCAGAGGGGGACAGTGAAAAAGCAGGAATACTGAACAAATATTTCTGCTCAGTTCACAAAAGAGGAGGGGAAGTGCCTAATCCAATTAACAGAAGCACTCTTGATAGGGGGTCGATCCCAGTCCTTTCACAGAAGAAAGGGTTCTGCAAGAACTCCTAAAACTGAAGGTGGACAAAGCAATGGGTCCTGATGGAATTCACCCAGAATTCTAAAAGAATTAAGGAAGGAACTAGTGAAACCACTGGCTACTCTTTTAATAAATCATGGGAGGATGGTGTGGTACCCGAGGACTGGAGGAAGGTGGATGTGATTCCCTTCACAAAAGTGGGACCAAGACAGAGGCAGGAAACTACAGACCTGTCAGTCTGACCTCTGTGTAGGGAAAATGCTGGAGTCACTTCTGAAGGAAAGAATAGTTGAGTACCTAGAGGTCAGTGGAGCACAGGATCCAAGGCAGCATGGGTTCACAGCGGGAAGGTCATGTCAGATGAATCTAATAGATTTCTTTGACTGGGTGACCAAAGTAGTAGACCAGGGAGGGGCAGTGGACATGGCCTACCTAGACTTTAGCAAGGCATTTGATACAGTCCCACACAAAAGATTATTAGTCAAATTAACCAGCCTGGGAGTGGGTCCCAGGGTGGTAGCCTGGTAAAACATTGGCTGGACAACAGGGCACAGAAGGTAATTGTAAATGGAGTCCACTCTGAAGAAAGGGCGGTTACCAGTGGGTACCGCTAGGGTTCAGTATTGGGTCCAGTCCTTTTAATGTCTTCATCAGTGACATTGCAGAGGGACTGGAAGGAAAAGTATGCCTTTTGCAGATGACACAAAGATCTGCAACAGGGTTGATACACAAGGAGGCGTGGAAAGGATGAAAAGGACTTGCAAGGTTGGAGGAATGGTCAGACGTATGGCAGCTAGGATTCAATGCAAAAAGTGCAAAATAATGCACCTGGGAAACAAGAACCCAGGGAAGAATACACAATGGGTGGGGAGGTAGTAAACAACAACAAAACAGGAAAGGGACCTGGGGTAATCATATCAGATGACCTTAAGGTTAGCAAGCAATGTGAGAAGGCAGTAGGAGGGCTGGGGTTATACTTGGATGTATAGGGAGAGGCATCAGCAGCAGAAAACAAGAAGTTGTTATCCCTCTGTACAGACAGTTGGTGAGACCCCATCTGGAATACTGTGTTCAGTTCTGAGACCCCATCTCCGCAAGGACATAGACAGGATAGAGGCAGTCCAGAGGAGGGAACTAAAATGGTGCAGGGTCTGCAAGAGAAGCCGTATGAGGAGAGACTAAAGGAGCTTAATATGTATATGCTTGAGGAGAGAAGGGAGAGGGGGACATGATAGAAACTTTCAAGTACCTCAAGGGAATCAACAAAGTCCAAGAGGGTAGCATCTTTCAGAAAAAGAGACTTGCAAGAACAAGGGGACACAATTTAAAGATAGAAGGAGGGTGGTTCAGGGGCAATGTGAGGAAGTATTATTTCACAGAGAGGGTAGTGGATGCATGGAACAGCCTTCCTGAGGAAGTTGTGGGGTCTAAAACTGTGGGAGAATTCAAGAATGCATGGGACACAATAAAGGCAATTCTTGTGGGGTGCAGGAAGATATAGGCTGTTGGTTAACTAGGATCTGCGCCTATCCTGTAGTTAGGGAAATGGCAGACTAGATGGGCTCTAGCGGTCCTTATCTGCCGTCAAAGTCTATGTTTCTATGTACTCTCTAGAGATATCCAGAGTTTGACAATGTGGATGTTTTTATCAAATACGCTTCTTTAGACCTAACCTTTTTGTACTTCTGATAGTACAATTCAAAAATATGTTTTTGGGGATGGGGATTATTTATTTATCATTTTTCCCCGGTTTTCACACACCCCTCCACCTCATGTCCTTGCCTGTAGTGTGTGCATGTGGAGCACGCATGCATGTGGTGCACTGCGGACACAACACCCTACCTGTCACCCATTCCTGCCTGTGCTGCCACCGACCTCCACCTGGTGATGGCTGCACTGAGGAGGCTGCCACCAGGCAGCTCTGTACTGCTCCCACCCTTCCTCCCCTGCAAGTACCCAAACTACCTAAGGCTGTTCCTGAACACATGTCACCGGGTGGCTCGAGGTAAGGTAAAGATGCATTAGACCTCTGCTCCACCTGGTCGGCCATTTGATCTATGTTGTTACATACACTGGGCTTGTACTGCTGCTGCATGCAATGACTTTTGCTGTGTGGCACATATTTCTGTAGTAGTGGACATGCTACTTTGAAGTTTGTCACTGTTGCAGTCCATAAGTTCCTATGCAGTCTGCCTCACAGTGACTTTTGTCAGATATTCCTTACCACTTTCCACTTGACAATAATTGCAAAGTTCTTATCCAACATTATATATAAATATATTGAAATGTAACAGCTGTTATTTGATGTAACTGTACTGATGTTTATATATATTTTATTTTACAGGTTGTGAACCTCCATGCCGATGTCCAATGTGGATACTGTAACATCATTTCCAGAGCCAAATGAACTGTAGAAATGGCATCACGTGTACAGCAGTCTTTACATAGCAATTAAAAAATGTCATGGTTTACCTGCACAACATGTGATGTCTAATAAAGCTTTTAAATTGTCAGCTGTGGTTGTCATTGTTAACTGCTTCTTAATAAAAGGACTCATCGTGATGGATGTGGGCATAAATATGAATGCATTTATGTCTCTACATGGGAATTACTTCTGTGTAACAATACAATATATCACACCACATCAGTAACTGTTATTATTTCTATTTTTAATATCACAATTTTAATAACAGAACCAAAGTAGTTGTCATACAGAGGTTAGCCTTAACAGTATTTCATACCTTTCTTGACTCATTGATGGTGGTGCATGGCTGTTGCCGGTGATTACAAATCGCTATAACACTGCCTGTGTTAATATTACATTAATATGCTGACTCCTTAAAGGTATTCATATTATATAGCATTTAGGCTGTGAATGGCTTGCAGTACTATTCATCAGGAAGTAACGTGCTTTGGAACTCATCATTTCAAGGTTTCATCACTTAACAGCCTTACTTGTCTACTTAGGTAATGAATACCGGACTAATGGTTAACTGAGATGGTGTGTATGAGACTGACAGGTGTCTTGTCTTATGAGGTGTACATAATAATGCCTGTGACATACAGTATATGGAATGGAGGGAAATTAGTTGCATTTCAGAGGCCTATGCACTCAAATAGCAGGAGAAGGTGTGATTCAAAAGAAAACAGTTAATTACAGCATATTGACAGTGGGAGTGGGGGACCAATAGTAAGTAATTAAGTAAATTTATTTTATACAGGAAGACATGTCATTTAGGTTGTATAACCCAGTTTTCAAGACAGCCCTGTTTATCTCTAAGTTACCTATATACATACACATTAACTAACCAATAGGACACCCAATAACATCAAGATTCTTACGTCAAAAGGATTACATTGAATGGGTCATGTTTTGTCCCAAACAAAAAGTATTACAAGCAAACATAGGCACACATATACTCAAATGAAATGTGTGGTGTGGGACTGTGGATGAGCTGCTTACCTCTGGAATTGCTTCCTCTATTTGTGGTTGCAGACATATTCCAAGGCCACGATGGGCCATGCAAGTCCATCTGTGGGGAACAACACAATATTGTGCTGCTCCTATGGCAATGATGGGACTCTTATGACTATGCTTTGTGGGATTAGTCACTGTTTTCCTAGCAAGCACAAGGCCAGCTGAACAGCAGCAAAGATATGTATTACATGCCCAACCTGAAGGACTGAGCAGGTTGCTTGTGTGGCAGTGCAATACCCATGGTAGGTTATCTAGGTGGTTGTTGTACTTCTGCTGCAACGGTAAAAGCACAATAAAAAATATATGTATATGATCCTCCTATAATATATTGCTAAGCATCCATAACCCACCATAACACAAGTATTGTATATGTATCCCCATTGGTTCGGTAGATGTTTTGAAACAACTTTCCACAGAGTCGTACAATACTGTGAAATGTAAATGCTCCTATAAGACACCCTTCAAGGAATCACTAACCATGCTATTCTGATGCACGTTGGCTGGCCTTATCCCCGTATGACAGTAACCATGTACTAAATAATGTTCCTTTGCAGCATTGCATCAATTGTCTCATTACATAACTAAGTCATATCGTGTTGCTGCTGATCTGTTAGCCACCACTGCCTTGAGTGCCAGACTGACACCATTGTAACTAGTACGGTTCTGTTACCTCAAACATAACACCCCAGCATGAACTTAACCAACACCACACTCTCATACCAGACAATACCAGTGCAAGATAGTAACACAGCGCTCTGTACACCACTACGGGTATCCACAGAGTAAACTGAATGAGCATTGACTGTTAATAGTGACTGGTCTTGTGTGCACATCTGTGATCGCTTAAGATTTACTGTACATGCTTATTCTGCTTCCTCAGCATATGGAGTATGTACAGGCAAGGGCTGCAATGATGCAAAGGAACAATGCGGATTACATGGTTACTGTCATACGTTGAGAAGGGCAGTGAAGGTATACTGCAACTGCAGGGTTAGTAATACACTGCAACATGTATTATACTGAGCATAATCATTGCATCCTGTTTTATGGCTATATGGTTACCGTGGCACATACGTTATGGTTTTAACATACATAGTATCTTCTGCAATGGTGATTGTGATGCATTGCTAATTATTTTAGGTTGATCGGGACAGCAAAATACGCTGAACCACCGTAATACCTGTATTTTCCTTTAGGTATATGGGGCAACGATCTTGTGGCTTGAGGGTGTCATGAAAAATATGTTTGTCCATGTGTGCAAACACCAGAGCTTGTAAAGTCAACACATATCAAAAACCAAAGCAACCTTTAGGGCAGATGAGACCCTAGCAATTGTGTCAATTTCAGAAACATTTCAATGGGATGAGTAAATGAGATGTGGCTACAGGAAGATATACTTCTTTCTGTAATGAAATGAAGGAGATACTTGTTGGGCGTGGGTGGAGATCAGCATGTCAAACAAGGGTAAAGGCAACAGAGGCGCAAGCAATGCAGTGGGAGGAAGAGTCACCATGGGTCGGTCACCAGAAACAAAGGCAATGGCTCACACATCTGAACTTGAGTTATCTACAGAGTAGAACTGCAATGTGAATTCAAAGACAGTGACCCACTATACTCCATAAGTGCAATGTGCTTACCCAACTTGGTGTGATGTTATGCTTGTGTGACTTGGATACATTGTGACTGTTTGCCTCTATCTGTGGTATATACTACACTGTAGGGTACAACAGCAAAGAACCCTAGAGGAGGGTTCCACCCCAAGAAGTACCATGGGAATTATTCCCTTTGCTAAAGGTAGCTTAGGAAGGAGCCTATGAAGAGAGAGACAAGCCACTGGAGGAGGAGGGAGAATGGTGGGGCAATGAGAAAACATTCCTGGAGCAACCAGGAGTGGCCTTTAAGGCTCAATCAGGAGCATGGTTAGGTGCTCCACCCATTGAACCACAGGCGTAGCCTTACAATAGAAAGTGGGCAACTGTGGAGATTGTACGGGTATGTGACTGTACCCTGCAGGGTGCACGATGGAACATCTCAACAGCAGACACAGCCACGAATACTGACATCCTTGAAGCAATGCACTGGCCACACCAGAAACAAGTACTGGATGGTAGTGTCAGTGAAGGCCAAGCAGGGGGCGAAATAGGGATGTTTGAGGAGCAATAGAGCCACCTGAATGGAGCCACACTGAGGGTAACAAATCTGTTCATTTGGGAAACACACAAATGCAGGAGAAAAATAAAGGTACTGTGCTTATCAAAGCAGTTGTCTGTTAATGCAAAACTGCTGAAACAATGGATTTTATTTATTTATTTATTGTAAAAATCAGAATTACAACCTTTGAGCTAAAAGCTTGTTTACAAAGGATCCTCATCAAACATGGGGCGAGGGAACAAACAAGGTACATGAATTGAGGGAAAACAGTAGCAGCTAATTGGCATTGTCAGTAACGCATCTGTTAGAGGACATATTGCATATTGCATATTACAAATAATATGATAAGGATAGACAGAAACGTAGTATAAGCCATACTGTTAGATGCAGAAAATATGGGGATATAGTCCCATGCCAGCATAGGTAAATAAAGTGCAAAAATCAAACTATGTGCAAGCTATGGGTTCTCCCAGGTAGGGACAGATGGAAGGAGAGAACCACAGCACAGTATATTAGATAAACAAATTCAGTCAGGTGGAGGACTAAGTATTGCAAACAAGTATACAGAACTGATGATAGGAAAGTAAGTGACTAACTGGAATAAGAGTTTCTACTCATATAGTATAAAAGAAACATGAACAGGGTGGAAGTGACAAAACTTCCAATTTCCACCTTTCTCTTCTCTCCAAGCATACTCTGCCCTCCTCACCCTTAACCCTACCAAGTCCAGCCGTGATCGCCTCCACATCTCTGCCTCAGGTATAACTGCCCTGCTCACCCACATTCTAAACCTCTCTCTCTCCACCTCCACTATCCTGAAGGCCTGGAAATCTTCCAAAGTCTTACCCCGCCACATGGGAGGCGACCCTTCTAAACCTGGAAACTATAGACTTATTTTCCTCCTCCCTTTGCTTGCCAAACTTCTGGAATCCCTCATTCACTCTAGGCTGTCCAATTTCCTGGCCACTGGCCACTACTAGTACACTCTTTCTCCAGTGCAGTCTGGCTGTAGAGAACAACATTCTACCACATCCTCACTATTACGAGTTACAGATTTGATTTTTACTGCTATGGACCAAAACCATATTATTGCTGCCATCTTCATTGACCTTGCCAAGGCTTTTGACTCAGTCTCCCACCCCTTCTGCTACAAAACCTAAGTCTGGTTGTCCTTGCTGAATCTGCCGTGAGCTAGTTCTATTCTTGCCTTCATGACAGGCAGCAATCAGTTCAAGTAGGTGATGCTCTCTCATCCCTGCTCCCCATCCTCCGGTGTCCAGCAAGGCTCAATCTTCAGCCCCATCCTTTTCTCCTCTTTGTAAACAACCTCCCTCAGTATGCAAATCTTGCAACATTCTCATGTACGCTGATGGGTAACCAGTGATGATAGCAATTATAAATGAGCGACTGTAGAAACAGCAACTCATTTATAGCGTTATCATCATCAGCTACCCTGCAAGGGTAGCGATGCTTAGCGTGGAAAGTGACCAGAAGGGGAGGGATAGGGAGGTGTAGGGAGGGATAGGAGGGAAGGTTTGTATGGGTAGGGGATCCAGCTGCAGCTGAGCCAGACCTGTGGTGTGGTGGTGAGGGAGGCTAGCTATGGTGCAGCAGGCACTGGGTTCGGGACCTGCTGGGGTGATTGTTTTGCCACTGCTTGTGGCTCTCTGGTTTTTTTTGTCCATGTTTTGCCCACTCCTCAACATGCACCTCCCTGGAGTTAACAATCCTTAGTAAGAGGTGCGGGGGCAAAGCCCTCCATGAGAGAGGGCACGGAGGCAAAGCTCCCCTGCAAAAACACCTAAAATAGCCTGATGTTGGTTGCTTTTGTTTGTATATCACCAAAATGTTTTTTGGTGATATATATTCATTATGATAGTGATCGCTGTATTGGCATCACTATCATGACATGGAACAACGCTGATGATAGCATCATTCTCTTCTCCAGGTGGTTCCATGTGATATGGAAGACTCTAAAAGAGCAGGCCCATATCAGCAAATGGAAAATGGTGAGGACCGAATGGTGGCTGTGCTTTTTCTGTGGTGGGGCTTGCCCCCCTGCACCCCCCTTTATTAAATATCAAACTCAAGGTCGTAGCACCTCGGGGTAAGGGAATGCCAGTTTCTCCATTCCAGTACTTACTGTTTTCATCCTCTGTAATTTGGGCTCACTCTTTTTCATTCTCCCACACATTACATGATACCTCTCTGGGCCCATCACCATTGGTGTACAGTCCTCCATGAAGACTTCAATAGAGTTCAATCCTGGTTCCAGAAAACCCAACTCAAGCTCAACGCTAAAAAGGCAGTGGTTATGACTTTTCCCTCCATACAAAAATTGGCCACCCTCCAGTCCTCTCTTGTCTGCACAACCTTGGATGGTTCTCCTTTAGAGAATGTCACCACTTTTAAATGCCTGGGGTTTGGTTGGATTGTCATGTGGAATTCTTCACCCATATCAATGCCATCTGCACCAAACTGCGTCCCAAACTGTCTGTCCTTAGCGACATAATGGTAGCCTCCTCACCACATGCTGTGAGTTGGTACCAAATGATCCTAGCTGTCTCTCTTTACGCTGATGTGCTTTATGGTACCACCTCTCATTCTTCACTTGCCAGATTAGACACCCCTTAAACCCTTTCTGCCACCTCGACACTGCTTCCCCCTTACACATCACTGTCTCCTATACTCTGCCCCTCACACCACTGTCCCACAGGAGAGTAGTTCACTGTGCCTCCTTTGTTGCTAAATTATGGTTTGTAACCCTCCCTACCTACCTCTCAGCCCACCTCTCCCAAGAAGTCCCTCTTCCTATGCCCTTCATCACCAAAATCCACGACCCCGCTTCTGCATCTTTTCCATCTGCTTTCCCTTTTCATCTCCCATCTCTGTGAAACTAACTCCCCTCCAACATCAGATTATCCTCTTCTGCCTTCTCAATCAAAAGACTCTCAGACTCCTACCTCACCCACTGTGCTCTCTCATGCTCCCAAATTTCACCTCCCTAATGAAGAGAAATCTTACCCCTCATTTGTTACACCCTGGCAGCCTATCTTCATGTTCTTGATGGGACCCCAGTGTTAAACTGTGAGCCTTGATCTCTGTATTCTTTTGCACTGTCCCTAATTTATTTTGGTGCACCTGTGTGTGCTGCTCCTGGACTTGCAATTTCTTCTATTTATGTTGTTTGTTTGAATTGTTGTACTCATGCACATGTTTGTAACCTACTGTTATGGATATTGTAACCATGATTTTTGGTTTCTGAATTGTTCTTGTCATACTTGTCAATTAATTATTTCCCGTGTTGCCTTTTCCCTAGGTCGCACCTGGAAATGAGCCTCAGCTCATTGTTCCTTTTCCCAGTTATCAACTTTTAAATAAATAAAAGTAAAGAAATCTGGAGAGAGGGGAGACAAGCGGGTACCTCAGGATCAGCCCTTGAGCTCCTCCTGTTCAATGTCTTCATTAGTGACATTGTGGAAGGGCTGGAAGGAAAGGACTGTCCGTGTTCAGCTGACAGCAAGATCTGAAACAGGGTAGACAGGCCAGAAGTGGTGAAGAGAATAAGGAGGACCTTGAAGAAAAATTGAAAAGTGGTCTGTGATGTGGAAAATCATGTTTTCTGTAAAGAAGTACAAAATAATGCACCGGGGAGAAGGAACCATGGAAACAACAGCTTGATGAAGGGGTGGGAGAGGCGATGACAGTCACCAAGGAAGAAAGTGACCTGGTGGTTATCATTTAAGATTAAATAAAGGTAGCAAAGCAAAGCACAAAGAGTGGCAGGAGGACCACTGGAATGCTGGGGTATAGGTAGAGGCATCACTGGAAGAAGTTGGGAGGTGGTGATGCAATCTTTAAAAAGCTAGTGAAGCCTGACCTAGAGTACAGCATGCAGTTCTGGAGGCCACACCTGTGCAAGGACATTGACAGGATGGAGCCAGTCCAGAGACGGACAACCAACATGGCACAGGGCTTGCACCACAAAACATATTAGGAGAGATTAAAGGACCTCAATATCTATGGAGGAAAGGAGGGAGCAGGGGACAGGATAGAAACTTTCACACACCTCAAAAGGATAAACACAGCGTGTTGGGGAGGGCATCTTCCAGTGTAGAAGGAGTAGAGGAACGAGGGGCATGATACGAAATTGAGGGGGTAGAGTAAGATGAAATGTGAGCAAATGTTTTATTCACAAAGGTATGCACATGTAATAGTCTGCCACAGGAAGTGGTGGAGGCAACCACAGTGGGAGGTTTTAATGTGTCTGGGGAGGCACAAGGAACCTTGAGCTGGCAGGAACAGTTTTAAAGCCATTAAACAGATAGTGTCAGAGGCCACATAGAAGTACAGGAACATTGAACAGTCCTGGCAGTCCTTATGTTCCTACATTTTCTTTTCTATGTTTCAGGCATTACCAGAGGTACATAACGCAAGTGTGGAGAACAACACTACATACAGGCGCAACATGAGGTGCAGGAAATTACAGAACAAGGGATAACTACATGAAGCACAATTACATAAGATACAAGGTGATGAAAAGGCCAGCATACAGGTCATAAATACATACTCACAGGCCATGTAACTGGCTGAAAATAAGTCACAAACACAGAAACCAAACATAGTTTTCTGATATGATACATAAACTGCAAAATGCATTCAGGTACATTAATAGTGCACAGGTCAGCAATCAGATTTGAACTAAAAATAAAGTTCAGCAATTCCCTTAGCAAGTAGCACTGGGACTTAGAGTAGGGAAAATGGGGATGGACATCCCTGTGCACTGATAGGCCGACACTTGCTTCTAGCCATTGACCTAAAAGAAGTCACTGCCAGGTAGGGCAGCACACAGAATTTATAAGCCTCTTGCGTGTTCATCTCCATCACAGACATGGCAGCAACCTTTGCTCATCTCTGTAACAGTACTGCACCACCATTCCACTGTCAGTCAGCAGGCACAGTCATGCCACAAAGCCCTGCCAGGCAACCACAACCGATCAGCAGCATTACACCCGCAGAGATATGTAAGCAATATCCACCCCAGTAGGCCATGGGAAGGGCCACACACCAGCCAATGGATAGATACAGGCCCACCAGGGCACGTCAAGATAGGGAACGCAGATGGCATCAATGTGGACAAACACGGTGGGTACTGGGTCCCTTGGCAGCCAGAAGGAGCGACTGGTCGGGGAACATTGGCAGAGCCACCCAAAACTGTGATGTTCAAAAACAGGAGTTCACGAACAGAGAATATGAGACAGTAAAGGTAGCACAAGTGACAGTAAAAGGTAAAAAGCAATCAGACAGCACAGGATGACACATTACTGTCACACAAAACAAATGGTGACATCGGACAGCAGGAAAGTGTATTGGCATAAGTGCTATGCAGCCATTGGAACATAGTGATGCAGCTGTCTTCTAGATTCACATATGAAAACAATATTTCTGATAAGATCAAATAATTTCCAGAAACCACTGTGCAATACACACATGTCAGGGACAAATACAACTATGTGGGACATCATGAAAGCATATAGAAGAAGGCAGATTGAAGTCTATATGCTTATAACTTAATGCTGCTGTAAATGTAAGTTCATGGAACAGTAGAGTGATGTATGTAAAGCACAGCATGAAATACTTTTATGAACATCATAAATAAAATGGAAAAGGTACAGACTGTGGTATACACAGCAGTACAGAATGAATGGTCACAGTATCAAAAAGAAACAAATAAAAAAAACAAGAAAAAAACATGTGGTACTATATGGCAAAGGGCAGTCCTCCACAGCACCAACAAAATGCATGATTCATAATTTATGCGCTTTTATGAAAATTACAATTTTACTGTAAGAGAGGCTTAGTAAGATGAACAATGTTATCAGACAGCACAGTGGTCACAACCACATTTGCTCAGAGCAACACATACGAAAGTGGTTGCTGATGAAACAGCAGTGATGTAAACATTGCAGCAATATATTAACCTGTTATGAACAGACTCATAAATATAGTATGTAAGATCTCAGTGCAATAGGCACTCATATTGTCATCTCAGTCAGTACAATCCTCCGTTGGAAGGGTACAACAGGATATAATTACTGCACATTTCCATGATAATAAATGGAAAAACATAGTGAATTTAGAAAACACGGGAAAAACACAGACTGAAACAGTAAAAATAAGATTTCCTAAGGCATACTGAGGACACAGTAAAGAATCAGGAGTAGAATCTGGGACAGTAATGGGATAACGTGCACAGCAGAGTCAGGCTGCTCCATGACAGTACCACAGCAGACTTACACTCACTGTTACACAGCACAAGTGGTAGCACGCAGTGGCTACTAAAAGAACTTGTACCGTCATTGTCTTGAAATGGAGTGCACAGTGACATAGTACCACAAAGACAAACCAGCTGTTGTTCACGAGGTGCAAAAGAAATGTTTCCTTATAGAGGAATGATCCATGGTAGCGGTAATAGAAATATGCACTGCTAACATAATAATAATAAATAATACTTTATTTGTACCATGTCTTTCCAAACCCAAGGCGCCTTAACAATAAAACATCATTTAAAACAGTAGAATAAACACAAATACAATAAATACTAAGTTCTTAAAATACAATAAAATATCATCAGGGATATGCCATTAACCATAGATGGGTATTTAAGGCCTGTTTAAATTTCTCCACGGATGTGCACTCCCGAAGCATACAGGGTAGAGAATTCAAAGGGTTGGGGCCGTGTACATAAAATGCACGGGCCCCGAGGATTTAAAAACCTTAGAATCTCTAGCAACTCTCGTCTGCAGAGCAGAGCGATTGCCTGGGCAGGGTACCAGGAGCTCTTTCATGTAGTCCGGGCCCATGGAGGAACAAGTGAGGATTACAGATCCGATTGTGGTGTTTCACTACAGAATATTTGAAAGAGGGCTACTATGTCCTGTGCTAAGAAGAAAAAATACAACTATCAAAGTAAAGGGTAAAGCATTGCAGGTTAATAACAGGGATTTTATGCGATCCGGAAAACAGCTCCACCACACAGGCACAAGGAATACATTGTGGGGAACATAGCACATACAACTCAGAAATAACAGATAAAATGTAAGGAGCAAACACTGTAAGTACCTAGCAGATAGACACAATATTCTGATCATGCAAAAATGGGAAATAAAACTATAACACTAGCAACTATTGAGTGAAGAAGGCACATTGACTACAGAAAGTGGGAAAGAGCGGACTCTGTCAAACAGCTATCAAACTCCTGGGCCACCTAATGATGTCATCACGCATGACGCCTCCTTCAGAAAACATGAGGGGCATCAAAACAGAAACAGGGGAATCAGGAGAACAAACAGATTTAAAATGGTCAGAAATTACGTTTTGAACATATTTCTAATAAATAACCACCCAGACACTGTTTTAATACATGATCTTTATTCAAAAACAATATTTCACTGTGGTTTCCACTGTTGCATTTGATCTTTAAGTGTGCTACTGTTTTTAAGAACAGTTAGCATAATGTAGCTAATGGTAAAGGTATTAGGGATAGTAAAGTGTGTAGGCAGTTTATTCCTGCCTCTTCAACAGTTTAGGACTTACTGTATGTAGGCCCACTTGGTACATTCTTAAGGCCTCTTAAGTGTTCTGGCTTACCTGGACACAGATAAAGGGAGGCTTAGCATAACTTCTGTCATCAGGTTGCCAGGAGGGAGTACAGGCCAGAAAAGGAGATGGCACTGGTTTGTGTCATCCTTGTGGGGACTGTAAGTTTTTGGGAGAGAAGACTGAAACCAGCCTCTCTCTCTTCACTCAGCTGGAGATGGGTTACCACAGGGCCTTGAAGGGTTAAGTTTGACATTGAGATTTGTGTTCTAGGGAACCCTTGCTTGCTTAGAGACAGGATGACAGGAAGTTTGTGTAAAAGAATCTTCTGGCTCAGCTAGATGCAGGAAAACTGTCATCAATATTTATGGTCCTACCCTACCCCAAAATTCTATAAGAAAGGGAGGCAGGTGAGCAAGGCAGGGATCAATTCAGTCCAACAACAAGAGGGAGTCCAGCATCCATCCGTGACTACGATAGAAGACTGTGGGCCCAGGGATGGTGGCAGAGACCCTGTGTCTGGATGGCAATGGTCCCTATCAAGGCCATTGGAGTTCCTTCAGTAGGTAGCAGTTAAATGAGTCTGCTAGGAGGCCTCAAGGACCCCAGTGAGAGCAAGAACCAGATGGTACACCATGGAGAGTGGAGGGACACCCTCAAAAGTGGTCACTGGGATACTTTTGGATCAACTCCTTCCAGATGTAACTAAAGAAAGCTCCAGTATGAATGGAGTACCAGTTTGTGATGGGCATATGTAAGTAAGCCTTACAGTAGAAATGCTCGGGAACACCTAGGTAGAGCCATATGTTTTCCTCTGGCAGGTAGGCAAATGAAGGGTCATCAGGAGGTGGGGTCTGGGAAAAGTTGGGGTCGAAGTCCCCATGTGATGGGCCAGGCATTAGAGCCTGTTTCTTTGGGTCACTAGAGCTATCAGTATGTTATCCGATGGAAAGAGGTATGGCTGGGCCAAATATCAATTTACAGTGCTGTCATATTGTCCTTGAAGGGCTGGATCAAACTCATGCAGTCATAGATTTGCCCCAGGATAGTGCTCATCCTACCTGGAAGCATGCCAAGCACAAATAGTCTCGGAAGTGCCAGGGCTCCAGGGGCCCCATAGGCAGATTAAGGAGTATTGTAAAAGTGTATGTATTTGGACTAGATCCATTCTGTAAATTCATATGCCTCAAAGAGTAGAGGTAGACTTGGAAATGCAGATGATGGGAATAATTCAAGAGAAATATGCTTAAGGATGGTGGAAATGGAAATTGAGCCATAGTTTGGGTAACAAGGGTAGAGTGTGATGCAGCTAGTACTGCAGTGTGTAATGAAGGAATGGAGTAATGGAGAGAGGAATGCCCTTTGATGGTCTAGCATAAAACATAGAAACACAGAATTTGTCAGGACCTCATGGCCCACCCCATCTGTCCAGCTGTTCCCTGCCTAGTCCATCTCTGCAGACAATTATTGGCCTCATCAACCCTCCCTTCTCCTGCCTATTTACTAGTATTCCCCTATGTCCATGCCATGCATGCTTGAAGCCCCAACTGTTTTAACCTCCACCATGTCTGTTGGCAGTCTATTCCAGGGATCTACCACCCTTTCAGTAATTTAGCCCTTCTTCACATCCCCCAAACCACACCCCCAGCTTCATTGCATGCCCTCTGGTCCTGTTAGTCTTTCTATTTTAAAGAGACCCACCTTCTCCACCCTGTTCACCCCTGTTAGGTACTTGTAGGTCACTATCATGTCCCTCTCACTTTCACCTCTTCCAGGGTTCACATGTTGAGATCCCTCAGTCTTTACTCAGTCTGTACTCCTAGACTACTGCACCATTTTAAGCTGCCCTCCTCTGGACTGCTCTCCACCCTGTCTATGTCCTTTCTGATGTGCAGCCTCCAGAAATGGACACAGTACTTCAGGCTGAGTCTCACTAGTGAGCAATACAGTGGCAACACCACCTCCCTCCGACTGCTGCGGGTACCCCTTCTTAAGCACCCCAGAATCCCATTAGGCCTACCCTCTGCTAGGTCTATATTGCCATGCCACTTTGAGGTCATCAGTTATGATAATTCTAACGCCCTTTCCTGCTTATCAGCTATCAGGACTTACCTCCCCATCCAATAGTTAGCTCCTGGGTTCCTATGCCCGAGGTGCATGATTTTGCACTTTTGGCATTGTACCCCAACTGCCATGTTTCACTTGAGATTCCCAAGATCTATGCACCCCGAATGTCTAGCCCATTTCAGATGATTTTGGTATAATCTGCAAAAGGCATTCATTTCCTTCAGTTCTTCTGCAATGTTACTCATGACAATATTAGAGAGGACTGGCCCTAGTACTGAACCCTGTGGCATCCTGCTGGCCACTTTCCTATCATTAGAGTGAATGCCATTAACCACCACCCTCTGATGCCTATCTATAAACCAGTTTCTAACCCATTTAACCACATTGGATCCCACCCATAGGCTGCTCAATTTCTTAATCGGTCTCCTATGAGGCATAGTGTTGAAGGTCTTGCTGAAGTCTAGATAGGCCACATCCACTGCCCCCTCCCTTATCTATTTCCTGGTCAGCCAGTCAAAAAATCAATCAGATTAATTTGACTTGACCCCCCACCACCACCACAAATCCATGCTGTCTGTGGTCTTGCAGCCCATTGTATTTAAGATATTCTACCAACCTTTCCTTTCCAGCCTATAGTTGCTAGCCTCCTCCCCACTGTGGCTCTTATATAGAGGGATCACATCTGCTCTCTTCAAGGTATCCGGAACGTGACTGTTTCCAGTGAACTGCTGAATAAGGCTGTGAGTGAAGCAGCTAGTATCTCCCTGAGTTCCTTTAGTACCCTTCTCGTATACCATCTATTTCCATAGCCTTGGCCACGTTCAGAGCTACAAGTCCCTTTGAGATTTGTTCCTCTGAAAAGGACTTGCATTCACTACCCCTCATTTGTTCCTGCTGCTTCCTGGTGGTCCGCACCTCCACTGTGAGACTGAGCAGAAGTACTTGTTTAGCATAGCAGCTTTTTCTTGGCTGCCTGCTGTGCAATCTTTCCTGCAGCCCTATTTATCCTCACTATCCCTCCCTTGTAAACCTCTTTCCACTTATGTACCTGAAGAAAGCCTTATCCCTTTAGCTACCCTTTGCCTATCCTTTCTCTCTCTGTCTGAGCCTTTGCTCCCTTCACCTTCTTTTCCGCTTCCTTCTGTTTTACTTAGTATACCTCCCTGTCCTCCTCCCTTTGCATTTCCTTTAACTGTACCTCCTGAATGCCACCCTTTATATTCTTCACCACCTTGGTCATGTCCTTAGAGACCTATAACAGCCTCTTTTTCCTTCTGCTTTTACTCACTTCCTTCATGCAGAGGTGGATTACTTTAAATTATACCCTCCTTCATTTTCTCCCACTATGCCTCTACCACTCCCTGGCACTCCCCACTATGAGGAAGTTTCTGAGGCAGTCGCCATTTTGTGAAATCCTCCCTCCCAAAGTCCAAGACTCTCATCCTCAAGTGGTTAACTTTTGTTTCTGTCTAATATTAAACCACACTGCACAGTGATCACTGGTTCTTAAGGGACTGCTGCCCACTGTGAAGTCTGTAATGATGCCCTGTTTCTTATCACTGCACTGTCCCTAGTGAGTTCTTTGATTAGCTGCCTGATAAAAGCCCTTGAAGGGAGGCAAGGATGGCCCTGCTCCTTGCTGAAGCTGCAGTAGGAAGGCTCCACTCCATGTCTGGAAAATTGAAGTCACCAAGTAGCAGCACCTTCCCTTATGTGCCATCTAGATGATGGCTTCCACTCAGTGTCTTATGCAACTCCTTTCCTGTGCTGGAGGTCAGTATAACACTCTGTACAGATAGCAGCCCCAGAGCCTGTCTCCAGGATGATCCACAGCACCTCCAGACCTTCCTTTTCCTCTGAGTGGCTCTTTATCTCCATGGCATTGATTCCCACCCTCACCTGAAGTACAATCCCTCCTCCTGCCCTGTCTCTCCTGAACAGAGAGTAGCCCAGTATGTCCATGCCCCAATCATGGTTGCCTAGAGCACCACATTCAGTTGTGGCCACCAAATCAATGCTAGCCATTGCCATGATGGTGTCCAGATCCAGAATGTTATTTCCAGACTCCTTGCACTGGCTCACTTGGTTCTCCATACCTTATTCTGTCCCTGTCTGCTTTCCTGTTCCTCTTCCTGCTTATGCTGTTTCCTGAAGCTCTCCATGACCCACTTCTTCTTTTTCGTCTCCATTACCTGCCTCCTTTATTCTTCCTTTTCTTCCTGACTTATACCCCCCCGCCTCTGCCTTTTCCCCATCCTTGTCTTCTTGTGCCCCAGCCTTATGGAGTTTACTCCCCTCATGCCCTCCCTCCATGCTGCACCATCAATTGGTTTTACAGTCTCCCACATGGCTAGTTTAAATGCTCAAGTAGCATTTATTTATTCCACTGAGGACTATGATCCCTACCAGGAAGGATGAAGGCTGTCTCCCTATAGAGACTCAGGCTGGCCCCCAGTCCCCAATGTAGCCAGTGCCCTCCTCCATGCACCATGCCTTAAATCAATTGCAATACCCTGGTGTAGAATGCCCTTTCTCTCCTCGCCATACATCACCTCAGCAAAGCCACCTTGTGTGCCACCTGCTTGAGGCCCCTCCCAGCTCCATGAAATGACCCTGTGCTACATCTATCCTGTCCCTGCCAGATCAGTTGTCCCCAGCTGGACAATATTGTGTAGCTCCCTCCCATCTCCTACTTCTAGTGATCCTCTGGATATTCTTTCCCTCCCTCAAGCTGAATCACCTCTCAGCAGCTTTCTCCTTGGCTGGGGCCTCTTTTCCTCATTAGGGCCTCCTTTTCTGAGGATCCTACTTCCTTCCCACTGCTATAAGTGCTTCCTTTTTTGTGCCAGTGTGCCAAACCCCGGTTTCTCAGTCCCGCTCCCTGGTCTCTCTCAGCTGTCCCATCCCACCAGTATGGCAAAGGATTTTACAGTGTTAAAGGCTGAGGAGTGTGTACCCATCTCACCACCCATAACCTCCTGGAAACCACCAAGGTTCAACTGCTTGGTCTCTGCCTCAGCATCTTCTGGGGAGCGAAGGCAGATTTGTTGGCTCCTGGGTGAAGTAGAAGGTTCTCTACACCCTGCTAGGTTAAGCCCAGAGTCCAGCAATCTCTGTCCTCATCCTAGAGGAGCTAGTACAAATAGGGCAGCACCTGAGTCTCCAGAGTGAGTTCCAAAATACTGCAGCCCCACACCCATTGCACTGCAACACTTCCATGATCTTTCCTTCCTTTACTATTTTCTTGTATAAACTTCCTTGTACCCTACTGCATCCATTCTACTCCCATTATATTCCTATGTCTCACTTTCACCTGCCTCAGACTTATTGCTAGCCTACACCAGATAGGGTATCTCTTGTTTTCCCCTTCTAACACACCTACATGTATCTCACTTCGTTGGGCACCTACTACTCATGCCCATTTGCCTGATCTTTATTTTGTACCCTACCCTTTTGCTTATCTGTAATTTATTTGTTTACCCTACCCTACCCAAGATAGGGTGCCTCTTATTTCCTTTTTACCCCTCCTACCTGAACCTTCCACACCCTTACCCTACCAACCTGTATTCCTTACCAGTATACTGTGATTACTAATATGTTTTCTCCTACCTTGGTCTGGTATCTCCCCTGGAGAGTGTCCAGACTAGGGACTATCTACAGACACCTGCAGATGCCTGAAGACAGATACACCACTCCTGGTCTGTTCCACTCACATGATGGGATACATAGAGTGAGTGCTCAAATTTCTCCTTAAGTCATCTTACAAAAGCCAAGTAAATGCACCCAGCTTGAATCTAGACTCATGTTTGGTCTTATTTTGTGTGTGTGTGTGTTCTCTTGCTTATTTGGTTCCCCAGTACATTTGTTTGTGGTGTCCTTCTTCAGCATCCCAGGCCTGAGGTGGTAGCAGTACTTATGCAGGTACATTTTCTATAATGCAAGGTGGGTGCTCTTCTGATCAGTCTAACACCCTATACCCCTAGACTTGGTGGGGGCTGGCCCTTACACTAATATTATAAGAAAGTCAAAACAAAGCTAGGGAAATTTGGCTTTGAATAGATTTTGCCTCCTCGAATAAAAAGCGGACACGGAGAGGGATGGTGGCATTAGTTACACATACCCCCACATTCCAGGTAGAAACGACAACCATTGATGCACATGGGAAGTGTGTTATAATTACTGTCAATTGCAGGAGACAGAAACCACAAGAGTTGATCTCCACTTGCCACTGGGAACTAATGCCTCTGATATTCGGATAGGAGTGAACAAAATACTCATGAATACCAGCTGAATGTTGGTAATAGGAGATGATGTTACTATGGCATTTGACCCATGAATGAACATGACCAAACAAAATCCTTAAGGAATAATCAGCTAGTTAACTTTGCAAAAATCTTGGATCAATCTACGTAAAGACACTTACAGGAAATTGTATCTTATTTTGAAAGGCTTTACACTTAACTCACATCCCCATGGAACATATGCCACGCTAAACTAATTTTCTTGATCTCTAAAGAACATTTCACCTTACTACAAGCATGAAATAAACCTATAGCTCTGATGGATCAGATGCCCATTGTTTTAACACTTACTGTATATGCAGTACTCACATGTAAATCTAGTTTTTGGTGCTAAAAGGGATGCCAAGATAGGGGACTCAATTTATCTGTGAGGTCCACCACTCTGCAGGATTTACTATGGTAAACTGTTTTTCTGCAACTGAGCAACTTAATTTTGTCCAGAACTCAAAAACCAAACTGGGCACTGTTGTGTAGTCCTAACAGACAAAAAGTTTTATGCTGACTCTAAACATTATGTAAAGATCTTTTATTAAAGTACTGCTCAATCGTGCAAACAGCAGCATAGACTGGACCAGGGACCCAAACGACTCCAGTGTTTCATGCATACATATGCTTCATCATCCTTGACAAAGACTACACATCAGTGCCCAGTTTGTTTTTTTAAGGTCTGGATTTAAATGTTTACTGTGAGCACCTTTGAGTGCTCCCTGTATATAGTTTATAACCTAATTTTGTGTCTAGTTCTGGCCACAAAGACAGATTCTGTTCCTGTTGTTGGTCACAAAACAAATTTTTAAATCTAATGTGGACAGCAAAATAATGTCTGCAGTTTGCTACAGACAAGTAAAAGGAGCTGATATATTTCAAGTCAACTTATAAGTGAGTATATATAATAGCATCCAAAAGACTGACAATATGCAGTATGCAGTGACAGTTTATTATTTTGCTAATGAATGATCTTGACATTTTGATTTTCTAAGGGACAAAAGTAGGTGATAATGTGATTTAATTACACTGCAGAAATATCTAGGACTATTCTCTGGGATACATTGAAAGTGGTTTTGCCAGGCAAACTAATTGGATGTGCATACAAAAGGCAAAGTGAGCAATGCCTATGGGATTTAGTGCACAAACTGGAATAGTTACAGAACCAGAATGATGCTTGGGACGCCACACTTGAGGCAGACCTTAAACTCACTCAGCAACAAATACAAAACTGCAAGACTTTCAAACAGCATACTGTACTGCTTCTCTATTTGAGACAAAGGGCTCAATTTTTAATGGCTGATGCAGGTCTCGTGACAAGCCCTGCATTAACCCTGTTCTTTGCTGCAGCTGTGCCAAACTCCTTTGATGCAGCTGTCCAAACTCCTTTGATGCAGCTGTGCCAAACTCCTTTGACACAGCTGGCCAAACTCCTTTGCTGCAGCTGTGCCAAACTCTTTTGATGCAGCAGCACCCTATTTAGTACATCAGCGCAGTTCCGCACATTCCATGCTTTACGGCAGCTTGTGCCAAATATGTGGTGCAATCCCTGTAAAACAGGTCCCCAAATGGTACAAGTTAGACTAGAGAAACCTCCTCTAACTTACGGCATTTGAGTTCTCAATATCAAAATCCCAGTCACCATCTGGGTGAATGCAGCAGGCCCTGTGTGCCAAGTGATCGGTGCACCAGGGGTTGTGCTATTCACAGGGTTTTGAAAACTGAGCCCAGAGACTCTATGACAGTGGGGGTGTCACCCACCAAGCTAGTAGCTCATACAATTAGCAAAAAGACAGGCTATAATTTCCAAACTAATGAATCCTATCAAAAGGATTTACACTTCCAAATGACTAAAATATCACAGGCTTTGAGGCCACACTGTCAAGGCCTGCACAAAAGTCAGGATTTGGATGGTAATAAATAAAACACCCTTTTGACCAGTTAAACCTCCCTGGTGTAACTCATAAACAAAATGAAGACTTGGTTAAGCAAATTTCCATAGGAAACATTATAGCAACTTTTAGAAATCCTAAAAATAATACATGAACCAGCAGAAACCAGCAGAAACATCTATTGCCTACACTCTGATGTTTAGTGAGAGACAGTGTCAGTCTGCAGTACCTGCCTGGAATCCATTACTGCTTGCCGATGAAACCAAGTGTGAACAGTGATTCATCAACAGTGCTGAGTGCTGGTAATATCTACAAGTATAAACTGTGCATAAAATGTCTGACTGCATAAGAACTGGTTTATAGACTGTGCTGATGTTTATTTCAACTTGTCGTTTCTGATAAAAGCCATATTGAAACTGTGCTCTAAGTACTGATTGCTGCTTTAAGTTATATCCATCTGCAAATAGCACTGAAACAGGGCTGAGTCATTTAAATTACCTGCGGTAGTGGGGGCTTGGTGGTGAGCCAGTAAGGAAGTGGGTTTTGCCTCGGTAGGAAGGGGCTGAGCTGCACCTCAGCACGAGCTTGGTGACGAGCGTGAGTGGCGCAAGCACCACTCGGTAGAAATATTTTCACTTAAGGTCTACTAGAGGATTGAAACTTGTAGGAAGGTACAAATCTGATTCTTTGTAAGAGAGGTAACTACAGTCAAATCCACTTGTAGCACCCGTGGGTATAGTGGGCAATCGTTTTTAGCTGGCATTTTCAATTTGCCAAAAGCCATTCTGGTATGTTTCAAGGCGAAAAACAGTGTTATACCATCTATTGGCTGCCATCTGTATCACCCACTTGACAGCTGTCAATGGCTGTCAGTTGCAACTGTGCAAGGTACAAATGATTGGGATTACAGTGAAGGCAATCAATTGTGTGACTTTATACTGTTAGCATTTCCAGCAGCAGCTCATTGTCAGCTCATTCTCAGTCGATTGTACTGCTCGTCCTTTGATCCGCAAGTGTGGAACCCTACTGCCAGAAATCGGCAACTCAGAGTAAAATCTCAGACTACTTTAAGTAGGACTTTCAAGAGCTTTCTAACTGAGCTGTAATTTCTTGTTCCTTGTTTTTTTTTTTTTATGATGTCTTTTGATGTACTGATTGAAAACACTGTGGGTTACACTCTGTGTGCTGTGGGGAGATCGCATTAAAAATTTCACCACAATTCCTTAGTTTGTGTTTTTGGGGATCAGTGAGTATAGTGACCAGTCTCTATAATGGGCAAATAGCTGAGGCACCTATGTGCCCGTATAAGAGGGTTAGACTGTATTATATATGTTAAAGGTATTGGTAAAATATTTATTTAAGTCAAGGACTAGGTTGGCTTTTGAATATCTTTATAAAGCTATTTTGACCTGCATTTTAAGATGAATACAACTATTTTAGTAATTGTTTTATAGTAATTATATATATATATATATATATATATATATATATATGAAGGAGGAATTGGTTGAATGGAAAATGTAAATGCTATAGCGTTCCAGAATCAAAGTTTAGCAAACATTTCTAAAATGATTAAAGGGACAAATGTACCATGGGGCACTAGGAGAAACAAATTTGGTAATATACATAAGCAAGTTTTAAATTTAATTATGTGGAAGAGTACCCCATTTATAAATTCTGGAACAAAAGGGTATACTTGTTAACATTTCCAGTAATGGCTGGGGACATAGAAGTAAACCCAGGCCCTACATTAAATACAAACATGAGCTTTAGAGTATTGTATGACAATGCAAGGAGTTTAAAGCTCAAAATGGATCTTTGAAAACCTGGGTATCTACTGAGAAACCAGAGGTAATATTGTTGACTGAGACCTGGTTGATTAAAAATATAACAAATCTGGAGATAGAAATTGAAGGATATTGTGAACACAGGATGGATAGAGAGGACACCGGGGGATTTTACACTAAGTGGGAATTGGGGCAAACTTCGATAATTTACTCTGATAAAATAGACAAGATTGAATGTTTATTGGTGGATGTTCAAGAACAGAATATGGTATTTATTCTCCACCTAAGTCAAAATTAGTTCTTTTGAACTCTTTTCTGAATGTCTTATGAGTGAAACAATGGGGAAGAATTTGTTTATTATAGGTGATTTTAACACTGCCTGGGGACAACCTAGGGAAATGCTTTAAAGAAAAGCTTGCAGCCCCTGGGAGTTGAATAAGTAATAATAACTTCAACTCGTAAAAGTCATAATAATAGCAGGGGAAATATACTAGATCTGATATTTGTCTCATCTAAAATTAAGCCCATGGAGATTAAGGTAGGCCAGCCGATGCTTGGAGACCACAACTCCATAACTGTAAATTTAGAATTGATGAAAAACTGTTTTAGAAAATTAAAATGGGATATAAATGTAAAAAAAGAGATAATTTAAAAACTATACAAGGAAAGACTATTGTCTAAATTATCCAAGGTTAACTGGAAAAGAGTATTTCTGATTCCATGTTTGGATTTGGCTATTCAGAAATTTACAGACCTATTTATGCAAGTTTGTAACTCTCCGGCACCATATATCAAAAAGATTCAGTGGCAAGAACAGGCAGTTTGGATTACTGAAAAATTAAAAAGAGATTTGAATAAAGGATAGGTTATGGAAAATTGCAAACAAATCTTTAAACTTCTAAGACTGGAATAACTTTAAAAGGCTAGAAATAAGTTGAAACAAAATTTAAGGGATACCAAACAAAATGTTATAAAACAAAATTAGTGAAACTAATGATTCACACCAATATTGGGCATTGATTAAATCTTTTGAGTCTCCCTCAAATAATAGGCCCATGATTCAAATGGAAAAGCGTGGCGTGGTGCAGTCTCAAAAGCACCTGCTGACCTACTAAATGAGTATTTTATAAACTTGACAGATGTAAAAATTCCTATAGGAAATTTAGAAAAGCTAAATTTAAACAGAGAGGTAAACAACCAGAGAGTGAGAGGGGCTTAAATTTAGACTTAAGGTCATAACAACTAGGCAAGTAAATAAACATTTCAGTAAATTAAAAATTAAAAAGCTTGTGGATATGATGGGGTTGAATGTAGATTTTTGAAAGATGCACAAGAAATTATTTTCCGATTCTTGTAAAACTGTTCAATAGTAGTTTATGTGAAATAGGTTCCCAAGCTGTAAACATGCTAAAATCATCCCAGTTTATAAAGGAGGAAATAAAATGGATCCAGCCAACTATCATCCCTCTGCCTCTGTTAAGCTGACTCTATGCTGTGTGAAATTTTGGCTCTCCCCTCCCCGCCCCTCCACTGATTAAATCGTTATCTTCCTGACCACTTTTCTCCTCCTTTCCTATTCAGACACAACCTGATGCTGGCCCCACCCTACTGCCACTCACCCCTCCCTTCACTCGTCTCTCTCCTTCTGTCTCTCTGTCCCTCTCCTCACTGTTCTGCTCTATAAGGCGGTCTCCTCACCCGCTCATAAAATGCCTTCTATGACTGGCTACCTGCCTCTGCTTTTCTCTCCTCTCCTCTCTCTTCTTTTGCCTCCCCTCCTATCTAGCTTGCCCCCACTGCCCCCTTCACCCCTCCTTTACTTGCCTACCCCTCCTGGAAATCTCCAATACCACAACTGGCAATCCACCACTAAGTGCCCATATGTCTGGTCCCATTCAGAAGTATGGCCCTGCCCCTCCCTTATCCTTCCCTCCCTGTCTTGGATGCTGCCTCAGCTGCTCACCCTTGCCCTGCCCTACAAGTTACTCACGCCTGCCCTCTAAATGATGCTCTCTCTCTACCATGTTTAAAGAGCTGATTGCTCGTTACCTAACCTAAAGCTTGGTGCCACACATTGCCTCCCCGTAACTCACATCTTTAACCTGTCCCTTGGATGGGGACCATCCCTGATATCTGGAAAGAGGTGAGGATAGTCCCTGTCCTGAAGCAGAGCAATCCTCAATTACCAGACAACTATCGTCTGATTGCTATTCTCTCATCCTTAGCAGGCTCCTTGAAAAGGTAGTGACTGAGCAGCTCTCGGAGTATATCCGGTCTCACGAACTGTTGTCCCGGCCCAGCACGGTTTCAGAAAGGGACACAGCACCACCACTGCCTTGACCTCGGTCATGTCAAGCATCATATCAGCTATGAACCAGGGCAAACTCTCTGGAGCCATATTCATCAACCTGTCCAAAGCCTTTGATCTTGTTGATCATCGTTGCTCGGCTCGCAGTTGTGGTCACTTGACCTCTCCCCATGCTATGGAATGACTTACAGGCTACCTGCATAGAAAGCAGTGGACCTGCTTCAATAAAGTCCTCTCTGAGCCCCTACTGGTGACCTCGGTGTCCCTCAGGGTTCAGTTCTGGGCCCCTCCTCTTCTCCCTCTTTATTAATCACCTACCAATGGTGACAACCAACTGCAGATCCACTCTATACGCAGGCAACCTGGTGATAATGGCTCACTCCCAGGACGCTGCTATGCTAAACCAGTGCTTGTCCGTGGACTTTAACAATGTTCTGACCTGGGTTACTAACCACAAACTGGTCCTGAACCTGAAAAAAACACAGGCCATGCTTTTGGCTCCACAGCCAAAATCAAAGCCTCGTCAGCCTTGCTAAATATTTCCAGTCCTGATGGATCCTCCCTTCCTGTAGTGAACTCAGTCAAGTACCTGGGTCACACTTGACCCCAACTTGACATAAGTCATATCCTAAACATCTGCAGGGCAGTGAACTGCAAGTTGGGTCTGGCCTACAGGGCCAAGTACAACCACACCAGCGGCCAGACTTGCCCTTGTGAGAGGTGTACTTCTTCCCTCCATTAGTTATGGTCTGCACCAATCCGCTCGCTCCCCAAGACACATCTCACTCGGTGGCACCCGACATATAACAACATCTGTTGTTTTGCCCTGGCCGCCCTTCGTCTCACCCATTGCTGTGAGCTATATGATAAACTTTGTTGGCTCTCTCCAGCCAGGTTCCTTGACTTTGGGGTGGGATGCCTCAAGGAAAAGTGATCAGAACTGGCATCCCCAGGGCTGGCCCAGCACCTGTCACAAATGGAAACTACCCTACCATCTTAGGTTCCAGGCCTCAGGGATGCTCAAGTTCCTCCACCAGTACCCTCATGGGGGATCGGGACTTTGCTGTATGTGCCAGACTCTGGAACTCCCTTCCCAAGGATATCCGCTCGGCCCCTCCTATCAGAGTTTTCATAATTCCTGTGGGGCTTCCTGAAATAGCCTCAGTGTGTGACTGCCTAAGCCTCCCTAGAGTAATTATTAACTGTTGGCTATCCTGGCAAACCTGACAAAAGCTGCCTCCTATTGAAGCTGCCTGAAACTTCTTGCTGTTCCCATGATTCTATCAATTACCCGGTGCTTGACTGTGGGCAAAATTGTCTACACTTGTGTACCCTGGTCATGGGCAAAATTGTCTACACCTATGGACCCAAGTCTTGCCTTAACACATGTTCTCTAATGTGTTTATGATTTGTTAGAAGCTGTCTGTGACCTACTCACCTTGGGGTGCCTAACTATAAAGTGATAAGTTATATTATGACCTACTACTCCCTTGGACTATGTTACTACTCCTATATGTTACTTTTGTCATAATGTACGTGCATTCTTTCTGTATCCCTATGTTGTATTCTCCAGGGTCGTTTCCTGAAAATAGGCATAATACTTGTCTAGTGTACTTACCCGGTCAACAAAAGCTAAATAAAAAATAACTATCACACTCCTTCTCCTCACTGCAGGTGATGTCCATCCCAAACCTGGCCCCTTCCTCCATCCCCCCTCTCCCCAACCTTTCCCACACTGCTCTGCCCATAGAGCCCCCTCCCCATGGTCTATTTCTACTACACCTAAATATTAGAAGCCTCCCCGCAAACTGGACTCTCTCCAAGTTCTTCGAGTCCACTATGCCCCTGACATAATCATCCTTTCCGAAACATGTCTTAACAAAACATCCCTGTTGCTGCTGTCACCATCCCTGGTTATGCCATGGCTCACCAGGACAGGGCCACCAGAGGTGGAGGAGTCTCCATCTACTTAAAATCGGACATCCACGCTTCGACCATGCTAGCCAAAGCAGAACCCAATGCCTATGAGATATTAACACTACAACTGTCCCTTCCTTTCTCACTCCCCATCTGTGTCACCAGCATCTACTGCCATCCAGGAATACCTCCTGTACTATCTCAGACCTCCTAGTGCATACCTCCTCCCACACCCCGTAGGTGAATCATCTATCATGGGTGACCTAAATCTCAACTGGTTATCCCGGCTCTCACCAAAGAGCTGACCATTATAAATGGACTAAATCTCTCTCAACTCATTAATGAGCCCACCTGCCTAAACCCAAAACTGGAAACCACTCTCTACTGGACTGGGCTCTGACCTCCCACCCTCACCAGGTCATCAAATCTGGCCTCCTTCCTGACTCCCTGTGACCACCACCTCACATATCTCATCTGGAAAATTCACCACCCCAAAACACCCCCTAGTTTCTTGGTCCAACGCTCCTATAAGTCTCTTGACATTGCTCCTTCTAAATGATCTTGCACAAGCCAACTGGGGCATCTTCCTCCACCCTCTCAATTGGCGCTGCCCTCCATCACTTCAAAACACTTTTGTCAGTGTCTGGGATAAACCGCCCTTATCGTTGCACTAGGTTGCATGGTAACCATCTTTCCTGGATCACCCGGAGTCCTTGCGTGCCTTAGTGCCCGTGACCAAGTTTGGAGTGCCCACAAGTCCTCCAAATGCCCACAAGACTTCTCTAACTATCGGATGCTTAGAAACAAGTGTACCAGAGTAATCCGGCTGGCCAAAGCTGAATACTTTCACTCCACTCTCCAAACAAACCTAAATAATTCTTCTAAATTCTGGAAGGTTATCCACTCCCTCTCCCCTCACCCACCCCAACCCCACTACTAAACATAAATAATGCCCTCCTCTGAACCTCATGTTGTCGCAACCAAATTCAACTCATATTGCTCCACCTGCGCATCCTCCTCCTCTCTATCTCTACCCACCCCGTCCATCCAGTCACACAGTGGGTCGCAAAAGCAGTATGTGCCCCGACTTCTCATTCAATCATATCTCGGCAACTGAAGCCCTAACTGCCTTGCTGCACTCAATCCTTCTAAAGGCAAATCCTCTGATGATCTGGACCCTAAGCTCCTCCACCTAGCAGCCCCCTGCCATAGCTGCCCCACTTGCCTCCTTACTTAGCCTGTCTTTCACTGAGGCTACAGTCCCCCAGGCATGGAAGCATGCCATAGTCATCCCCCTGTCAAAGGTGGCCCCCACCACACCTCTAACTACGACCCATCTCCCTTCTACCGACACTTGCAAAATTACAAGAGCACTTAGCGCTCTCGTAGCTTACCACCTTTCTATCTGATTCCAGTTTCTACACTGACTTCCAGTCTGGATTCAGAAAAGGGCATTCCACTGCCTCCTCCTTGACTAGGCTCTCAGATGCGATTTATACCAGTATGAATGATGGATAGATCACCACTACTATTTTTGTTGACCTAGCCAAAGCAGTTGATACTGTCTCTTACACCTTGCTCCTCTCAGCCTTGTTGAAGCAGGTCTCTCTGCCTCTGCCACCAACTGGTTCTGCTCATACCTCTTGGGCAGAACCCAATCCATATGTATCTCTGACACCATTTCTAACCCTTACCCATCTCTACCAGCCTCTCCCAGGGCTCTGTGCTCACACCTATACTATTCTTGATCTTTTGAATGATCTACCTCTAGCCTGCCAGTCATCTGCTATATATGTACACAGACGACACCGTCCTCTTCTTCTCAGGCACCACCACAAGCAGTTCCTCCACCCTCCAAGCTGATTTTGACAACATTCAGCACTGCTTCTGCTCCCATCAGCTCTCCCTAAACATTAATAAAACTGTCTCTATTACCTGCACGAGATAACACCTGTCCAGACTCCCAGCCTCCCTCCCTCCCTCCAAACCCTAGATGGGCAAGTACTCAATGATGTCCCCTCATTCCAGTACCTTGGGGTCTGGCTTGACTGTACCTGTCCTTTAATGTTCAAAATTGAAGCTACAATAAGAAAACCGTACCCCATGCTAGGTGCTCTGCACAGAAACCACCAAAGCCTCCCATTAACTGTATGCCGTGAGCTAATCCTGAAGATGATCCTCCCATCCTTTGACTACTGCGATATAGTATACAGCTCACCCCCTACATCCTCCCTATCCAAGCTTGACAACCTGCTCAATGCCTTCTGCTGCTTTGCTCTCAATCATCCCCACTCATCACTGTAAGCTACACTGTGCCCTGGCCTTACCATCCCTTGAAAACAGATGCCTCATTCACTGCACTAAATTCACCTCTAAGCTCTGGCTAGGCACTCTCCCGGTCTACCTCCTCCTTACTACTCCCCCCACCCTCTTATGCTCTCAGATCCATGGACTTCCATATACTTGCTGTCCCCTGGCAGACGTCCACTGCTGGCCAAACCATTTCTCCCATCACTTTCCCAAAATCTGGAATGAGCTACCCCTCAAATCCATCATTCCTCCTCCGCTAACTCACTCTCCTCCGCCCTCACAAACCACTTCATGGTAAACTGCACCTGCTCAAAGCCCTGTTTCTGCCCACCTCCTCTCCGAGTGGTTCAACTGCCCTATACTACCCCAAGACACACACTCCTAGCTGTGTCACGCTCTTGCTTTCTAGACACTTTTTGTTCTCGAATTGTCATTTCTGTATACTGTGAACTGTGCTGCAATTGTTTATTAGCCCTTGCCTGTACTGCAGTAATTGTGAGCCCTCAAGTGGGACCCTTTCAAAAATCATCACTGTGTAATTGTCACTATATAATTGTGTATCCAGTATCCTCTGTCCCCCACCCCCAAGTCGCACCAGGACACAAGCATCTTCTTGCTCAGTGTGCCTTTCCTGGTAAAACAATTTCAATAAATAAAAATAAATAAATCCCATAGCTATCCTGCCCATAATCTCAAAACTATTGGAAGGGGTAGTTCAAGAACAACTGGTAGATTACTTAGAACAAAATTCTATTCTGACAAAACATCAGTCTGGTTTTAGAAGGGGATACTCCCGGACACACACTCACCGACCTGGTAGATTTAATTTCAACATATCTAAATGAAAACAGAGAGGTGGGTGCAGTGTTCATGAATTTATCAAAAGCTTTTGATACTGTAGATCATGAGATCATGGGCAGGAGACTGCTAGATATAGGGATTGCACCTGGCAATGGTTTGCATCTTACTTAAAGAATAGAACTCAGCAGGTTCAAATATGAGGTGTCCTATCAAATAAGGTTCTAAATGGGAGGGGATCCTCAGGATCATGCTTGGGACCCACATTATTTTTAATATATGTAAATTCAGTGACAGGTTATACATAAAACCCAAATTCGTCTTTATGCTGACAATACTGTGTTAATTGCTCCTGCCAATAGTAAGCAAGATATGCAAACAAATCTACAGGAGGACTTCTTGACTCTCTGCTCCTGGTTTCGGACTCCAGACTGGTACTAAATGGAAAAAGTCCCAAACTATGATTCTTGGATCAAAACAAGGTCATAAAAAGGTAAATAAATATGTATTAAATCTGCAAAGGATGAGATCCTTGAGTAAGTACAACTATACAAATATTTAGGTATCTGGCAAGACCAGAGCTTAGACTTTGATTTTCATATAAGTAAAATAGTAGAAAAATAAATATCAGAATGGGTGCCTTTAGACATTCTAGATATTGTCTAGATTTTAAAATGAGAGAAACAGTGGTAAATCAAGTTTTATGCCAATGGCTGATTACGGAGCCTGTATTTTTGGATTGGCAAAACGAAACTTCTGTAACAAAAATAAACAAACTGTATAACAAAATGGCAAGATTTGCATTAAAATGTGGGCCTTTTAAACAGCAATGTAAAATGTATACCAGTCTGGGGTGGTATGACTTTGAGACCAAAGAGATAGAAAGTGGACTTGTATGATATATAAAATCCTGTATCATGGTACTCCTGCTTATTTAATGGATAAGCTTCAGATAAGGGGATTAGATTATGGCCTTAGAAAAAGTAAGGTAAATTAATATGTGAATCATAAAGTTAACAACAAGTATGGTAATTTGACTTTTCATCCCTGATTCATAATATTTGGAGTACTGTGGCTCTAGAGAACAAATACCTGACTAAAGTTCCACGGCTGTTTGTTCAACAGACAAATGGGAGCCCTGGAATGGATGCCAGTGGACTTCTATAGGAGATATAAAGTAAATATGTAAAATAGGGTTTCCTCCTCTCTGGTATATTTTTGTTTGTTCCAAGGAGTACTGCCCCCTTTTTTCTTATAGATCCGATATGCTATAGGTGTTGGGATTTTGTAAAATGTTAGCACATTATTTATGGAAGATAAAATGAGAATAGGTGAAATCGGGTTCCTCCCCAGTATTTTTGTGTACCTTAGGAGTATTTCCTCCACCCCCATTTTGTATGGAAACTGTGTTTTCCAACACAAATTGAGAATAAATTGTCCCTTGCTCTCAGTAGATCTGACATGTTAGGATTTGTTTGGGTTACGGTACTGAAATAACCAAGTTGTTATATATTGTTACACTTTTGTATGTAAAACAGCGTCTTTAAAAACAGGTGACAAGTTTTGTATTATGGGATAACCTCGATATGGGAGTCAATGTTAGTATATTATTACTGGAGTTTAATCTCGATATGGGAGTAAATGCTAGTAAATTATTACTGGAATTTAATAAAGGAATAATGCATGAAGCAGGGTGTGTGTCGTGCTGGGATAACGTCACGCCTGGGGTGATTAGGCACAAGGTCGAGGGCTGAGTGCGACTAATCACCCCAGAAGTGACATTATCCCAGCATGGCACATGCCCTGGAAAGCATTATTGCTATTATATGTATTCTGTATAAAAAAAGATAAAAAGTACATTTTAAGGTATATTTTGCCTGTTTTTCAATGAGGAAGTATACTTTAAAAAAGTAGAGCTGATTGACTGCCAGTAGGTGGAGCTGCTCTTACTGTAGCTCTGCAATCTGCACACTAAGCCATCTCTGTGCTATCCTGCCTGTGAGACATTGTCATCATCATATCCTCCACCACTGTCTGTTTTAATCATGGTTTTCCACAGGAGACTGAAGTAACATAAATGTTGGTTGTGGGACCATAAAGTTTAATAGTGAATTTATCTGCCCATCGACCACGTATGGCGAGCTGATCAGTGAGTACAAAGCAGATGCTTCCAGAGGTTTTATAAAAATTTTGAAAGGTCCTCCAGTGCCATCTCTTGTATTGTTTGTACGGGACACTGTGGCAAAATGAAAGTACAAGCTGCTCTTTATATGATGCTGAGAAACAAGCTTTTGTACTGAAGCGCATGCTGGCTAAGTGTGCACGTGGAAGGTAATGAATGGTCTTGAAACCATCGGATTCTCAATTTTTACATTTGGCAGCAGGTATCTGGAGAGGAAGGTGGTAGTGAATAGTGACTTGTAAAGTGGTCTGGCAGGTTTGAATTTTACTGTGACAATTCTTTCTTTAAAATTGATATTAACTGTGAGAGGGTGGGGAGGCGGGGACTGTCAGCACTCAGCAGAGCTGCAATGTGGGGAGGCGAAGGTGCTCATGGGCAGTGGACTGATGCTTTTTTCCCTTTCAGTGCAGTCATTAGTTTGCTGGGACTAAAGCCGTGATGTTATGCCAGGATAATATCATGGCTCCAGTACCAGTTTGACCAATCAAAGGCCAACATTCTTTTTGCTATTGTATAATAAGGGAATAAGTGCAATCTGGGTTCTCTTTTGTATTTATTGAGTATCTTAGGAGTCTCCCCTTTTCCTTTATCAAATATAGATCATTTATATTTAATCCATGTTAGGAGTAAAGAAAATCATAAATTTAGAATTTTTGGTAAATTGAATGTCCAAGTTTTATTTAGTCTTATATTCTGTATGTCAATCTGTGCTTTTTTAAAATTGGTTGTGAACAATCTGTAAAACCAGGACCATCCTGAAAACAGGCCCTTTGGACCTAATGATGTGAAATATCAACTTCCTGTATAAAAATAAAGATTTTACTTACTTACTACTAAATGTCCAGAACCTAACAGATATTTTCCTGAATTCAATACAAAATTCCAACCACTTATAACAAAACCCTTCATGGAGGTGTATAATGTCATATTAGAAAATGGGTAGATCAGTTGGAGGCTTCTAATTGGCTGAGAGACTTGCCTAGGTAGGAATTTATGAGACAACAATGCCCACCTAACACAAGTTCCTGTGCCAGCTGCCCCATTACCCACAGAAATCCCTGTGCCACCATCAAAATCAAAGTTAGAAAATGCAATTTTTCTCTCACTCACCAAGAAAGCTACTAAGCTGGCAATGCCCCCCTGCTGATGCCACGTTCCCCATAAGTTTAAACTATGAACACTAGCATGTTGCATGCTCTGTGTTAATGCAATACACACTTCTTACATTCCTTGCCACTTCACTGCTGGGCAGCCCTCTGAACCCAAAGAGAAGCAACCAATGTTTTCAGCATAAATTACCTTATGAAGTCCAGCACAGCCACCACATGATTCCATGCCCGATCTTAGGCTGTCTTTGTAACTCAGCACCCCACTGCAGCCCACCCTTGCCACAGAATTCCAACTGCATTCTTGACTGCAGTACATCTAACAAAGCAACATAAAAAATAAAGAAATAAAACAGACTACTGGTGAGCATCTGGGGGGTGATGGTTCCACAAATAGGTGACAGTTTAAAACACAAGTAATGATAGTGTACTATTAAAGAAAAGTGTAAAACTGTTAATTAAATACTTCAGTGCCCTCTGCTGGCCATATACCAGTAAACACTATATTACTATCAAAAGCACTTTAAATGATCTCAGTTTCAAAACCTCACTTCAAAATCACCTATTTAATATCGTAGCTGTGACTGTTACTAAGTTGTTCTTGCCCAATGCTCTGACAAAGCTCCTGAGTGGCTTCACACAACCTACTACCAACCACATCCCATAGCCCTATCAATTATCACCTCCTCCTGTCCCTGCACCCTACGGCATGTATGCTCATACCATTGTTTGTCAATGAAGTACTAAATATCTGTACCAACCTATGCTTTGCTAATCCTGTAACTTCAAAATTGCAACTAAGATATGACAGCATGTATTACCAATTATTGTAATCCACAATGATGTAACAAAACTGTTGTACTGTATTTGTCCTCTTTGTGACGAGGTACTTTTGAAAATGAGCCTCTGGCTCAAAGGTAAATAAACTGATGTACAAATAAATAAATAAATAAATAAATACATTTGTACTCATTTTGTAGTAATTTTTTGTTATATTTATTTATTTTTTAATGGTGCACATAAATATCACATGCAACTCATTTTCTAAGCACAATGATACCCTCCAGTGTGGGCGGTATTGGGTTATACCTGCCCTTCCAGGAGCTATAAGGCCCTCCGCCTGCATTGTCAGGCCTCATTATGCCCTGGGTGGAGAAGTATAGCTCCAATACCAACCACACTGTCACATATTATTGCTTGTTTAAGGGGTGACAGGCCCCAAGACACTGAAAGTATGTCACCATAGCCACAAGTTTGAAAACAGATAAAAACCCAACTAAGTGTGAGTCTTAGCATTCCATTTCCATATTTAACAATAGCTATAGCATTGTCACATGTCCATCTTTGCCAGATACAGTAATAAGAAAACAATGCCCACTTTTGATAGAAGATGATCAAATGGGCTTTGTCATGACAAGACAAATGCAAGATAACATAAAATGTACACAGCACATTACTATGTGAGGTGAACAAACACTCCTTTCTTGCTACTAGTCTTGATGCATAAAAGTGTTTAACTGGTCTCCTGGGCAATTTTGTATCAGAACCTTGAAAATAGGGATTGCATAACTATTTTCTTGCCTTTATTAACAGCATATTTACCTCTCCATGGCATTGATAAGAACCAACAGATTTCTACCCCAAGCCTTTGGATTATCAAAAGGCACGAGTCAGGGGTGCTCCATCACCCTCTACATTTTGCTTACTATATAGAGCCCTTAGCACAAGCCATTAGACAGAGCCTATAAATAAAGGGTGTATAACTGAAAGGAAAACTTACTTTCTATGCAGATAGGGCTGGCAATATAGCTTAGAGGTTAGAGCAACAAGCTGTGAATACACTTAATACATATAGCAGACCTGGGTTTGATTTCCACAACCTCTATTTATGTACTGTATGACTCTGAGCAAGTCACTTAACCTCCCAGTGCTCCCAGGTCACCCCTGAAAACAGGCACATGTACCTAGCAGGCCTTACCCAGTTACCAAAGATTAAAATAAATAAACTCTTTTGATTTACTTTTGTACCTGACAGAAGCTACAGTTATCTCTGGGGCACACTTATCAAGATTGGAAGTTTATCTAGCTATATTGTAAATTAGATAACCATTAAACTGAATTTTCAAAATCTAAATTTTCCCAAATGAAACCAACATACCTTGAAATATCCTGGAATTAGAATAGCAGGAATATTGCCCAAATGGTAGTCACTAACTATAATCTATTACACAAGCTATGAAGCAAGATTTTCAAACCTGAATAGCATTGCCAATCACACTTTTCCAAAGTGGAGATAGCGTACATGACATTCTTCCATGGCTGTTGTATGTTTCTCAAATCATTCCTCTGGTGCCTCCACCAAAGTTTTGAGGAGTGGGGTGAGCTTACGGATGGATTTGTACAGGGTGGGGAAAAGAGAAGCACAAATAGAACATCTGAAAACTAGGAAAAACAGAGTGAGGTGTAACTTTCCCTAATCCTATGGAATATTTTAAGCCTAACTCAGAACTGCATTTACTGTCTGGAGCCTCAATATCAGGAACACTGGAAACAGAAAGAACAAATATTGCCTTTAATTAAATTACGTTTTGCCAACCCACCTATTGGTCTAGATAATGGAGAATCCTTTGAGAAACACCACTCTTCTTACCTGGAATTAAGGAAAAGGGAAAATATATTGTAGCTAAACATTTTCCTTGAAGATCTTCAGTTTATGATGCAAAATTCATGCCAGCCATTTTAGATTTTAAAACAAACAATGGCATCACTTGGGTTTCTGATACTTTTTCTATCCCTGCACAACCTTCATAGGAATATAATTTAACAAAAACATGATTTCTACAGATACATAGAAACTCAAATGCACATGCATAACAATTTGAGAACACAACTCAGAAATGAACAGGCCCCAACCTACTTAGATTATCACACCAAGTTATCACTCAGTCGGTCTCAGGACACTGGATTTCATGGATATATCAAGCTCTTCTTCAAAATACTCAGAACAGTACAGATTATATTAAAGATATATGAAAACAGAAATCTGACTGTGATATACAGGCAGCAGAAGGGAACAGATTAATTGGGCAGCACATAATGTTTCTACTTCCTCTGGCTGGAGAAATTTTCATGGAAGATTTCTCATAGATATGTTAAACGCCAGCTATTCTGGCAACATACACCAGAAAAGGTTTGATAATGGCTGTTGGAGAGGTGTGGGGCATTCTCAGCAAAAATACTCATGTTTTCTAATCTGGAGTTGGAGGGAGGGTGATTCAGAGAATCGTGAGGAAATTTCTTCACAAAATGGGTAGTGGACAAGTGGAACACCCTGCCAGAGGAAGTGGTGGGGCTGAAACAATCACAGGATTTAAGAATGCATGGGATAGACATAAAGGAATTCTGGAGGTCAGGAATAAGGGGCAACAGACTTCTTGGAAAACATAAACTGAACTTACAAGCTCAAATGGGCAGACTGGGTGGGCCATTGGCCCTTATCTGTCGACACTGTCTACGTATCTATGTATCTATGGAGCTGCTCCATTACTCAGAGCTTTTGGGCTCAAATTAAGCTTTAGTGGTGATAAATTGACACTAAAAGACCTTACTCTGCAGCAGGCATTATCTCTTCTGCACCCCAGAGGTATAACTGATAAACAGCATAGTCACTTGCTGAGCATTCTGTTAGTGGCTCAAATCTGTTGGTGTCTCAAAATCTATCACAAGGTTGATGCTTACTAACAGACGTACATTGGCAAGAGATAACTGCTTCAACTTACAGAATTGAAAAGATAACTCACACTGAGACAACCAACATGTTTATAAAATTATCCTTGGCCAGTCTGGATACAATATATAATGGACAGCTGAAACATACTGTGTCACACAGACAGACAATCAACATGTTTATAAAATTAGCCTTGGACAGTCTGGATACATTATATAATAGACACCAGAAACAAATTGTTGTCAAAGCTTCGAACTGTGAGGCAAATTGTTGGGTTGGATGGGTCCAGAAAATTGTGTTTCCTGCTATATTCTTGTTGCTTGGCGTCAGCATGAAATTTACTTCTGTAATAAAATCACCTTGCATGTGTGTTTTCTGGTGCTGCTTTGTTTTGTGTGCAGCATATCCTAGTCTGTACCATTAGAGGTATGCCACCCTCTGATATGTGTGCACTTTACATCTGATGCAGCTGGAATCCCTTTAATATTCTTGAGGTATTATTTTGTGCCCTGAATGTGGCAGTCCCTGAGATTTCATTAGTACCTGTCCTAAAATGTGCTCTGCCCGGTTCTTCCATAATGTCCTGCTGAAAAAAAATAGAATAGGAAATATCAGGTGAGACATTGCTATTACATTACAGTATTCATGGTTACCCTGTCCTTTCTTTCCTTCCACATAGAGGTTAGACAGGTAACGCCATATTAACCTAGAGCAAACTATAATATGGAAAGAATGCATAGCATTAGCATGTATAAGCTAATCAGCAATGGTAAAGTGTATCAGTCAGTTAAATGCAAGTCTAAAAATTTTAAAATCATGATAAACTGCAGTTTAAAAAGAAACCTGTCACAGTCTTGGCATTTACCAACTCCCTTGGCAAACTGTTATGTCTATCCACCACCCTTTTCATAAAGAAATACTTCCTCATGTCTTTCCTGAATGTATCTCCCACCAGTTTATACTTATGTCCTCTAGTTGCTGACCCTCAGTGTGCTTAAATGTAGTGCACTATGACCTCAAAACTAGTTTTTGAGTGCTCAGGGCCACACCAGTAGCAGTCTGGGAACATGCTGTCAATCATCAGCAAGCAAGTGTGACGTGGAGCCTAAAGAGGAAATCTGGGAGTAAGGGCACAGAGATGCAATCAGAATGTCGCTTTGTCTCATACCCTCCTCTCCATGAATCAGCCAATGGGGAATGGAAGAGGATGTGATGACAACAAGAGTGTGACTATTCTCTAAGCAAGGTACAGCATTTGATAAAACCTGATTGATAAGTCAGAGGAGAAGTAACTCTCATGTTTAAGCATATTGAGGGTATGGAACTGGTAAAATTGGAGGTAATATACTACAGGTTTGCATGCTTTATCCTTAGTGCCCCGCACAAGACCCATCACTTTAAAATGTATAGGGACACAGAGTGGTTAGATTTGGGAGAACATATGTGTTGTTACATATTATTCATTTATGTACAGGTGTAAGAACTTTTACCTTGCTATATATTAATCTAAACAGGAGCAATATAAAAGAAAGGATAGAATGTCAACCTCAAAACTTAAAACAGAGATACATGGTCCCTTTTTATTACAAGGGTCCAATAATTTGGAACTGTAGTCCCTATATTGAGATCAATAAACAGCCATTATAAGGGTGACAATTATAAGGATGAGCCAACTTAGAAGATGAATTAATAATTAGGCAGTAAGGTTGTCAGTACAGTATGTTGCCCAAATTTAGATACAAGTTGACCTTATTGTCAAAGCGGAAAATGTTTAATCTTTTGGGTAGTCCAACCAGTGCATTATAATCTTGTATGTGGCTTTGTCATAAATCTATATGTGTTCTTGGTTTTTCCAATATATGTTTTTTTAATTTTATATATGAGTATATATATAGTATTTCTTGCTTAAGAATTCACTGTTATATTGTTCTTTAAATGCAACAATATGAAACTGTACTATATTTAAACAATAAGGCATGACAAGGTGTGTGTTATCATGCAATAAGCGTCACTCCTGGGTGGGTTGAAGCATGAGTTGAAGCCGAGTGCTTCCACCACCCCAGGAGTGACGTTATTACACAATAACACACACCTTGGAGTGCCTTATTGCAACTATACAATGGCTCAATGTTATACAAAAAAATAAACAAGCATTTGTCAATGCCGAATGTTTGCTTGCTGGCATTGGTATTGGTAGTGCAGAAGTTACAGAGCTGCATAATAGGAATGACAGTGAAGTATTACACTGAAGCCAATCCACCACCACCCTGCAAAGTGACAGGCATTAGGGTGTGCCTTTGGGTCGTCAGGCATAGCAGCCATGCCATTATACCACACCCTACCCTGCAGACAGTGACAAGTGTCCTGGTGTGCCTTGGGGTCTTTGCCCTTATGCACCCCATTCCATCAGGAAATATGGTGAGATGGGTGTGGTATAGGAGAATGGGGTGAACTTTGGGGCAGAAGAGTCCAAGGCATACCTCGATGCCTCTCACTGGCTGCAGGTGTGGAATGGTATGAGCATTACAGGCAAGAATCCCAAGTCACACCCTGATGCCTGTCATTCTCTACAGGGTGGGCGTTATGGTTGGAAACCCTAACAGCTCAGGCATTCATTGATATTTTCACTCCAAATTTTCAACATGTTTTTTGAGACCCCACCTCATGAACAGTGGCAATATCAGTTTGTTAGCTGACAGCTGCTTATGCACAGCGACTACGGCATTTAGTACCACAGGTGCAAAAACACATTCCGAACAGGATGTGAAAAATGACAGCTGTACTGTTCATGGGAGGTGGAAAAAATGGCAATGTTGCAAATCTGCAGTAAAATATTAAAAAAACTGGTGAAGTCATGGCGTGCATAGAAACTGTACAACGCACACCGTAATATAATTAGTGTGGGGATTTTTACAGCAGATTGTCAACTCAGGCATTTTGGGACCTCCGATCATGAACAGTGTCACTGTGATTTTCTTTATCTGTCCTGAACAATGATTTCCCACAGCGACCACGCATCTCTGCGCTGAAAGTGTGAAAACACATTTCGGCCATGTTGTGAAAAATGACAGCTGTACTGTTCTTAAAGAAGTGTGGAAAAGTGCAACTGGTGAAAATCTGGACTGAAAAATATTACAAGTCCCTTGAACTTCACGAGATGCGGTAAAACTGAGCAATGCTGACTCATAACACAGTAATTTTATGGACTTTTGTCACCAAATTTTCAACATAGCCATTTTAAGACTACTCCTTGAACATTGTAACTGTATGATTTTCTTAATCTGTATCCCAAACATTGCTTTCCTTTTCAACACCATCATTATGCTACATGTGCAGAAACACATTTTCCGATGACATATGACAAATGGCAGCTAGTTCTGTTTATAAGAAATGTAATAAAATGGCAGTAATGGAGAAAGTCTGGAGTGAAAATATAGAAAATTTTACAAACTTATAGCATGTGTAGGAACTGCTAGCATATAATAAACAATCATTTTAGGAAGATTTTTCACCAAATTTTCAACATAGCCATTTAGACCTCTGCTCCATGAACAGTGTCACTGTGATTTTCTTAATGTGTCCCATACATTGATTTTGCAGCACACCAACTGCGCCATTGTGTGCTACATGGGTGGAAACACATTTGGGCAAGATGTGAAAAATGACAGTTGTACTGCTCATAGGAAGTGTGGTAAAATAGCGTGTTAAAATCTGTAAAATAAAATATTGAAAAATTCATGAACTACTGGCGTGCGTAGGAACTAGCATAATGCGTATTTCGTAAAACAGTTGTTTTGGGATTTTCCACACAGATAGGTTTTTAATAGTCTACCTTATGAGCAGTGGCAGTGTTGTTTTGTTACTGGGTCCCCAAAGGTGATTTGCGCAGTGACTCAAAATCACCCTTCAGGCTTGAATAATGTCATGACAGTGAATAATTCATGAGGAGGTCCCAAAAACCCCATGTTGAAAATTTAGGCCCAAATTCCCAAAAATGCCTGAGATATGCAAAAAGTTGAAAAACCCTATCTATCCTGATGCAGCTTACAGCACTTCCTCAGTTAAGTGAGTCGGCCCTGAAGAGTTCAGACACGTTCCCGGTCCACGAAGATCATCGCTCGAGTCCAGAGGTAATATGGGGTGAGGGGGTGGGAGCCAGGTGGTACAGTGGGTGGGCGCGGGTGGGGCAGACACGTTAGGGACCGCTTTTGATTTTCAGTTTTTTTTTTTTAATGAGACGATGCAGGATGTTTGCCATGCTGGGGTGGGCTCCCAGCATGGCAGAAGGATGGCTGGTTGGGGGCATGGAGCCAATGGGGATTGGGCATTGCCATCAGCCATAGCATTTGTTGCCACGCTGGGGTGGGCTCCCAGCGTGGCACCTGCTCGGGGGAGACAGTGGAGCTGACAGAGGTGGGCACCCCGTCGGCTATACCAGTGTAGCCACTCTGGGGTGGGCACCCAGCGTGGCACATGGAACTGTGTCTTGGGCGCAGCACAGCTAACGGAGATTGGGCACCCGTGGCTATACAGTGTGTGCGTGGGGGCGGCAGCATGCAGCATATGTGTGTGTGTGTGTGTAGGGGAGCGTGCATGAACAGGCGATACATTATCACTGCTCACTGAAGCATAGCTCCCCTTTCAACTGTACTCACTGCATTTGGAGCTGTCACAGACAGCCCAGCAGGCATTGGAGAACTGCGCCACGCCTGCAAACTCACTGACTGAATTGGAAGAGGGCTGACACACTCCGAAAACTTGATGATGGCACTATGTTTCTTGCACATGCATGCAAGCAAACATAAAACCGTAAGTTTTTAGTAGATTTTAGTGAGGCAGTATATCTTTGTTTCTTAAGAGAAAAGCAAACAATGCAAATCATGTATGGCAACAAATCAATACAGTGATATTATTGTGTAATAACATCACTGTCTCGGCAACACTGACCAATCAGAATACAGGAAATTTCCTTGACATTTTATAATATGTATTGTAAAGCACTCCAATGATCCCATTGAAATAAACTTGTCTCAGTTGAGCTCCAGTTAATATCCATATACAAGAATAAAAGTTTTATTACTACTACTACTACTACTCATTTCAGACTCCACAGAGGGACATTCTACCATCTTTTCCAGAAAAGACTATTCAAGTTTGGTGCCTGCCTGTCCAACAGGAAAGGGAGCCCATTTAGGGCTGTAAATTGCCAGAATCATGTGCTGGCTGCAAGATTTTGACTCTGTAGAGGGCATAGAGTTCTGCCCTGAATAATTGTTCCTATTCAAATGGTGAATGATGGAAATGCCTGCCTGGCAACAGTGAAGAGGAGAAAAATTCACATAAAGTGGCAAAGGCACATATCTGTGAGCAGCAATGGAAAGATGTGCAAGATAATGTATATGGGCCACAAAACCCTGGCACAATATATCAGTTGGGGGTGAGGATATAGCATGCACCAAGCAGGAAGGGATCTTGGAGTTATCATCTCTGATGACCTCAAGGTAGGGAAACAGTGTGACAAGGCAGCAGGTAAAGCAAATAGGATGCTGGGATGCATAGGCAGGGGCATCACCAGCAGGAAAGGGAGGTCATAATTCCACTATACAAAGACACTAGTGAGGCCCCACCTGGAGTACAGTGTACAGTTCTGGAGACCTTACCTACGTAAGGACTTAGACAGAGTAGAGAAGGTTCAGAGGAGGGCAACAAAATGGTACATGGATTGCATCACAGGTCCTATAAGGATAGGTTGAAGGAACTGAATATGTACTCCTGGAGGAGAGGAGGGAGAGAGGGATAGGATAGAGACATACAAGTATCTTACAGGGAGGAACAGGGTGCAGGAATACACTATTTTTAAGCAAAAAGATGTTCTAGGACTAGAGGGCATGGGATGAAGCTGGAGATGCGATTCAGAGGAAATTTGAGGAAGAATTTCTTCACAGAACAGGTGGTGGACAAGTAGAAAACACCCTGCCAGAGAAGTGGTGGAGGCTAAAACAATCATGGGATTTAAGAATGCATGGGATAGACATAAAGGAATTCTGGAGGTCAGGGTAGGGGCAACAGAACTCTAGGAAAACATAAACTGAACTTACAAGCTCAAATGGGCAGATTGGGTGGGCCCATAGGCCCTTATCTGCCAATACTGTCTATGTATCTATGTTTGCTTCATGAGATTGGGGGATTGGGGGTCCAGTACAAGCCTGAGAGTACCTTGGAGGTTGCAACTGTGAATAATGAACAGGAAATGTCCTACAACATGTAGTTTAGGTCATTTAGTAAGCACAGGGTTTGTCAAGTACTGGACAGGACTGAGCCTTAACACAATGCCCAGGGAAGACATAGGTGGTTTTATCACTCTTTTGCACCTTCATTAGTTTGCTTCAAGTTTTCTTCCATATGCGATTTCAAATGACCCAGGCTTAAAACAAATACCCAACATTCCATTTTCCCTTGGGGCCCCAACTTATATCACAGCTGTTGCTAATAGTAAGAACTAGTTGTAAATAGTTTAGCTGGTGCTCAAGAAGGGATACTATATATGTCTGCCTGGTAACTGCACACCCATTGCATTTATTATTTCTTCTTCTGCTCCCTTCTCCTAATAAACTTATACCTCCTGGGTTTCTCCAGGTGGTTCTGTTACAGTATTTACTGACTGTGTTACGGTCATAGGAGTCCTGTATATTCCAGAATACAGGTGTTATACTGTTACTAATACTTTTTTGTCCAGGGAGGGAGGAAGGGCCAGAACCATAGTGTGTTAGTGTGCATGAGCAGCCACTGTTAGTGGTGCATTGGTGTAAACAAACAACCAGAGACCATTACAGAAACTGGGAACCATCTGCCTGATGGTAAAACAACAAAAAGCTTACTGAAGTTCACACCTTGTGGGTGGAGGTTACATCTGTATAAAACTGGTGTCAATACAACCTAAGGAAATTGAAATGATTTGGCAAGTTGCTGTTTGTTCTGGGATGTAAAGTATAACTCTTCACTTCAATAACAGGACACCACTGTGTAAATATAAAGCAGATACATTTATTTATTTATTTATTTATTTAAGAGATTTACCAGAAAGGCATGCTGAGCAGAGTACTGCTTGATTCCAGATGCGCCTGGGGAAGAGGTTACACTGGTAAGGAAAATTACATCAGAAAAAACAAGAACTTACATAGACAGATTACAAGCAATAGGTGAGACAGTTCAAGAACAGTTGCATAGGTACTTAATCACTTCAACTATAGTGTATTACCAGACAATGCGAGGGAGCAGAACTACAAGTTAGAATCAGAACAAGTTGCTGCACAACTGGGGAATTATGGAGTCGAGGGGAGGATTAAGGGGTGGGGTTACAGTTGCAGTTGGTAGCGAAGTGCAGTTTGAGAAGAGCATTCAGTTGAGGAGTACTTGTGGAATGTCTAATATCAGCTGTCAGGGAGTTCCATAGTTTGGGCAACCTGAGCTGAAAGCAAGCCTGGCCAGACCGGGTGGATCTGTGGGGGATATGTAGGAGCCTAGTCAGCTATTTCGAAGAAGGCGTAAGTAGGAGGAGAGAGGGTGGCTAAGGAGGAAGACAGGTAGGAGGGGAGGGTATGTGACCAGAACTTCATGTGAGGTTTTAGACATCTGTAGTTGTTGACAGAATCTTTAACAAATCATGCTCTGAAAGCTTTTTATTGTTCTCTGAAGCAAAACTTCCAAGATTTGTATTCAGTATCTGTAATGGGAACCCTGCTTCCTCCTTATGTTATATTATGTGATCCTGTATTTAGTTTGTCTGCATCATAGGCAGTTAGCCTAGTGCCTGCAGCAGTCAAAGACTGTGGTTCAGTTCCAATTACTGACATGCCAGGTGAAAATTAAACACATGAGGTAGCAATAAATTTTCTGATCTCAATGCATGAGACACATGCATTATTTTTCCAAGGTGTTGCCACCTAAGGAGAGGTAAACACAACCGTAAACACAAATAGCTAATTCATTTGAAAATGCCTTATCAGGACAGAGTGAGTGATACAACTAAACTAAATTAAGTTTTGCAAAGAAAACAGCACAGAGAATGTTGGTTTTAATACTCTTGGTAATGCTGTACTTATGTATCAGTCAGCATGTGGTTACCACTTACCAGTCGGGATATCAGCTAAAGTATGCTGAGCCTGCTGTAACTCTGTGCAGAATGCATCCACATTGTTTTCAGTCTGGGAATGGATCCTGGATTCTCTATAATTATTGTGTAAAACTGAAAGACATTGTTTCCAATATATCATGTTTACCTCAAAACCAAAAGTTAATTTTCCTGAGATAATGAGTGGTGAATAGTTCTTTCACTTTGAAGTATTTGCTGCTGAGTTGTCTTATCTTACCTCACAAATAATGTGTACATTTACACTGTATCCAGGAGATGAGGAGCCTAATGTACACAGCACTCATTAGTGCATCTGACACATCTGCATTTTTAAATGATTATGCCCTGTAGAGAATTTCTATAAAGAGTAAGTCTGTGCTAAAAGAAAAGGATTAAAACTATTGATATTTACAACAATTGTGTTTAGCTGCAGTGTTTCTTAATTTGTTACATTTTCCTGTTAGTGGTCTACTAAATCTTTCATATAATGCATTATGTATTTCACGGTGCCTTTCAACAAGCCATGACTAATGCCTCTCAACTGTTTCTTATTTTAAGGGACATCCCTGAGTTTAGCCAAAGTGCTCTTCCGTGCCTCCTAAAATTGTTATTTCTGTCACTGAAGAATGAGTAGTGATTTGAAGCATAAATAATTCCTACACATAATATGTCTTACACTCTAGTTCTCCTTCAGAAAATGTTTTCAAATTATACCACATAACATAGCAGCCACATGAACTGACAGTACCATTTTATGTTTGTGTGCACATGTAAACAGCAAACATTTTATTGCAAAGAACTGCATTTCAGAGGTGTATCAGTCTTGAGTCCACATTAGGTCAAGCTGCAGTGTGCTCAACAGTGACAAGCCAATGATCAGCCAGGCTGATCATGATAGTGGTCAGTGCTTATCAGGTGGAAATGTCTTGAGGACCAAAGTGCTCCCTATGAAGAGCCCTCAATACTTTCATCTGTATGATGCTGCCCAGCAGGCAGCTAAGCAGTGTCATGCTCAGCTTTCCAGCCCTCCATTCCAAATCCCATCTCTGCTGGTACAAGTTTAGCCCTCCTACGCTCTCCCTACATGCAGTCCCACCTTCTGTTCTGAATCCTATCTCTGGTGCAAGCAACCACCGTCCCACTCACTCCCTCTGCATGTTGCACCATGCTCCATTCCAATCCCATCCCTGCTGTTGCAATTGACCCACCTCCTAATCACTCCCTCTGTGTGCAGTCCCACAATCCATTCCCAAATACCATCACCAGTCTGGTGGAGGTTAATCCCCTGCTCACTTCCTCTGTGTGCTGTCCCACCCTCCATTCTCAAATGCCATTACCAGTTAGGTGCAGGTTAATCCCCTTCTTGCTCACTTCCTCTGTGTTCAGTCCCACTTCCATTCTGAATACCATTGCCACCAGTACAAGCTAAGTCCCTCCCACTTATTCCTTTGCATCCTGTCCTGCCCTCCATTCTGAATTCTGTCCACACTAGTACAATATTTGTTACCTAAAATAAAGAAAACCCTCCTTGTTGCATTTTTCTTTATCTTTTTGAGGATATTCTTTCATTAGGCCACACCTTTGGAACTTTATACCTACCAGGCACAAGGATCACATAGAAACTTTTGCAAGCAGTCTGCCAAGGGCCTCCCATGATGACGTCAGATGTCAGCATATAGATAAACGTGGGTGGACTCTCCTCCTTAGTCCTATTCCTACCATCAATCAGTCTCATCGAACTGCTGTAGAAATATCACTGCTACAGCTGCCATTTTATTCATTTTACACCCACTAAGTAATCACTTTTATAGTTATTTTCAGTGACCTGTATGTCGTTGAAAGAACCATCTAAACTTTTCTGGCACTCTGAGTGTGGAAAAAGATCTACACTAGAGACTCCCATGACGTCTGTGTCTGCTGCCTAGGCCTAAGTCACAACATGAAAGCCTGCAAAATCTGCCAGGGATTCAATTACACAACCAGATGATGCTGGAAGGGACTTTGAGAAGTTTTACTCCAAAAGACCATGGAGAAATGGTAACAAGTCAATTCGGCAAATGGAAACGGCGCCCGTGAAAATGGAGTTAACTCTACGGTGGCGGAATTAAGGTGACTTTCACATTTTCCCCTTTCTGAGGTGCTATGACCTCAGAGTTGGTATCTATAGAAAGGGGTAAGAGGCAATGCCTTAATTTGCTTTCTGTCAGAAAGCCGCGCCATTTTCATGTACGCTGTTTTCCATTCGCCAAATTACATTGAACCTGCAGAGAACGGAGAAGGCTCTTCAACAGTAATCTATGTCGCCAGCTCTGTTGACTCAGTCCTGAGAGAAAATGTCAGGGAGTCATAAGCACCAGGACAAGGATCAGGCTTCCCTGATGTTCCAGGTTGCCCTGCTAAACAGGTATGACCTCAGCTTCAGAAATATCGGGAGACATTGCTATTAAGTTATTCATGGTTACCCTGTCTTTTCTTTCCTCCACATACAGGTTAGACAGATATATGCCATATTCACCTATAGCAAACTATGATAAGGAGAGAATGCATAGCATTAGCCTTGGCATTTTAGGCTAATCAGCAATGGTAAAGTGTATCAGTCAGTTAAATGCTAGTCTAAAAATTTTAAAAAGCATAATAAACTGCAGTTTAAAAAGAAACCTGTCACAGTCTTGGCATTTACCAACTCCCTTGGCAACTGTTCTGTCTATCCACCACCCTCTTTCATAAAGAAATACTTCCTCACGCCTTTCCTGAATGTATCTCCCACCAGTTTATACTTTTGTCCTCTAGTTGCTGACCCCTCAGTGTACTTAAATATAGTGCACTATGACCTCAAAACTAGCCTGTGAGTGCTCAGAGATCATACCAGTAGCAGTCTGGGAACATGCAGTGAATCATTAGCAAGCAAGTGTTATGTGGAGCCTAAAGCAGAAATCTGGGAGTAAGGGCACAGAGATGTAATCAGAATGTTGTTGTCTTCATAGCCCCCACCATGAATCAGCCAATGGGGAATGGAAGAGGCGGTGATACAACAAGAGTGAGACTGTTCTCTGGGCAAGGTATAGCATTTGATAAAACCTGACTGATAAGTCAGAGGAGAAGTAACTCACTTGTTTAAGCATATTGAGAGTATGGAGCTGGCAAAAGTGGAGGTAATATGCTACAGGTTTGCATGTCTCATCCTTAGTCCCCCACTCAAGACCCATCACTGTAAAATGTATAGGGCGCAGAGTGGTTAGATTTAGAGAGCGTATGCGTGCCATATATTATTCATTTATGTATAGGTGTAAGAATATGTACCTTGCTATATATTAATCTAAACAGGAGGATATTAAACAAAAGGATCCCATGTCAACCTCCAAAACTTATAACAGAGATAATGTAGGTCCCTTTTTATTACAAGGGTCCAATAATTTGGAAGTCTATTCCACTTACATTGAGATCAATAAAGAGCCATTATAGGGATGACAATTATAAGGATGAGCCAACTTAGAAGATGAATTGATAATTAGGCAAAAGGTAGTCAGTATATGTTGCCTAAATTTAGATACAAGTTGACCTTATTGTCAAAGCAGGAAAATGTTTAATCTTTTGGGTAGTCATGTTTGCTTCATGAGATTGGAGATTGGGGTTCCAGTATGAGCTGAACGTACAGTGGAGGTTACAAATGTGAGTAATGAACAGGAAATGTCCTGCAACATGTTGTTTAGGTCATTTAGTTAGCACAGGGTTTGTCAAGTACTGACAAGACTGAGCCTTAACACAGTTCCATGGGGAAGACATAGGTGGTTTTATCCCACTTTTTGCACCTTCATTAGTTTGCTTCAGGTTTTCTTCCTTGTAGGTTACAAATGACCTAGGCTTAAAACAAATACCCACCATTCCATTTTCCTTGGAACCCCAACTGATATAGCTGTTGCTGATAGTAAGAACTAGTTGTAAATAGTTTAGCTGGTGCTCAAGAAGGGGATACTATATATGTCTGCCTGGTAACTGTACACCCCATTGCATTTATTATTTCTTCTTCTGCTCCCCTTCTCTAATAAACTTATACCCTGGGTTTTCCAGGTGCTTCTGTTACAGTATTTACTGACTGTGTTAAGTTCATAAGAGTTCTTTTATTCCAGAATAATGGTTTTATACAGTTACTAATACTTTTTTTGTCCAGGAAGGGAGGAAGGGCCAGAACCATAGTGTGTTCTGTGTGCATGAGCAGCCACTGTTGGTGGTGCATTGGTGTAAACAAACAACCAGAGACCATTACAGAACTGGGAACCATCTGCCTGATGGTAAAACAACAAAAAGTTTATTGAAGTTCACACCTTGTGGGTGGAGGTTGCATCTGTATAAAATTGGTTTTATCACTAACTCCAAGGCAATACAACCTAAGGAAATTGAATTGATTTGGCAAGTTGCTGTTTGTTCTGGGATGTATAACTCTTCACTTCAATAACAGAACACCACTGTGCAAATGTAAAGCAGATACATCTGTAGTTGTTGACAGAAAGGCATCTTCAACAAATCATGCCTCTGCAAGCTTTTATTGTTCTATGATGCAAAACTTCCAAGATTTGTATTCAGTATCTGTCATGCAAATCCTGCTTCCTGCTCATGTTATATTATGTGATTCTGTATTTAGTTTGTCTGCATCATTGGCAGTTAGCCTGAGTGCCTGCAGCGGTCAGAGATTGTGGTTCAATTCCATTACTGACATGCCAGGTGAAAATTAGGCACAGTTGGTAGCAATAAATTTTCTGATCTCAATGCACGAGACACATGCATTATTTTTCCAAGGTGTTGCCACCCAAGGAGAGGCCAACCAGAGGTGTGGTTTGAATTACTCAGGTACTGAGGTGGCAAGCACCATCATAGCTATACTTTGCACTGCCAGAGCAGCCCACCTGCTCCACTGTTGGCACCTGTTGGCGCACTGTGCAGCCATGGACACAAGTGTACAGAGTGATTGTAGAATGGAAGATTGAAAGGACAAATGGAAAAAAGTTGGGAGAAGCACACACTGTACAAACATGTACAGTATGTAAATAAACCGCAACACAATAAGCTAATTCATTTGAAAATGCCATATCAGGACAGAGGGAATGATAACACTGAACTAAATTAAGTTTTGCAAAGAAAACAGCACAGAGAATGTTGGTTTTAATACTCTTGGTAATGCTGTACTTATGTATCAATCAGCATGTGGTTACCACTTACCAGTCGGGATATCAGCTAAAGTATGCTGAGCCTGCTGTAACTCTGTGCAGAATGCATCCACATTGTTTTCTGTTTGAGACTGGATCCTCATTCTCTATAATTATTGTGTAAAACTGAAAGACATTGTTTCCAACATATCAAGTTTACCTCCAAAACCAAAGTTAATTTTCCTGAGATAATGAGTGGTGAATAGTTCTTTCACTTTGAAGTATTTGCTGCTGAGTTGTCTTATCTTACCTCACAAATAAAGCCCTCCCCCACAGTATTGCCACTGGTATGATTCAAACAGCTCTCCACGCTGAGAGGACTCTTGGCGCCATTTTTTAAATAACAGAACTGAGTGCCTTTAAATTGCAGCTAATCTTATTTACAGTCGCCACACATGTGAAGATAAATTTTTGCAGCACAAAAGTCAGCCTGTATTCAGCGTTTTCCAAATTTTAAATTGTCAAGCCTGCAAAATTAACCGGAACCTGCTGACTTGTACTGTATTTAAAGGAATAGGGCAGTGTGTGCTGTGAGCTTGACCCTCGTTACTTTTAGAATTTATGCAGTATAAATTAGTCAATATTCAGTGCTTTCTCTTGTTTCTTTTAAGTTAATATTAGTTAAATCTGCATAATTAATCCTGTTAACCAGCTTGCTTGCACTGTGTTTAAAGGCATTTACAGCTTTTATGTTTGTTTCACGCATGTGCAAAGAAACATAATGCCATCATCCAAGTTTTCCAGAGGTGTGTCAGCTTCTTCCAATTCAGTCAGTGTGTTTGCAGGCGATCGCAGTGCTCCAATCATCGCTCCAGCGTCTCATGACAGCAGTTGAAAATGCAGTGGCATACAGTTGAAAGGGAGAGCTCCACTTCAGTGAGCAGAGCCCCCTCAACATGCATGCATGCACGATATTGCGTGCTCACGCATCCCCCATGCACATACTGTATAGCTGACAGGGGTGCCCAATGCCCCGTCGGCTCCATGCCGCCCCAAATAAGTTTTCCAGGTGCCATGCTGGGAGCCCACCAGCGAGGCACACATCCCTGAGGCCGACGGGGTGCCCAATACCCATCGGCTCCAGCCCCAAACAACTTTAGCTGCCATGCTGGGAGCCCACCTCCAGCATGGCAAATATCCCGTCGCCTTCCTTTAAAAAAAAAACGTAAAAGAAAATGTTCCGGCATTCTCCCAGCCCACCAGGCCCACCCACTCGCACCCTGCCTCCCACACCCCTCACCCTATACTTACCTCCGAGTCTGGCGTGATGATCTCGGTGGACCAGGAACGTGTTTGCATTCTTCAAAGCCGACCGCGAACTGAGGAAATGCCGGTAAGCTGTATAATGTAACAGATAGGGTTTTTCAATGTTGCTGCATATCTGGGTATTTTTGAATTTGTGCACCAAATTTTCAACATGGGGTATTTGGGACCCTGCTCATGAATGCTGTCACTGTCATGGTGTTAATTGGGCCGAAGGGTGATTTTGCATTCACTGCGTGAAATCACCTTTCTGGACTGATTAACAAAGCGACACTGCCAGGGTTCATAAGGTGGGCTCTCAAAAGCCTATTTTGAAAATTTGGTGGAAAATTCCTAAAAATGACTGTTTCACGGCGTCGTTAGCAGTTCTTCCGCCAGGCTCGTAAGTTAGCAAATTTTCAGTATTTTCACTCCAGACTTTCAACATTGCCATATTTTACCACACCTCCTTATGAGCAGTACAGCTGTCATTTTCACATCTCCTTACTAAAATGTGTTTCCACTCCCTTTGTAGCGCATAACTGGCGCAGTCGGTGTGTGAAATCAATGTATGGGACACAGTAAGAAAATCACAGTGATTCTGTTCATGAGCAGAGGTCTTAAAATGGCTATGTTGAAAATTTGGTGAAAAATTCCTAAAATGACTGTTTTACGAGCCGTGCTGTAGAGTTCCTACGACGCTCATAAGTTCATGAATTTCAATATTTTCACTCCAGATTTTCAACATTGCCATTTGACCACACCTCCTATGAGCAGTACAGCTGTCATTTTCACATCTCACCCTGACGTGTTTCTGCCCATGTAGCGCAATGGCACAGTCGGTGTGCGAAATCAATGTATGGGACACATTAAGAAAATCACAGTGACACTGGTCATGAGCAGAGATGTTAAAATGGCTATGTTGAAAATTTGGTGAAAAAATTCCCAAAATAACTGTTTTAGGAGCGTACATTGCGCAGTTCTCCTACTTGGCTGCAAGTTTGCAAATTTGTAATATTTACACACCAGATTTGCAACAGTGCCATTTTACCGCACTTCCTTAAGAGCAGTACAGCTACCATTTTTCACATCTCGCCAAAATGTGTTTCCCATATGGAGCGACAATGGTATAGTCAGTGTGCAAAAACAATGTTTGGGACAGATTAAGAAAATCACAGTGACACTGGTCATGAGCAGAGGTCTTAAAATGGCTATGTTGAAAATTTGGTGACAGAACTCCATAAAATGACTGTGTTACGAGTGAGCATTGCACAGTTTCCACGCACCTGTAAGTTCATGAATTTGTAATATTTTCAGCCCAGATTTTCACCACTGGCATTTTTCCACACCTCCTTATGAACCGCACAGCTGTCATTTTCCACAACATGGCGAAAATGTGTTTTCACACTTTCAGCGCAGAAATGCGTGGTCGCTATGGGAAATCATTGTTCGGACAGATAAAGAAAATCACAGTGACACTGTTCATGATTGGAAGTCCCAAAATGCCTGTGTTAACAATCTGCTGTAAAAAATCCCCAAACTAGTTACATTACGGGTGTGCGTTGCACCATTTCTACATACGCTCATGACTTCACCAGTTTTTTAATATTTTCACAGCAGATTTTCAACATTGCCATTTTACACCTCCCCATGAACAGTACCGCTGTCATTTTTCACATCCTGTTCATAATGTGTTTTGCACCTGTGGTGCCAAATGTCGATCGTTGTGCAAAAGCAGTTCTCAGCTAACAAACTGATATTGCCACTGTTCATGAGGTGGGGGTCACAAAAACCATGCTGAAAATTTGGAGTGAAAATACCAACGAATGCCTGAGGCATTAGGGTTTCCGACCATAATGCCCCACCCTGTAGATAATGACAGGCATCAGGGGTGTGACTTGGGATTCTTGCCTGTAATGCTCATACCATTCCACCCCACCCACACCCTGCAGCCAGTGAGAGGCATCAAGGTGTGCCTCGACTCTTCGGACCCAAACTTCACCCCATTCTCCCATACCGCACCCATCTCATTGTATTTCCTGATGGAATGGGGTGATAAGGGCCAAAGACCCCAAGGCACACCGTGACATTTGTCAGTGTTTGCAGGGTAGGTGTGGTGAAATGGCATGGTCGTTATGCCTGATGACCCAAGGCACAGCCCAATGCCTGTCACTCTGCAGGGTGGTGGTGGGGTTGGCTTCAGTTCAATACTTTGCTGCCATTCCCATTATGCAGCTCTGTAACTTCTACACTACCAATGCCAATGCCAGCAAGCAAACATTCGGCATTGACAAATGCTTGTTAGCTAGGGGACAGCCTTTAAGCTAAGGAAACCAGGTGCTTAACCTCAGTCTGCAATTTATTGAGTTCAGCATAGCAGAAACAAAATTGACTTTAAGGCTACTAGTAATTCATCAGCCATAACCCTAAGCTTAGCCTTGCTGCATATTTTAGGAACAAAAGATTACTTTAAATATAGCTCCCTGACTGGGCCATTTCTGCTACCATGTAGTTTCCAGTAACCTGAGGCTTGTCCCCTCCCCATTGTTTTGTAGCCCTCCTTACAGCCTACCTGCTATTAAGTTGTTCTCTTTCCTCCTCCTCCTTCACAGACCATCCAGCGCTCCCGAGAGTCACGAGGGCCAGAGAACGGTCCTCCCCACAGCATTGCCACACATATGATTCAAACAGCTCTCCATGCTCTGAGAGGACTCTGGCACTATTTTAAAGCCCAGAACTGAGCTGACCCAGCCGACACTCTGCGCCGACTCCTCCACCCCACCACTACCCCTTGGTCGACACTACAATATATAGTGTCTAGCTGCGCAGTCAGGTGACAGCCAAAACCAATCAGCCATTTTACCATTAGCAAGCTATCTTGTCCTGCCACTAGTGGTCGCTACTGCCACCAACTCTGTTCTCATGGCCAGCTATAGTATTAAACCTGTTTCAACTCCTGTTTCTCTAAGCCGATATGCTGCAGTTCCTGCTACTGTGCCTCCTCCTAAAATTTCCACTCTCCTCCTCCACCACCCACTCTCTCCAGACCCCACACTGATGAACTCTCACCACCCCACTCACTCTCCTCCTCTACCACATCCCAAGAGTCACCCTAACTACCCCTGCTTCCGCCTGCACCCATCTTATCCTCCTCGCTCTCCTTATCAAACCCATAACTTTTCCCTCCTCTTACCCATCCCTCCTGCCATCCCAAGTCATTCACCCTGCATTGCTCCACTCAGACCTATTAAATTTGAGGCTCCCTCCAGTGCCTAAATCTGCTCCACCCTCCAAGCGCCCCAGTAGAGGTAAACAATCCTGTTTTCACCATATCTCTTCTACTGCTCCTGGCAGGCAGCATTCACCTCAACCCTGGCCTCTTAGCACCAAATAAATCCACATCTGCTACCAGTCTGTCCTCAGACACTCTCCCCAAGGCTCTCCGTGATATTTCACCTCAACATCGGGAGCCTCCTCCCAAACTGGATGACCTCACCATCTGGGCCACCCAGCACAACCCAGACATACTCTGCATCACAGAAACCTGGCTATCTGCCCAAATCCCACCCCTTTGGCCATCCCAAACTACATCCTTTACCTCCAGGACTGGGGCAAGTGAGGCCGGGGGTAGATGTGTACATCAGTGGTTCCATCCCATGCTCCATTATATAGAAGGAGTCCTGCCCTCCTCCCATGGAACCATCATCACTCACCTATCCTTTCCCTCATCCAAGTTCCAACCTCTACATCGGGGCTCTGTATGCCCCACCAAAGATTTCATCTGACTCCTTGTAAAGGCCATCTCAGCAATTTCCATGAGCACTACAAATGGTGAACTCATATTATTAGGCGACTTCAGTCTTAACTGGCTCTCCTTCTCTGCAAACCCGCTGCCCTAAGGATTAAGCCATAAATCTCTCCCAGCTATCCAGGAACCCACCGCCTAAACCATTGGTCCCAAAATCACACCCTTCTGACTGGATCTTATCCACCGCTCCCCACAGGATCTCTTCAGCTGGCATCTTCTCTGATGCTCTTACCGACCACTGTGTCACTTACTGCATCCTCAAAATCCATTCTCCCCACCTCACCCCAAATTTTTCTGGTCTTGCCCCTTCACCTCCTCAATGAATCTGCCCTGCAGCAGGACCTAACAAATGCAAACTGGTATCCAGTCTTATCCACACCAGTTGTTGACCTTGCCCTATCCCACTTCTGCAACATTTTCCAATGTACCTGGGACCTCCACGCTCCACTCAGGAAAGCTAGAGTGAAAAGGCATCACTACTCCTGGATCACATCCGACCTCATCACATTGTGTCAAGCCAGGAACAAGGCATAGAGGCAATACAAAGCAACCCATACCACTCGCAACCTCCAATCCTACAAACACCTCAGAAATAAATGCAATAAAGCTATTCGCAATATAAATTTCTTACTTCAAGCACAACTCACCCAGAACCAAAACTCCCTGCATCCTTCTGGAAGATAATCAACTCCATTATCAAACCCCTTCTAAGCAGACTTGCCCAGTCCTTAACACTGATGGCAGACCAGTTTCTGATCCTGCTTCTGTAGCTACCATTTTCAATTAATTTTCATCTCATGTGCCCTACCCATCTCCCTCCCTCCTCCACCTGACCCCACCAACCCTTCCCTACTTCTCCCGGCTTCCTTTCCTCCATTCACACCCTGGGAAGTTTTCAATGCACTCACCTCTCTTAACCAGACTAAAACCAGCTCGGACTGCTTGCACCCTAGACTTCTCCTCGCATCCTCGGCTTCAGCCAGAAGCACCCTTGACACACATACTAAACCTCTCCCACGCCACCGCCACAGTTCTTTGGCTTGAAATTGGCCAAGATCCTCCTCTGCACAAAGGCGGTGACCCTTCTCTGGAAACTATAGGCCCATCATGCTCCTTCCTCTCTCGCCAAAATACAAGAATCCTCACGCTGTCCAAACTGATTGATTTCTCTCCTCAAACAGCTCCTCTCTCCCTATCAGTCAGGATTTAGAAAACACCACTCCACCATCACCAGCTTGTTGCACATAACAGACTCTGTCCTCTTGGCCATGGACAGCAGTCTGACCACCTCCGCATATTTATCAATTTGGCAAAGCATTTGACTCAGTCTCCCACCCCTGCTGCTCCATAAACTCAGCTACTTTGGCATCACCCAACCTACCATAAACTGCTTCCACTCTTACCTCCAGAATAGGTAGCAATCCGTTCAAATAGGAGACACCTCTCCCCACCTCTTCCATCCTCTCAGGTGTCCCACAAGGCTCTATCCTGGGCCCCATCTCGTCTCCTTATTTATAAATGACCTCCTCCACCTGCCTCTCCACTAACGTGCATCTGTACGCTGATGATGCAATCATTTTGACTCAGGACCCTCCCATGACAGTGTCATCCCGGATCTCCAAAACTACTTCAATAGAGTCCAATCTGGGTTCCTGAGAACCAGCTTAAACTAAATGACAAAAAAACTGTCACCGTGGTCTTCGGATTAAGAAAAAGCTTGCCTCCTACCTGCCCCAAGTAATCTCCACCCTGGATGGCTCTCCCTTGACCTGGTCCCCACCTTCAAATACCTGGGAATCTGGCTAGACAGCCACCAATTCTCTACCCACATAGAGGCTGTCTGTGCCAAACTCCAAGCCCAAACTTGCCATCCTCTATAGCCACAAAGCCAGCCTTCCTTCCTGTCTGCACTGAAATTGTACGTTAAACAATCCTACCTGTATTAGACTACATGGACATCATATACAGCACAGCACCAACCTCATCCCTCTCCAAACTTGACATCTTACTAAACTGTTCTGTCATTTTGCCACTGCCTCCCCACCACTTACTCATCATTTGCCCCTCTACACCACTCTCTCCCTGGCCCCACTCTCCCATAGGAGAACCATCCTGCTATGTCCTCATAGCTAAATACTGGTTGGGCTCGCCTTCCTCACCTCCCATGTTGCACCAGCCAACTCCCTAGGCTACTCCCTCCACCACAGGGCACCGCACTTTCAACCTCCCTCGCCCTCACACTGCCTCTGGTCAAGCCACCTTTCATACCATCTTCCCTTCCTAGGAACAACCTCCCACCCATCTTTCATCAGGCCACCTCCATCCCAGCAGTTAAGCAACTCCTCAGGCTTCTCCCATCACCTCCTGGCCAAAGATGTGCTTTGGGACCCACCCTACACGAGACACATTCCTTACTAGAGGACTCAGTTGGTCACATATTGCCTATGCTCATCTCAAACTATTACAAATTTCACATCTCTGCTGTACAACTCCTGCACTTGTTTACACCATACTGCAAGACAAATGTTTTATAGTAAACTCTAGATGTTGTACCTACTGTCTGTAACCAAGATTGTTGTGCAATCTGTCTGTTGCAATGAAACTGTTGTACTTTTATTTTTCTGAATAACTTCTATGTACACCTCTGTACCGGTCATCTGAAACAGCCTTAGCTCAGTGTACCTTTCCGTCACCAAATTTTAAATAAATAAAATAAAATAAATAAATAATGTACATTTATTCAGTATCCAGGAGATCAGGAGCCTAATGTATACAGTACTCATTAGTGCATCTGACACATCTACATTTTCTATATGATTATACCAGGTAGAGAATCTTTGTAAAGAGTAAGTCTGTGCTAAAGAAAATGATTAAAACAATTGGTATTTACAACAATTGTGTTTAGCTGCAGTGTTTCTTAATTTGTTACATTTTCCTGTTAGTGTTCTACTAAATCTTTCATATAATGCAGTATGTGTTTTCGGTGCCTTTCAACAAGCCATGATTAATGCCACTCAACTGTCTCTTATTTTAGGGACATCCCTACTATAATTTTGCTTCAAAGCGCTCGTGCCTCCTAAAATAATTGTTTCTGTCACTGAAGAACGAGTAGTGATTTGAAGCATAAAATGATTCCCACAAATAATATGTCTTACACTCTAGTTTTCCTTCAGAAAATGTTTTCAAAATATACCACATAACATAGCAGGCCACATGAACTGAGAGTACCATTTTATGTTTGTGTGCACATGTACACAGTGGGAGGGCTTTAAGCCCGAGGTTCAATGGATGGAGCAACTACATCACTCCCCATCAGGCATAATTAGATCACTCATCTTGGGCCTCCCCAGGATTAGTTTCTCATTGCAGACAGAGGCGCAGCCTCGTTCCTACCTCCTGTCTTCCTGTTTCTTGCTTGTTTTGTGACATTGCAGTGTCTCCGCCACCCGTTCTGCTCCATTCCATGCCGCCTTTCTTCTGGCTCCGCTCCCTCCTGCAGCCTCATCTCCTGCTCCCCCTCCCATCGCTGCCTATCCCATGGCTCATCTTTCATGTGGCTGCTGGCTTTGCAGCTCTCCTCACACTGCTTCTTCTCTGTACTTTTCCCCTCCTGGTCTGCTCCATTCCTGCTCTGTCTGCTCTGCATTACAGGCTATGCTGGCCCTTCTGTGTGCGGCTCTCTCCTCTCTTCCTCGCTTCCTTGCCTGGAGCTGGTGTCGGTTCCTCCATTGTCGAGCTGCTCTTACTTCCGAGTTTACGCACCTCTGCATATCCCAGCTCCTGCTTCTTGTTCTGCTGTCTCTGGGCCCTGACACTGCCCTCTCAACTGATTCTTGGTGCTGCAGCTCTATTCCCATTAGCGCCCAGTGAGTCATCCTCCTTTGGGTGCAGTGGGCCATTTCATGCTGCCTCTTGGTTTTCATCTGTCTGTCTGTGTTCTCAGCCTTGGCCTCCAGGTGAGCCCTCATTCTGGTGTAACTTAGGTGTGCCCCAAGCCTGGGGCTTCTTCTATGGCAGATCACTGCTGTATTGTGGCAGGAATTGGTTGGGGCACTGAGACTGTGGCCAATGGTGCCCATCTGCTGTCTTGGGTTTTCTAAGATACAGAATTTGCTCCACACCATTCACTTTGCTTGGATCTATGTAAAATTAATCAAACCATTGCTGGAAACCACTCCACAGGACAGGCAAGATCTGCCTGACTCCATGTACATTAGCTTTTCTGCTGCAAGCTCCATGTGCATTGGGGTTATTTCTCCTATCATGGCTGATTCTGCCTTGCTCTGCAGCACTATAGAATTGATTCCTATCACTTCTGTCCCCTTGTGTCTGTGGAGTATGGACATGCATTATTCTTCCTTACCTTCTGTGTCTCTCCTGTGTTCTCTTTTTTCGTCTGGATCAGACTGCATCTGCCCCAGTTCTCCATATTTTCTAGGTCCTTCCACGACCTTCCCTGCTCATTCATTTCATATTTACCTTACCCTTACCTGCCTTCTAGGCTTCCATTCATAGTCATACATCATCCATTCATTCCTCACCTTACCTGTCTGGCCTGCAATTGATAATTCTTTGGGCATACCTATCATGAATCATATGCCCTCATCGACCAAGAGCCCTCTTGCCTCATGTATCAGGTTTCTGACTCCAGTCATCATTCACTCATCCTTCCCTTGGAGTCATCTATTTCAATCACTTATTTAAGCATTCTTATCCTTAAATCCTATGCCTTACCCTCTAGCTCCAGGCATGCCTTTTCTCACATACCAGCCATCAAGGATTCATTCCAATCATGGCTTCCCTCATCGTCCATTGTCCATTTTGCTCCTATCAATTGCTCAACCTGAGCTTACCCCTCTGATTCCAGGCCTGCCTTTTGACCTTGGGGTCTTCTTAATCACATCGCTTTATTGAGCATACCTCATTGGGTCTTATGCTACTTCACTGAACTGCTGCACTCCTGCAGTGATCATCACCATCAGTCTTCATCATCCTCTGTCTCTCATAAGTGCATCTGGATACCCCTTGCCCTCTGGCTTCTGCATGGATCTACCTTCCCATTGACTACTTGAGCGTACCCCTCTCTGGTCCATGTTGCCTCCTGTTCCTTCTTTGATCTGTGCTTTCTTTTGGGGTTTTTCCCTATCCCGTCATCATCTTCGCTACTCATATCCTCTCTTTAGCGATATATGTCCTTAAATCAAACATTGTCCATCTGGAGGGAAGGTAACCTAGGCCTTGGGTCCCCGAGGTTTCCTCCTCAAAGGTTTTTTTCTTTCCTCTGTGCCAATGGTCATAATATTAGTTAGGTTAGTGCTTTCTTAGGTTAATTAGTTAGGTTCTGCTGTTGTATGGAGGTGGATGGTGGAGCTGACTTTTCCCTCTCTTCTTAGGAAGTCCTCTTTAATCAACTTCTCAGAATTCATTCATTCATTCATCATCCTTGCCTCTGCAATGCTCAACACCTAATTGGGTATTCTTTTGGGCTTCTTCCTAGCTACCTTTAGCTGATGGAATCATTCCCTCCCATGACACCTGTATTGGGGAATCCTCCTTTAGGGTTCCTTACGTTGTACCCCTACAGGGTGGTATTTCCTATGGATAGAGAGGCGGAAAGCCATAACATAAATCAGGTCACACAAGCATCATCTCATCCAGGTGCATAAGCACAATTGAATGGGAGGGCTTTAGCCCGAGGTTCAATCGGTGGAGCAACTACATCACTCCCCCATCAGGCTTTATTAGGTCACTCATCCTGGTCCTCCTAGGATCTGCTTTCTTGTTGCCCCACAACCACCCCTCCTCCTCAGTGGCTCATCTCTCTACCCATGGGCTTCTTCCCAAGCTACCTTTAGCCAATGAAATCATTCCTGTGGCATCTGTAGGGGAACCCTCCTCTAGGGTTCCTTGCATCATACCTCTACAGGGTAGTATATCCCATGGATAAAGAGGTGGAAAGTCACAATGTAAATCATGTCACACAAGCATCATCTCATCCAGTTGCATAAGCACAATTGAACAAACATTTTATTGCAAAGAACCACATTTCAGAAGTGTGTCAGTCTTGGGTCCAGAGCAGGTCAAGCTGCAGTGTGCTGAACAGTGGCAAGCCAATGATCAGCCAGGATGATCATGACAGTGGTCAGTGCTTATCAGGTGGAAATGTCTTGAGGACCAAAGTGCTCCTATGAGAGAGCGCCTCGATGCCTTCATCTGTATGATGATGCTAGCAGGCAGCTGAGCAGTGTCATGCCTCAGTTTTCTGGCCCTCCATTCCAAATCCCATCTCTGCTGGTACAAGTTAGCCCCTCCACTCTCCCACCATGCAGTCCCACCTCTGTTCTGAATCCTCATCTCTGCTAGCAAGTTAACCCCATCCCACTTACTCCTCTGCATCCTGCACCACCCTCCATTCCAATTCCCATCTTTGCTGTTACAATTGACCCTCCTAATCACTCCTCTGTGTGCAGTCCCACCCTCCATTCCTGAATACCATCACCAGTCTGGTGGAGGTTAATCCCTCCTACTCACTTCCTCTGTGTTCAGTCCCACTCTCCATTCTGAATCCCATTGCCACCAGTACAAGCTAAGTCCCATCCCAATTTTATTTTATTTTATTTGTTTCACCAGGAAAGTGGATTGGATCCGAGGACCCTTTTCAACCACACCTGGGGAAAGGGTAACAGGGATACAGAACATGATTACAAAAGACAAACAACATACAGGTACAACCACTAACAATAATAACAATATGTCAATCACACTTGCTCCTTTGCATCCTGTCCTCCCTCCATTCTGAATTCTGTCCCCACTAGTACAATATTTGTTGCCTAAAATAAAGAAAACTGACCCTTGTAGTATTTTTTTATCTTCTTTGAGGATATGTCTTTCATTAGGCCACACCTTTGGAACTTATAGCTGCCAGATACTAGGATCACATGGAAACTTCTTTTGCAAGCAGTCTGCCAAGGGCCACCCATGATGACGCCAGATGTCAGCAGATAAATGTGGGTGGCCCTCCTCTCCTTAGTTCTATTTCTGCCATCAATCAGTCTCATCGAACCACTGTAGAAACATCACTGCTACAGCTGCCATTTTATTCCTTTATACCTACTAAGTAATCACTTTTATAGTGATTTTCAGTGACCTGTATGTCAATGAAAGAACCATCTAAACTTTTCTGGTACTGCGAGTGTGGAGAAAAGATCTACACTAGAGACTCCCATGACATCTGTGTCTGCTGCCTAGGCCTAAATCACAACATGAAAGCCTTCAAAATCTGCCAGGGATTGACTTCACAACCAGATGATGCTGGAAAGGGGCTTTGAGAAATTTTACTCCAAAAGACCATGGAGAAAAGGTAACACGTCAATTCAGCAAATGGGAAACAGCAACTGTGAAAATGGAGCTGGCTTTATGGCGAGCAGAATAAGGCGACTTCCACATTTTCCTCAAAAGGTGCTGCGACCTCAGAGTTGGTATCTATAGTAGGGGTGCAGGGGACAAAGCCTTAATTCTTGCCATAAAGCTGGTGCCATTTTCACGGCTGTCATTTCCATTCACCAAAATGACATTGAACCTGGATAGAATGGAGAGGCCTCCAACAGAAATCTATGTTGCCAGCTCTGTGACTCAATCCCGGAAAAATGTCAGGGAGTCACAAGCACCAGGACAAGGATAAGGCTCCCTGATGTGTTCCAGTTTGCCCCATGCTAAACAGATACGACCTCAGCTTCGACTCTGCCTGTTTTGGTGGCAGTATCGACTGCCCCCCAACTACTGACAAGACACCAAGTTTGGGACCTAGCATAGTCACTATTGGGCCTGCTACAGCCAGTATGTCATTGCTGATGATGGGACTCAGTCTTCCCATCAGCTCCTTCCAGTCATACCCATTGACCAAAGGGTGCCAACACCCAGGCAGTCCTCATGTCTTTTCAGATGTGATAAGGCATCTACTACCTCGCCTCCCTGATTCTGGGGGCCTGTCAATGAGGACTCCTACCAATCCCTCATCAATTCTGCAAAACTCCGTCATAGAATCCTTCCATGCCACTGCTGACATCATCAGCGTGGTCTCATTCCTGTTGACCCGGTCAACGATGAATATGAGTACAACCCTGATCCAATGATGCAGAATAGGAGAATGAAGAAGAAGACTATGCTGAGAGCAAATATGAACATCGCTCCAGCTCTACAATCTCCACCTGTAGTGAAAACTCTGTGTGAGGACACCCAGGCCCTCAGGACCCTATTTTCCACCATGATGCAGCAGATGCTGGTTGCCATGGTATTTGCACTAGCAGAGCACAGTACCACTAAAAAGAACCTACTGGAGTTCCAGGAGCTGCCAGAGTCTCTGCACCTGTGGTACCGCCTCTGCTCCATGCCTTAGAGGATACACCTATGCAGCTGCTGGGTACAGCCCAAACCAGTATATTAGCTGTGCCTAGAAAGGCAGATAAAATATATTCTGCTCCTTCTGGGAATGTTTTATGTCACACAACCCGGAGACTGAGTCAGTGGTGATTAATGATGCCTTGGTAGGTTTAGGGCACCTAAGCACCTGACTCCCTCTCTCCTGATAAGGAATTTAAGAGGCTGAGTGTCATAGGTAAGAGGACATATGCCTCAGCTTCATTGGGCCTTCATATTGCTAACAACCAAGCCCATATGATGAAGTACTAGAACACCCTCTGGAGGAAGGCTAAGGTTGCTGCACAGGCCTTGTCTGAGGGTACCCCAAACAAGAGCTACTGAAAGCTTTGACAGCTGGGGCTGATATGGGTAAGCATTTGCTCCACACAACCTATGATGTTTCTGATTCTTCTGCTAGAGCTCTAGCCTCTGGCATTTGTCTCAGGAAATATTCTTAGCTCAGATAGCAGGCTTTGCCACAGATGGTCAACAAAGTAATTCTTAATTCCCCATTCAGAGGGCAACAGTTGCTCATCATGAGGCAAGGGATTCTTAAAGATCTCCAAGTCTCAGGCAGGACTTTGAAGTCTGTGCAATACCTCCACCATAGTCAACCCAGGGGAGAGGGGTGCTTTTGCTCAGCTGGTGTTAGGGACAGTGCTCAGCACCCAAACAGCAGGGCAAGAGCAAAAGAACAGGGGATCTGCCAGTCCCAGCACAACCCCAGGTGCCCGCTCTAAGGCACCTAGTGGTGGTGTAGCAGGTGGGCTGCCCCATCAGCTCAGCCCAACTCCTTGTACACTCCCAACCACCTTTACCTCCAGGGGTAATTATAAGGGGTCACCTCTCTTTCCACTTAGATCAATGGGGGAGGTGACTACAGATGCATGGTTTCTGGAAATCATAAAAAGGGTCATGCTCAGGAACTTCTGCACCACCCTCCAGATCATCCCCACTTGAGATGACATATATTCCATGACAACCTGCTCCTGTTGCTGGAGGAAGTACAGACTCTGCTTCAAAAGCAGGCTATAGAACCTATGCCTTTAGAACAGAGGAACATAGATTTTACTCCCAGTACTTATTTGTTCCAAAGTGGACAGGAGGCCTGAGGCCTATTCTGGATCTATGGGATCTAGCTTCTTCATAGAATACAAAGTTCAGAATGGTCACTAAGAGGGTCATCTTTGGTTACTCCAAACAGGGATTGGATATGTTCCCCATCTGCGAAGGATGCGCACTCTCCATCAAGATCCAGAAACCCCACCGAAAATACTTGAGGTCTTTTCAAGGGGAACATTACCATTTCAGAGTTTTGCCCTTAGGCTTATCCTCTGTGCCACAGGTCTTTACCAAGGCCTCAATGTTTTCCTTAACTGGATGATTAGCTATTGAAAGCCGACTCCAGGAACCAGCTGTTGAAGACTTTAGCTGAAACCAGGCAGCTGTTCAATGCTTTGGGGTTATGGTCAACATGCCAAAATCAGTGATAACACCTTGCCAGCAACTGCAGTACATAGGGCAGTACTGGATAGAGCCCAGGGCTTGACTTTCTCCTCTGGACAGGGCCAACCATCTGAGTGCTCAAGAACAACTAGTGCAAGACAGCTGTTATGTCTTGACAAGGAAATTTGCCTCTCTGGGACTCACAGCTATAGCCACTGTCACAGTACCACTGACCAGGCTGTACATGCAGATCCCCAGTGAACCCAAAGAGTCCAGTGTGACCAGCTCACAGATGATCTAGAACAGATGGTTCTAGTCATGTCCCCTGTGCAAAGTGTTCAAATGGTGGATGGAATGCAGCAACCTGCTCAAGGTGGTTCTGGTCATGATCCTCCCTCTTCAGATCCTCACCAAGGATGCTTAGAGTCCACATGAGTCCTCTTCAGACACAGGGCATGTGGACACCTGTGGAGTACACTTTGCACATCAGTGTCCTGGAAATGCGGGCTATTCTGTATGGATTCCAGGCCTTCCAGGACCACTTGTCCCCAGATCCTATGTTAATACAGATGGACAATGTCAGTGTGATGCATTACATCAGCAAACAAAGGGTACTCATTCCTATCGGCTGTGCAGGGAAGCAATGAGGATTAGTACTGGGGTCTGGAATACAGTCTAGAACCATCAGTAGTACATGTTCTAGGCATTCAAATGTCTTAACAGACAAGCTAAGCAGATCACAGTCCAGGATGCATGAGTGGGAACTGCTGACCTTGTTGGTACATGACCTATTCAAAAGATGGGGTTGTCCAGAGACGGACCTTTCTGAGTCCCCACAATGGAAAACTGTTGCTTTTCTGCTCACTCGTTCCAGGGCCTGGAGTTTTCTGGTGAGATGTATTATCCTTTTCTTGAAAAGAGAGGTTCCTGTATGCCTTCTCTCTCTTCCTTATAATTCAGAGAGCACTACTTATGTCAAAAATAGAGGGGCAACTCTGATACTCATTGCTCCCTATGACCTTGACAAATCTGGTTTCCGTACTGCAACAACTGGTAGTGTAACACCAAATTCCTATGTCCCTGTGCAAGGGTCTACTAACACAGGAACAGGGAACCCTGGTCCATCCAGACCTGAAGTCTCTTCATCTGCACTCATGTTTCCTGAAGACATCACCGCACTCCGCTTTGGTGTTTCCCGAAAGTTGTGGTTGTTCTGGTGGCTGCTAGGAAACCATCCACCAGAACCATTTACTCCATGAAGTGAAAATGGTTTGCTTAATGAGCCACTTCACATAACCTGGGTCCATTTACCTGCCCAGTCAATTTGGTTCTAGAGTACCTTCTGTCCTTATCAGATTCAGGCCTGCAGTATTCCTCACTCAAAGTGCACCGGCTGCTATCAGCTTTCCATGTGCCTATTGATGGCTGTACAGTTGCTCAGCTGAGGTAGCTTGTGTGTTCTTGAGAGGCATTTTACACATAAAGCCTCCCATCTATAATCCAGTCCTGGCTTTGGACTTGCATTTTGTTTTGAAGAAGTTGATTTTGGCTTACACTTTCTGTCTTGGAAAGCATTATTTTTAGTTGCAATCACTTTTGCTCAAAGGATTTCAGAGCTCCAGGCTCTAATGTGTGAGCCTCCTTATTGATTCTCCACAAAGACAGGGTGTCTTTGTGTATTAATCCTAAGATTCTTCCAAAGGTGGTGTCTGAGTTTACTTTAAATCAAACCATCCACCTGCCAGTTTATTATCCAGAGCATGCTAATACAAGGGAAGCATTGCTCCATACTTTGATGTGCACAGCATACCAGGTACTATACACACTGTACCATAGACAGCAGAAAGTTTTAACAACGTTTTGTTTCATTTGTCCCTGGGAAACAGGGAACCCCAGTTTCTAAACAGTGCATGTCCAAATGGCTGGCAAACTATATGAACATACCAACATATGAAGAAGCCAGAAAAAGAAGGCCATTTGGTCTGTCTAGTCTGCTCATATTGCAGGGTTCACAGCTTGAGCTACTGTCCCTGCCCCCTCTACCCTCCTCCCATCCTCCCTACCCATTTACTTATTTATGCATTTGTTTACTTGATAGGTGCACTGGTCCAATGGACTATTTACAGGCATGGCCTGGCCATGAAGATGGCACAATGAATAGGTGCAGGTACAAAATACATTACAGTAATGTCATTAGAAATAAGTACGATTGTCTGAGAGTGCAGTATAGCACGTAAGGTGCAAGTACATAATACACACAGTAATGCCATTGAACAAGTACAACAGTCTAGGAGAATACAGTACAGTAGAGTAGATACAACAGTGTGCATAAAAATGCAGTATAGTGTAAAATATATAGTTACACACTATTATGCAAAACAATGGGATAGTGTAAAACAATAATACATAGTTTGATTCTTACCTTCCCTTATGCCTATCACACCCTTCTTGAAGCTGCCAACTGTCTTCAATGAGGCCACCTCTTCTGGCAGCGCATTCCAAGTGTCCACCACCTCTCTGTGAAGAAGTGTTTCCTGACCTCCTCCTAATCCTCACTCCCTCCAGCTTAAGACTGTGCCACCTTTGTGTTATGGTTGCCACTCAGCTTAAACAGACCCTCCTTATCCACCTTATTTATCCCTTTCAAGTACTTGAAGGTCCCAATCATGTCCCTCTCTCTCGCACTGGTACTCTTCTATCCTGATTCCTGGCATGGCCCTTGCACAGCACTGGTACATTCTTCCATATGGCATGGACGCTCTGCTGGTGGCTCCTCTACCACCCATGAGCATTTCCAAGCTCTAAGGTAAAACACATATCTTAATCCCACATCTGAGTACTTTCTGAAGACACTGGCCAAGTGTCTGGGAGAAAGCTTACGTGCCAAAGTGAATCCGTGGAGGTAAATCTGGATACTCCAGATGGGGGTCTCCCACCTCTTGTCCCCAAATCCATACCGGCCATTCATTTGGAGTCAACACCGTTCCTTTGAAACTCTCTGTTTGTAGAATGCTATCTCAAAATGTATGTCATATTTAACAATCTACTGTCTCTGGTATCTGGTGTTCTGACTTGCAACATTCTTTACGTGGCTATGTCCATCCCTGTAGACTCCCACTGATTAGATGCATCTCAAGTCATACACATAATTTAAGTACTGTACTTGGCTGTCCTTTCCTGACCCACAGTAACAGATACTTAACACACCAGTCTCAGTGAAAACATAGGCTGTCTGGCAGAGCAGACTCACCATGGTTTGCAGGTGCCCACCAGTTTTTCTCTCAGGAACAAAACATACTCTGGTGCCTCAGCACAAATCTTCTCTCAGACAGCTTTCGTCCTCCAGCAGGGCCAGAGGATTGCCCCTGAAAAGCTGGTTCTGTTCCCCCATCCCCTCAGGGATGGGGTACTGGAACAACTGGGGAACGGGCTCAACCACTTCAACAAGTATGTCTTCTGTGTCCTTCTCTAGGCGAGAACACACACTCTTCTTGTGGTAGCTCTGAACAGAGCTAGGGGCACTGATGGACTGCCAACTGCAGTGCACCTCCTCCCTCCACTGAGTCTCCCACTAGACTACTACTGACTCCCTTGAAAACCCCAAAGTTCTAACCTAACTCCCAGCTCAACATTCCACTGTGTCTTACGCTGCTGTGAGAATTCTATATGATGTCATCCTCCAGCTCTGCTGAGACTGGAGGACAGAGTGAGACAGTGTGAAACCCACTTAACTGGTGTCTCACAAGCTGCCTTTCCTTGCCTGCCACTAGATCTCAGTGGGATTCTAGTAACCCGGGTGATGGGGGTTACACCACCCTTGACTCAGGAAAATGACTGTCCACAGTCATTAATTACCTGGCCCAGACTATCCTACCCTCTGTGCTACCTACGGAAAGGGGTGATCAGGCCTCTCCTACCATGTGCTAGGCACAGGCAGGCACCACTAAGGGCCCATAGGCCATCAGCTGATGCATCAGCCTCTACTCTATGTTCTTTCTATGGTTACCTAGTGGCCCTGGTAGAATGGTCCAGAGCATAGCCCTCAATAGATCAGTACTGCAGCCCCTACTGCAGGTCAGGACCACAGCCTGTCTATTCCCCTAGCCCTCTAGGAAAACCTATCTGACATACCCTAAATTTCCCAAAACAGGGAACATCCCCAACCCTGGACACCTGCAACCAAATTACAAGGAGCTAATACTATACCCTAGGTATTACTCCCACATTCCCCCACAATCATACCTATGGAAGGAAAATTAAATACAACAAACAACACCACTGTACTTTAAACACTACTACTTTAGCACATGAAGGACTCGCTGAGTCCTCTCTTCCTCTTTTGTCTTCTGTTCTTGTCTTCAGGAACACCTGCAAGAGAAAAGACAAAACAACCACTAATCAGCAAACACAGTACTATCTAACCCTACCATCTAAACACTGGAGAATCCCAAAAATATTTTTAGAAAAGTAGGAAAACAGTATAAACAATAGAAACAGTAGAAAAACAATTACATTATTTACAATACACATTTTGGGGATGGAGTGCCCTAAACGTCCCATCTAGTGACAACAGTGCCGAAGGCAAGTCCAAGAAAGAGTCTCTCCGGGCTGGAGCCCGTGAAGCACAGTTCTTGTAGGACTGTAATCCTGAAGGGAGAATCTTTGAGGACAGTTCAAACAGTCTGAAGTCTGCTAGGTGTAGAGTGTGTACTGCAGTGTCATTAAAATAGAAAAGTCTGGACTTACCAGTCCCTTGAAGAATGAAATCAATATGACACCTGGATTTCTAGCCAAAGACTCTCCTGGCAGCATTCTTCTGATACAGCTGGGTGGACATCTTCTGGAAAACGACAGGATGTCACATCTGGAAACTGCCTGGGCTGATGTCATCTAGGAGATAGAACCTTGGAAACAGGACAGGAAAACAGCTCGTCTGAAGTCATCTGAAATCCCAGGCGATGAATCAGGATACAACTGGGCTGGTGTCTCTCTGGATATGAAGTCATCTGGTAGGCCACTCAATGGAATCTGGAAAGCCAGTACTCTGCAAGGCTGATGAATCTGGGGCACCTGGTTCCTAGAACACCAGACTGGTGGAACAACATGAGTACGGGCAATGGCTGGATGGCAGCACTGGATACCACTGCTCTGCTTTCCACTTGGTAGGCATGTGCACATTCACAGGACGTTGTCTGCACTGTGGGAAGTAACACAATGGGTCAGGTGCAAGAATTATTACCCTGTCTAGGCACTCATAATTCACATTGAAAAAGGTTTCATGTCCTCCTCCATCCACGATCCGAACAGTGTCTATAAACAGTGTTCTGCCCACTTTCCATTGTCTGAATTTCTCTTGTAACACTCTGTCTCAGACATACCAACTTGCACCGGGATGGACATATCTTGTGGCCTCTTCCACTATCCAGGCTTTCCTGTTTCTTTCAATCTCCTTCCAGACTCTCCAAGGAAAGGTAGGAAAGGATATCCCATAGATCTCATTTGCCTTCCTACTAACCAGTCTTTCCTCTTTACTCTTGGTCAACTTGAGACCTCTGGCCTGGCTTAGGCGACCAGTCCTGGTTCTGCCAGCTACTCATGCTAATACTACGTAAATGGATCTTTGACTCCTCCTTGTGGGACAGGGCTGTGGATTCACCAATCTCTCCTTCTGTTCGCTCCTCTGAGGCAAGAGCCTGAGGCTGTGGATCTGCACCTTTTATAAGGCCACATAGGTTCCCCCATCCTCTTCCTTGCTGAGGATCTGAGCCCAGGAGTGAGCAGCTGTCCTCACTCCTGAGACTATTCACTCCTCACTAGGTGCGGAGGTTGACACCTCCATTCAGAGTCTCTCTCTCATTTCATCTTCTCCTATGAGACTTGGGCTAGGCCCTCTCTCAAGGTTCTGCTGATGCTCCCTCCAATGTCTCTCTGTGACCCGGACTCAAATAAATCAGTACTTTGTTCTGCCTGTAGCTCTGCACCTCTTGCTTTGTGTCACTCTCTGACCCTCCTCCAACAGACTGTACCTGATGCTGTGTGCTGCCAACTGCAGGTTCTTGAATCTTTGTCCATGTGGAGCAAAACAAATCTTGGGTGCTTTGATCAAGCCATGTCTCTCTAGGCACCCAGATCAGTGAGGAACCATGAAGACGTCCCTTCCAGCCTTTAAGCACATTATGCACACTCTTACTGAATATCTAGGAATCGCCACATGAGGAGGCAACTCGTCCCCCATAGTAACATCTCAATATCTTTCAATCTGTTAACTTCTTCTACTATCATAGCCGGGCATGACCTGGGTAGCAGGCTGGTCCAGTAGCCATGACTGTAGAGAAAACAAAGCTCACTGTTATCTCAAGTCCCACTGTGTTGGAAAAACTTCTACAAAATGGCTCCCCTGCTGCTGCGTTTGCTACTACCCCACCATATAATGGTGGTGGCAGCACTCCTCATCATCAACATTCTGTTTCTGACTCAAGTCACTGCACATTCGATTTACATACTCTACTGATAAAGTTCACTCAAACTGGTTAACTAAGCTGTCTGTTCTCCTAGCACATTAATATGATTTTTACTGGACTTTCTACTTGCTGTAAGTCACTGTTCTTTGCTTAAAAGTCCCTAAAGCCACAGTATTTCATCGCACAGGGATTGCCTGTATTTCTTGTTGCATCTTTCATACAACCCACAGTCTCTCACATGGCTTTGAAAATTATGCTGTTGCTGAACCCACAATTATGACACAGTCCTTCTTTACAAAATGATCCCACTGCTACACATAGATTCAGCTGGCTTTAGTTAAATCACGCACAGTTTGAGCTGCTTTTAGGTTGGTACTCACTTAACTCATTGCCTCCACAGGAGCTTTCTGAAGTTGCAGCACTTGTCTCCTGTATACTGTTAACAGCTAATCCTGGGCCTTTCTAAGCAAAATCTAGTCTTAATTGACATACCGCAAACAAATGCTAATAGCACAAACCCGTAAGTGCTAGACACAAAGTATGAGTGGCAAATTATTCAGCATAAAATTACCTTCCAATGGTGGTATACAAGTAATAGCAGGTAATTTAGTTTTATTTCTGTGCTGGTCAAAACAGCAAAACAAAATATTTTTCCACTAAAAATGCACCATAAACCTTTTTGTTGGGAAATATGTAACATATCAACACCAAATTAAGCATCCAAACATTAGATGTAATTTTAATAATTTGTTTGTAAAACAAACAGCTATTTCTGTAGTATTAAACATAATTTTCCCCATTTGAGTCAAGGTGTGTTGGTAGGTTTGAGGGAAAATCTGAACCATACACATAAATGCTTATAACTCCTAAAGTATACATGATACACACAATGTATCAGTGGCAAAGTTGTTCCACATAAAATTGCCTTTCCAAGGTTCTATGCAATCAACTGTACTCAATTTGGTTTTTGTTTTATACTTGCTGAGATACCCAGAATGTGCGTTTTCTTCAAAGTGCTTTGGTGGTTCTAGATGGACAAAATGTTGCAAACAAATATGAATAACTCCTAAAGTGAACATGATACACAGAGTGTCAGTGGCAAAGTTGTTCAGCACAACATTATCTTTCTAATGGTACTATGCAGTCAATTCTAATCAATTCTGGCTGGCAAGTAATATTAAAAATGTGGTGGCTTCCCAGGACGTTTCTAGGGCACACAGGAGTCTGTAGGTGACTTCATGGGCATTCTGGGCTACACTGCAGTTAGATTTTCTGACTCTACAGGCGTTTCTAGGAGGCAATGAGTTAATCAGTAGCTGGTTATTGCGATGAAAAATTCGCCTGCAGCCAGTCTTGGAGGCCTCTGGAATGAAGCGGGCTGGCAGTCCTGCCATTGTCCCTCTGAACACCTCGCTCTCTTCCCAGATGAATCGAAATGTGGGTTGAGCCCAATTTTAAACGGAAAAGTCAGATTTTACCACTTTTATAATATTTCAGTCACCGAGACGCTCCTCCTGGAAAGCCAGTTCGCACTCTCTCTCTCTCTCTCTCTCTCCCCCTCTCAAACACTGTGCAGTCTCTCTAGAGCTGGCTTGAGGGGCGGGACTGATTGCAGTCTCACCAATCACTCGGCACGCATGCAAATGAGCCTCTTTCTTCCCGTGCTCTTCTCCTCCACGGCTATCGTTGAGCAGGCAAAATTTAAACTGCAAACCGCACTTTTTATTTCAACTAGCTCCTCAGGGAGCACCATTTCAACCATTTTTCATGGCATTTCACTTGAGTACCTCTCTGTCCATACAACAAGCATTTCCAACATCTAGGCACAAATCTCTCTATGTTTCCCACAGTTTTCCACACTTTTCCTGTCACACAATACTTTAAAAAGCTGGCAAATGTTATAACTTTGATGCAGGACAAGGACATACATTCTCGGGCTTTACTGCTCTTGGTAAACTGGTGGCACAATTACAGCAGCATATGAAAAGCAGCACACAGCGGGACATATGGGTGCAATGCTTCCACTTTTGGGCTACCTACTGCAAGACAGCAAAACGCTAGGCCTAATCTGAGCAAATCTCGTTGTTCTCTCCCAAGATTCCAAACCCAGATCCTCAGCGTGCCTCAATTAGTAACCAGGTGTCTGTTTTAAAGGATTTGTTGTTGTTATTTAGTTCCCGGTGCCTTCATTTTTATAACCCACTACCTGGTGAGCCTGGGTTTGGGAGAAACATTTGCTTGGCATCAGGGCTAGGTTTGTACTTCAGGACAGGGCACCTAAGTAACTCTGGACACAGAAAGCAAGAACTGTGAATGTCCAAACCAGGAGTGGTATTCTAAAGTGGGCTTTTATTCACTTGCACACAGAAATACAAAGCAGGATGGACCCCCACGGGCTACACTCACTGGTTGTACAGAACTATAGAGGTCAGAACACGTCTTCTTCATCATCATAACAACTTTACCCTCAGGTTCTGAACACACTGGGCTCTCAGCCCGCACTGGTACTCTCTCTATCCTGGATTCCTGGCATGGCCCTTGGCCAGCACTGGTACATTCTTCCATATGGCATGGACACTACTGCTGGTGGCTCCTCTACCACCCATGAGCATTTCCAAGCTCTAAGGAAAACACAATCTTAATCCCACATCTGGGTACTTTCTGCAGGCTGGCCAAGTGCCTGGGAGAAAACTATAGGTGTGCAAAGTGAATCCGTGGAGGTAAATCTGATTCTCCAGATGGGGGTCTCCCACTTCTTTCCCCAAATCCATACCCAGCCATTCATTTAGAGTCAACACCATTCCTTTGAAACTCTCTGTTTGTAGAATGCTTTCTCAAATGTATGTCACATTTAACAATCTACTGTTTCTGGTAACTGGTGTCCTGACTTGCAACATTCTTTAAGTGGCTATGTCCATCCTCAGACCCCCACTGATTAGATGCATCTCAAGTCTTACACATAATTTAAGTTCTATACTTGGCTGTCCTTTCCTGACCCACAGTAGCAGATACTTAACACAACAGTCTCGGTGAAAACATAGGCTCTCTGACAGAGCAGACTCACCATGGTTCACAGGTGCCCAAAGGTATTTCTCTCTCAGGAACAAAACATACTTCTGGTGCATCAGCACAAATCTTCTCTCAGGCAGCTTTTCTTCCTCCAGCAGGTCCTGGGGATTGCCCCTGAAAAGCTGGTACTTGTCCCCCAACTCTCCAGGGATGGGGCACTGGAACAACTGGGGAACGGGCTCAACCACTTCAACAAGTATGTCTTCTGTGTCCTCTCTAGGGTGAGAACACACACCTCTTCTTGTGGTAGCTCTGAACAGGCTGGGGGCTCTGAGGGATTGCCAACTGCAGTGCACCTCCTCCCTCCACTGAGTCTCCCACTAGACTACTACTGACCCCTTGAAAAACAATGTTCTAACTCCATCTCCCAGCTGCAGCATTCCACTGTGGTTTATGCTGCTGCAAAATTCTATATGATGTCATCCTCCAGCTCAGCTGAGACTGAGGACAAAGTGAGACAATGTGAAACCCATTTAACGGTGTCTCAAAGCTGCCTTCCTGTCTGCCACTAGATCTAAGTGGGATTCTAGTAACTGCAGTGACAGGGGTTACACCTGGACTCCACCCAGGTAGTACTCTGTTCTGAGCTTCTTGGCTACCATGTGCATAACTTTGCATTTCTTGGCATTGAAGCCAAATTATATTACGTTTTGTTACAGGAAGTATGGCAAGGAATGTCCTGGTGTGCTCATGGTCATTATAAGGCAGCAATGGCCTTGAGTGGGGTTTATACATATTATACGACGCCTGATAACAGCCACTTTGCTTTGGCTGTTTTGTGGACATCATCAAGGCCTTTGACCTTGTGAAACATAATTTGCTTTTGACTGCCCTGCTTAAACTGGGCATGTCCATTGATGTCTTTGGCTGGTGCTGGAATTACCTCTCTAGTCGAACACAAACTACAAAAATCAAGGGTCATCTTCCCCCACCATCTTCCATTTCACTAGGTGTTCCCCAGTGTTCTATTTTGGGTCCCTTTTAATTAGTTTCTTCTTGAACACATTATCATCCATTTGTAAAAGTTCTAAGATGTTTGATTTTGCTGATGATGCAATGATCCTCCTGAGTGGCTCAACCTCCCCATCATCCAGGACCTACTGGCATCAGATTTTGTTGACCTACAAAATGGTTCCTTATAAATAAATTGATTTAGAAGAGAAAAAAAAGCTAAATCAATGGTGTTACACAATCCAAGAAATAAGTTAGCTATTGAACCAGTTATTTCCCTGTACACCTTAAAGGGTGGATACTAAACAGGTGAAGGAATTTACATACCTTGGCCTCATCCTAGACAGCACCTCTCCTTTGAACGACATATAAACTTTATAGTACAAGTAATTTATGAAAGACTAGGTTCACTATAGGTTAAACTCTTTACTTGTCCCTACTACTAGGATACCTCTGGCACAGAGCTTCCTTTACCAGTAATTGACTACAATGTACCATTTTATTATTGACTGGAGATGTGTTGCTGTCCAGGGTGAGGACCCTCTATAACTAGGCGGCAGGATTTGTGACTCAGTTGCATCATCACACTCACCACTACAACTTATATAAACAGGTGGATGAGGTCCATTAGAACAAAGGTACTTATTGCATTTAGGTACTTTTGCAAAAAATGTTACTCTTGATCGCTTTCCTTCAGCACTTCATTTAATTTTTAAAAACATATTAGTTGTGTTTCTCCGATCATCTTTTCATTGTCAGTTACTGTTCCAGGTTCCTCTAGGATGAAAACCTAAATTTGTCAAAAACAATGTTCTACAAATTGACATCCTTTTACATTGCTCTGCCTCTGTTTTCATTTGATACATGTAATACAGTTAAGAGTTTTAAAAATGCTTCAAAACACTACTTCACTGTTAATTGTCAGTGTACATGCTTTTCTGAATAGACATATTCGACTGTGTATTTGAATATTTATGGTTGTATTGCTTGTGTTATTTGTCATGTTATGTATTGTACTCTGGTATATGCAGCTACTGGGAGCAGTATACATTTACATCAGTATCTCTGCATGGGGCAAACTTCCATCTGTCCAGAGGCACCTGTCTTGCTTCAGAGAGGAGCTTGGTAATACACCGATACAGACTGTGAACATCAACTATCAGCCTGCTCCTGACATTGATGGTGAGCCCCTGCTTATCTGCTGCTTAGACTGTTCATAATCAACAGTTGCCTATTTACATTCTAAAAGACACTACTGCTGCCTTTGGACTTGTGATTCTGCTTTCAGTACTACTACTCCTTTGTTAAGATCTCATCCTCACAGCTGTGTTGGGGTCCAGGGGCAGACCAGTTATGGTGAGGTAACAAGGGATGGGGAGTGGGTGCAGATTTAAAAGCCAGTGCCACCATTTGAGCAATTAGCAGCTACAGGGAGCAGTATCAGCATTTACATCAGTATCTGCACAGGGCAAAGTTCCATCCGTTCAGAGGCGCCGTCCTGCTACAGAAGGTGAGCTTGGTAATCTACCTGTACAAACTGTGAACATCAACTATCAGCCTGCTCCTGACATCAGTGATAATGTGCATATTCATCACTTGCCTATCTGCACTCTGAAAGACACTGCTACTGCCTTTAAACTTGTGGTTCTGCTTTTAGTACTGCTACTGCTGTTGTTAAGATCTTGTCTTCATAGCTGTGTTGGGGGTCTGGCAGCAGACCAGTAATGGTGAGGTAATGAGGGGCAAGGTTCTGGTGCAGATTTAAAAGCCTGTGATACCCTATGGTGTGGGCTGTGGTCACGAGTGGCACAAAGTGCCACTCGGCAGAACTTTTCTGTTTCCAACATATCTGTGTTTACAGTGAGTTTGCAGCTCATAAGCTTGCTATTATCTAAGTTCTGTGGGTTTCTTTAACTTTCACCTGTTTGCATAGCCATCATGACACCCCTATCCTAACTGGTTTGTGTTTACTTACTTTGGGGTTGGTGAGAGAACATTTATGTTGACTAGTGAATGGCAAGGCTTTTATTTACCTGTGTTATTACTTAATGCTTACACTGGTCTTAAGCTATGTATAGTGTCCTCAAAGGCAGTTTTCTTCTGAAAGCCCATGTATCTCATATTTGTATGTGCTTACAGATTTTGAATAACCTTGTTATTGTCCTAGGCTAAATTTTAGACTTAACAAAGTTATCCTTTCATACCAGACATCTTATGCTGTTACTACTTTTGATATCAGGTAATCTCCATGTTAATCCTGGCCCTGGAAAATTGCAAAATGATTTTTCTCTTCAGGAATTCAGCTCCCACTCTAATTTGGAAATCTTGCATTTAAATGTCAGAAGGTTGGCTCCCAAAATGGATAACGTGGTCCTTGATTGCTTCATCAAGCCCTGATATCTTTGTGTTCTCTGACACATGGTTCAATGGGAAGGTTAAGGACTCTGATATGGCGATGAAGGATTGAATATTTTCATCAGGATTGACTTAAAAAAGAGTAGGTGGCAATTTATTTAAAGGATTCCATTAGGTCAGTCAACAAAGCTAAATTGATTCCTAATGCATTGATTATTTTAATACTTGAAAATTATGGTCTCTAATAACTTCAACTTTATTTTGGCTGCATGTTATGTCCCCCTTCCCATCTGCAGGACCTGACTCATTACAGTTGTTCTGTTCTTTCACATCTCCATTTCTTCAACATTAAGTTATTTTACTGGGAGATCTTAACTGGGACATGAAATGTCCTCATATAGAATTAATCAGTTATTGGCTTTAAATCTCTCTCTGTAATTATGACACTGACTAGACCTAATAAAGCTGATCACCAGAAATATGCTATTCTAAATTTGATCCTAACTACCACTCCATATAAATACATTTCTTCAGTGTTTTATCCAGATATCAGTGATAATTGTTATATTGCTTGTATTAAAGCACTTGAAAATGTAGTCTATTCTATGTATTATATTTTTCCGTAGTTTGTACATTTTAATGGCCAAACATTTTACATGACTTAAGTAACACTGATTGGTCTCTAATGTACTTGTGCCCAGATATTCATACAGCATGGCATTACTTTAAAGCATATTTCTTGGCCTGTATTAATAAGCATGCACCCTTAATTGGGAAGAGGTTAAAATAGAATAGCTCCCGGATTTTCCTTAAAATAAAACAATTGTTGAAATCAAAAGAAAGATTGTGGAATAAGGCAAGGCTACAAAAGACTCTCAGGATAGATTGCAGTATAATATATGTAGAAATACTTACACTAGAGAAATAAGAAAACTAAACTTAAATATTATAAAGAACAATTGTCTGAGTTCACTAAAATCCTAAAAGTCCTGGAAGGGTATTAATACTCTGTTAGGAAAGACCAGGTGTCATCACTTCCTAAATTACTTTTTATAACAATATTGCTTATTATAACTTGGGGGATCAAGTGGCTGCTTTTAATTAATTTTTTATTGAAAGCAAATATTTAAAAAGAATAACTTAATTATTCTGCCACAGCTATGGATTATGATTTATCTAACAATTTGAATAGACATGTATTTTCTTTCACTAACGCTCATGATGAAGCTGTCCTTAAGGAATTGCTCAGTTTAGATTCTGGTAAGGTTGCTGGGTGTGATGACATCAATCCAATTTTCTATAAGATTAGTGCCAAACATATTTATGGGCACCTAACTACCTTTTTAATTTCTCTCTCCTGACTGCCCAATTGCTTGATGATTGGAAGACAGCTAATAGTATTCAATATTTAAAGCGGAACTGATTCCAATCCAAATTGTTATCGGCCTATCTCTGTTCTTCCTCTGACAGTAAAGATTTTTGAAAAACTGATCTATAAAGGAAAGGGACATTGTTTAACCAGGAGTAGCACACTAAGCGAAACTTCTTTCCAGATGCGACCTGGGAGCACAAGGAAGTTAAGTGACTTGCTCAGGACCACACAGTATGCACTAGGCAGCTGTGGGTTCAAACCAGGTCTCAGATCTGCAGCTCATAGCCTTAACCCACTGCACTGTATAGCTTCCTAGCAATTGATGTATTATTTGGATAGCTATAAATTGATTGTTGATGTGCAATCTGGCTTTAGAAATGGACAGAATACCATAAATGTCATTTCTAAGGTTACAAATTATATTTTACAGCCTTTGTTAATGGTTTGTGTCTTCTGGCAGTCTTCTTGGATCTATCCAAGGCTTTCAACACAGCTGACTATAACATCTTGTGTAAAAGTTAAAGGCATCTGGCCAGGGCTGCTGTGGTGCTTACCTAGTCCAATGGTTACAATGTGGCAAAGTGGGTGGTGTTAGTTTGGACCTGGCCATGGGTTACCAAAACATACATACATACATACATACATACATACATAAATAAATAAATAAATAAATAAATAAATAAAATTGTTGTTGAATGTAAAGAAGACTCAGTGGATTCTGTTTGCAAAAACATTTTCAACTAATATTGATGTAGTTCAGAAATCAAATATAGGTGTTGGACTGGAGAGGGTAAATAATTATAACTATCTTGGTTTAATTTTGGATGAACAGCTTAATTTTGGCCAACATGTGTACTCACTATCTAATAGGCGTAAAAGAATTCTGAGCTTTTTCTATAGGAATAGGTCACATTTCTATTACTTTATTAGGAAATCTCTTGTTAATTCCTTATTTATGACAGTCCTTGACTATGGTGATTGCATTTATAAAATGCCACCAGCAAAGTTTGGAGTACTTTGGATCCACTCTACCACAGTGCACTTAGATTTATTACCAGACTCCTTGAAGCATGCATCATTGTCATCTGTAGGCTGCTGTTGGATGAAATTCACTGGCTTTGCAGAGCGATATTCATTCATTAGTATTTGTATGTTTACAGATGAATAGCTGGGATCTCATCTAGTTATCATTTAGATGCCCTGCATCTTAGAAAACAATCTGCTTACACACTGAGATCATCCAGTTTCAGTAATTTTACTATCCCTAGTCATATAACTAAATATGGGTCTTACCTGTTCACCGAGCTTGGGAATTGATAAAAAGTCATGCAGTCTCAATTTGCTGTTATCTACTTCCCAATTTTAAATTATAATTACTATTTTTTAATTGTTGCAATTGCTTTGGATTACTTTTTGCTTATTTATTTATGGATTATCGGGACCATGATGTTATTAAATGTATTCTGTACTGTACTGTTTTGTATTGTTTTTTACATGTACTGAATGCAGTTGTAAAAGAGAATCATACTCTCAATCTTGCCTTCAATAAAAATTAATGAATGAATGTTCTGGTCACCTTTGTAAATGAGCCCTTGGCCCAAGGTCTTACCAGATTTTAAATAAACAGAACATTACACCAGAGGCAATGGTCACCTCTTTGATTGTTTCTGGAATGGTTCCCTGCAGACATCTGTGCAGCTGCTACCTGGAGCACTGTCAACACCTTTACTAAACACTACAGTCTAGACATTGTCTCTCATATATGGGCTGGCTTTTGGCCCTATTGTACTACAAGGCCTACTTTCATAAGCCTTATTGGCACCAGCCACCCATATTGTTAACTTTTAGTACTGCCTGGTACTCATTCCAAAGTGTTGTCTGATGAAAGAGATATTCTTGAAGAAGGTAAAGTCATTTCAGCTTTTGTATGAGCAGTTTATTTACTTGTTCAGTGTGTGGTTTGAAGAAAAGATTCTGGTTGTGCCACACACCAAGGTTCTTATAGCATCCATGACCTCCAACTAAGTACCCTTACAGATATTGATTTGAAGGAGCTCAATTTGGTCAGAACCAAAGGGCAAGACAGTGAGAGGTGAACTGTGTTTCAAGTTCTGTAGAGTCCTTGTTCAATCCATATTTGATGGCATTGGAGTGAGGTCCTTCTATGAACATTGCATCATCTGCATAAAGAAGCACTTTGACTTCACCGCATTTGGAGTTCATTGGGAATAACGAAAAAGAATAGATCCCAGAATAGAGCCACCCTGTGATACCCCATCAGTGATCTCATGTTGGGAGGAAAGACATGCTTTCCACTTGACTGACTGATTACGGCACATGTGGTAGATCTCAAACCAATGGCAGAAGAGGGTCAAGGCCCAGGTTATTAGTTTGGTCAGGAGGAGTTCATGACTCACCAGGTCAAAGGCCTTAGTTAGAACAACAAATACCACTTGTACAGGTTTGCTGACATCTATGAACTCATCCATTAACAGGACATCAGTAGTAAGGCATGCCAGTGCAGTATCAGTGCTGTGGTGCTTACAGAAACCATGTTGGACATCTGTGAGAACAGAGTTTGATTCAATATGGGCTAAGAGTTGATTATGCATCATTTTCTTGAACTTTTGCCAGGGTGCTGAGTATGAAAATAGGAAGGTAATTCTCTATAGGTTCCCTGGCTCTTCCTTCATGAACTAGGAACACGTATACTACCTTCCACTTTGGAAGCACCATGCTTTGAAGCAGGGACAATTTACATAACTTTGTCAAGGAACAGGCCAGAACAGCACGGGGTCATAATGTCACAAGACATTAAGCCAAAGCAATATACATACGCGCACTGCCAATACAGCGCGATATATTGCCAATGTACTAAGTCTGTGTTTTGTGGGGGGCTGTGCCCCGAACCCCCCAACTAAAATAATCAACTCTGGTGGGGTTGGACACTTAATTCACACAAAGTGCAAATAAAAGAAAAATTATGTGCATCTGGGACTGGGGTTCGATCGCGGTCCACAGACACACTACCTCCATTGCTGCCTGTAGCACATCCCTTTGAGCCATGGCAGCTGCTCAGTGGACTCTCCTCTAACGGAGACTTATCCTCTGCAAGAGAAAGAGACAGGTGCACAACCGTGCATAGATCCTTTAGTGGTTTTGCACCCTGTCGCTATTCCCACTGCGTTGTTTCTGATGCGCAGTTTTAGCATGCACCATTCTCTATACAGCAAACTGACCCAGTAGGGGCCAGAACAGGGTTATCAATTTGTAGTAGCTGAGGTTAGAGTTTGTCATGGCCTGCAGAATTGTCCATATTAACTTTTAGTAATTGATAGAGGGCCTCCTTTTAAGAACCAGTTGGAAGTAAAAGTTAGGGTGACTGGAATGGGTAGGGGAGCCAGAGTTGAGAACAAAAGGGCCCTTATAGGCATCCAGATCCATACAAAATTGTTAAGCACTTCAGAAATCCATTTCAGTCACAGAGAGTATCTGCATTATACTGAATTTTGCAGTTAGGAGCTCCAGCCCCGTATTAGGAAATTGTTTACTTGAGGCCAAAAGCATTTTGGATTTTGCAGTTGCCAGACTGCAGCTCCCTCAGGTAATTAAGCAGCCTTTTCAAACAGGACTTAAAGGAGGTTTGGAGCTGTCTGTAAGCAAGCCAATCCTGTTGACAGCCTGAGGACTTCAGTGCACCCCAGGCAAGATCTCTCAGTTTCACTGAATTGCGTCAATGTCAATTGGGGACAATGAAATGCTTTTAATATACAATGTTTCCACAGGCTACCAGAATGTGTTATAAACCTGGAAATGAAAACAAAAAGTTGTATTCCCTGAAACTTGTAATAGCTGAAACATCATGTTTAAAAATGCATGCTGAAGAGCAGAGTTGCTCTTAAAGCCACACACATTTTTAAATTTCTGCCTCTGCTATGCAAGTTAATAAAGTGATTGGTATGATGATGCTGTGTATTACAGGATTATATATATATATATATATATATATATATATATATATATATATATATATAGCTGCATGGTAGTGCAGCTATAGTTAAGGTTGTGAGCCAGTTCTATCTTAAACCCCAAAGTTTGCACTTTAATAACTTTGCAACTGTTTGTCAATTTGCCTGAAATTGTGCATGCATAGTGTCCAAAGAGAGATCTCTGGATCTGAAAAGTTATGTTCCAGTAGAATGTACTGCTGAGTTGTGGCATGTCAAAATGTGAAATCATCACCTTTGTGCAATTATTTGTCAGGCTCCAGAGAACGAATGGTGTATGTGTCTGGCTTCAAATGTGCATCTGTATATGTGGTCTGGGTCAGGGTGATTCCTTTTGAAGATTTAGTGAAAAATATTAATCTGTTCAAAAGTTACGAAGTTTTCATGTCCCATTTAGTCTATGGGAAAATTTATATAGGCGACATGAAAACTTTTGGGAAAACATTTTGTTTTCGTGCTCTGGATTTTGTTTTCATGCTGCTGCCATCTTGTTTTCAGATAGCAAGAGACAAAAATGCTGTAAATTGAAAAATAGTGCCTCTTGCTAAATGTCAACACTTTGTTTACCTATATTGAGACCTTGAGGAACTTGCCCTGCCATCAGTTTTGTGCAAGTAGTCTGGAAATATGTTTTCAAAATGTTTCCACCATTTTGCTGTTTTGTTTTGCGAAAACATTTTTTGTACTTAATAATGACCGTACACAAAATAAAAGGTGGCTCAACAACATATTTTTGTGCACGAAAAGATTTCAATATAAGGAATAAAGGTGCCACAAAACATTAAAGTTGTTGCAAAATAAGGCTCAAAACATTGTCCCATGTGTTATTTTATTTATTTTTTTGCATATGTTTATTGGATTTTCCAACCATAAAAATGTAAACACAGATTTACACCTACAAAACATATTGATACATAAAATACATAAAACCCATCACCACTTGAATTTTAGTACATTATTATTATTATATCAGTCCCCTTTACATACCTCCTTCTCATACCAATTTATCAAGTTGCCCTTCTCCCCATCCCTACCCTATTACCACCCCCTCCAGGCAAAGAAAATCAGAGCCCAAACTAATTATACAGACTAATAACCAAAAAATAAAAAGGGAAAACAATTCATCTTGTCTCTCACCTAAGCTCTCTATGTCTCATCCTTCCCAATGTGCCCACCCTCACCATCCCGGCCCACTCTTGGCTTCCCCTCCACCTCACCCATCTCTTTCTTATCCTTGTAGCCCTTTCTCCATCGCCTCCATTTCCCTGGGGCATGAGGATAAACATGTTCCTAAACCTTCAGAACTGGTCTCTCTATTCTTAGCCCCATAATATAATTTTTCCATCCCTAGGGCTTGTAAACACAGATTTTTCCACTGCTGAATAGTTGGGGTCTCATTTGTGACCCAAGTGTTTAGAATACACTGTCCAGCCAAAACAACCAGTATCCACGCCATTGCAGGAGAGGTCTCCACTCCTCCTCTTCTGAATCATCCACTCCAAACAACAACACAATTGAGCTTTTCTCCATCTGCTTCCCCACACTCTACGATTCCCTCAGCCACACCTGTCCAGAATGGGGAGATCTCTAGGCAGAATTTGTGTACCATGTTTGGTGGGCAGTAAGCCCTATGCAGGAATTTATAATAGGACTTCTGGTATTTATTATTACAGATCAGTAACCCTTTATGCATTTTAACAATAGCTCCCAACCTTGGTCTGGTATCTCCCTCTTTAAATCCCTGTTCCACATTTTTCGGTCTTGCTAGTGAATCAGGCATATACTGTCGACCCATTCTTGCCGCCCTTCCTATTATGCCTCCCTCCCCCTTGTACTAAGGACCATATGTTCGACATGTTCTAAGGAGAGTCCACTGTTGACTTCTGCCAATTGCTCTAGCACAATTCCTTGCCAGGAAGATTCTGAACATACCCGACCTCACATGGTCACCGATCTCTTCTCCCGACATCATTTTTCCTTGTTTCCACAGGTCCCTTACACATTTTATTCCCACTCCTCCCATAGCAAAAGACATGCATCCTCTAAACCTACTACAAACCTGATTCCCCATCAATGGGAGTAGCAGTGTCTCTTCCGTCCGATTTTACCCCACCCATTTCAACAGCTGCTCCCATCCCTCCAATACTGAAATTACCAGAGGTTTGGCTTCCCTGTCTCTTGTACACCTCCTTTCCTCCTCTTCTCAGCAGAGCCGAGATCCTCACCCCTTCCTCCTTCCTCCAGATCTATCCAACCAGCCTCTGGCGGCTTGTTTACCAGTCCCCAGGATTCTATAATGCATGGCTAAGGCATAATTCCTTAGATCCGGCATATTCAGTCCCCCTTCTCCCCATCTGCCCTTAGCCTACGAAGACTTGCTCTTGGTTTTCCCTCCCATATAAATCCAGCAAAGGCCTTATAGACTTTCTTCAGATCTTTCCTATTTAAACCCAATTGGCAGCATTTGCATTAGGTACAATATCCTAGGTAAAGTGTTCATTTTTATCAGGTTTATCGTCTCATCCACAATATAGGTAGATTCCGCCACCGCCTCAGCTTCTCTTCTATACTTTGCACCATTGGGGTGAAGTTTAATTTACATAGTTGACCTAGCTCATGGTCAATGCGGATCCCTAGATAAGTAAATTCCGTCTTTGCTTTCTAAGGCCCCAGGCCATGTCTCCAAATTCTTTCTCCTCCCCCAGCATTATTTATGATTTATGGATATTTATTTTATACCCAGAAAATGTTGCGAATTTCTCTATGATTGCCAACAATGGGGAACAGATACAGCGGTCTCAAACATACAAGAGCATGTCATCTGCATATAATGTGATCTTATGTTCTTTCCCAGAACCCCCACTACTCCTTTAATTTCAGCCAAGCTTCTAATTGCTATCACCAGGAGTTCTATGGCCAGTGCAAACAGTGCGGCAATGGGGACACCCCTGTCTAGGTACCCTGTGGAAGGTGACCTTTCCAGTTAGGCTTCCATTCACTAAAACTCTTGCTTCAGGGGCTTTGTACAGACCCTCTACTAACCTATAAATCCCTCCCCAAGCCCATAGCCACGGAGGCATCAAACAGGTAGTTCCATTCTATGCGGTCAAATGCCTTCGGCATCCATTATTAAAACCTATTTTTTGACAGTGGAGGCCCTCCACACCATGTTAAGGAGTTCCTCACATTATGGTATGAGTTTCTCCCAGTGACAAACCCCGTCTGGTCCAGATGCAGCAAACCCAGGACCACCCAGTCCAGCCTCCTGGCCCAAACCTGGCCAAATTTTGGCGTCACAATTTAATAAGAGCTCGGCCGGTATGGCAGCATTCCTGCCATCCTTCCCTGGCTTTGGGACTAAACAGATGACTGCCTCTCTAAACGACCTCAGAAGGTCCCCACCTCCCTTAGCCTCAGAAGTACTCAGCACAGGGGTCCACCACCTGCCCCTTCAACACTTAGTAAATTTCTATGGAAACCCATCGGTCCACTGGCCTTCCCTGTTTCAAACATTGTATTGCCTGCTTGACTTCAGATTGGGTAATCTCCTCCCCAGCAGCTTTTGTTGCTGCTCTGTTACGAGGTTTTAACTCACCCAAAAACTGCTTTATGCTTTCTTGATTGCCAGTACACTCCGCCTAGTAAAGCTGCTTATAAAATAGTTCAAATCTGGTCCTAATTAAGTCCCTGTCCCTCAATAGCTTCCCGTTCTTGTCCTTAACTCCAGCTATGGTTGTATAGAACACGCTCCCTTTATTAACAGGACCATTAATGGGCCAGATTTGTTCCCCATTCATACAGTAGACTTCAGGCTAACATCCCTGTCGTTCTTGCCTCCCCCAAGAGAAATGCATTCAATGCCTCCCTGCAGCCTTCAAATTCTGGACTCTCTCTCTCTTCTGTTGATCTTTTGACTACTCCCTTCCCATCTTCTAACCTCTTCTTCTAATTCCACTCAGGTGGCTCTTTCTTTCTTTTATATTGTGCCACAAATCTAATAATAGCGCCCTAAAAGGCTTCTCAGCTTCCCAGTATATCCTCAGGAATTCCATCGAACCCTCATTGGTCTCCTTATACAGCTGCCTCTGTTGTTCAAGGTACTCTATAAACTCCTTTTTCCCATCAGATACCTTGGAAACTTCCAGGGTGGAGGCCCTTCTTTCTGTTCCTTTAGTTCCAGTACCATAGCATGATCCGAAAGGAAAATGGGACCATGATCACTTTCATATACTGTACACAGCCAAGGGCGGGATATATATATATATATATATATATATATATATATATATATATATAGTCTATCCTAGACCAAGTTCTGTGCAGGTTTGAATAAAACATGAACTCCTTCTCTACAGGGTGTAATGCTCGCCAGCAATCGATCTTGTCTAAGTCTAACACCCCTCCTGCCAGTGTTTCATCCTCCCTCCGTGCTTGCACTTCCCCTCTGAGTGGTCCAACTCACCTTGCATGACTGCATTAAAATCCCACCCCATAATCAACCCTTCAAATTGCTCTAACCAGAACATCCAGAACCTCCTGATAGAAGGTCGGGTTAAGAGACCGAAGGGTATACACACTCCCAAAAGGTAACCTTCTCCTCCATAATATACCTTCTACAAAAATGAATCTACCCTCCCTCGGTCTGTAACCACTCTTGTGCAAGTGAATGGAATTGTTGTACCTATCAGCACCACCACTACTCTCTTATGTGAACTGTAAGATGATGCATAACAATTACCCACCCAGCCTCTTTCCAATTTTCTATGTTCCTGACTAGTTAAGTGCGTTTCTTGTAAGAGGGCAACCTGAGTGCCCTGTCTGAGCAAAGTCATCAGGATACTATGCAGCTTAACTGAGTCAAAATCCCTTTCACATTCCACGAGGTGACCCCCAGCAACTTCTGCTTAACCATTTGACCAGGACACATTTCCTCTGCCCTAACTGCCACCATTTCTTTAACCCTTGTCCCACCTTTCCAGGATGAAAATCATTTGTTGAACCATTTCCATACATTTCACACTTTTCTGTTGAGAAGGATAAGAGACTTTCAAATCTTATAACTTAGATACAAAACTTAACATTAACAAATACCTTTCCCCTGCATCCCTTCCCCTTCCTCCATACCACCCCAAAAATCCACCCCCATTCCTCCAGCTAACTTTAGAATCTAATCATATCCTTGCCATTCAACTCCTGGAATGGCTCTTTGTCTTTACTGCAGATGCCCTGTACCCCCCCCTTCCCTGCTACCGTTTGTTTGGCATCCAATGTTTAAACTACTAATAGAGTAACATACCCCTACTTACTTCTACTATAACAATCCCTCATGCCTATATTTAAACATTTAAAACTTTTTAACATCATAACTAGCTCCCCCTTCCATCACCCCCTCCCGCTGGTTTCCACCCACAGGTAGATCTTCTTTTCCCCTTACTCCAGAGCACATGCACATATCTCTAGTCAAGTTGTAGAGGCCTCCGGGCACCCACTACCTTATAAATTCACAGGCGTCAGCCCACCTCCCAGGCCCCCACTTACCAGTCCTCTGTGATACTTCCACGATAGCCAGCACAGGTCGAGCACCCCATTGCTTGTAAGTCCCTTAACACGTGGTACAACTTCCCCACAGTCCATTCTCTGCTGCCATCTCGTATAGTCAGGCGTCCTCGAAGCCACCATTCGCCATCATCAGCTTGCAGTGCTCAGGGTCCTCACACATGTATTGCCTGTCCCAGTCCACTATTATTCCATCAGGGTCTCAGAGGGTTAGCAAAGAAACAGTAAAGAACCAGAGGTGCAAGAAAATTAACATTCAGCTGACAAATGTGGAACCATAACAGTCGTTTCCTTTAAGTTCCAGCAGCAGTGAAACCCTCCTTGTGATCAACGCGATTGCCTCCTCCACTTCTCCTCCCAGCTTACTGTGTTCAGCCTGCCTTTTCTTGAGCTCCGCTACAAATGCTGCGCCTCTCCAGCTCCCAAACGTATAGGTGCGCCTTCGTGTTTCACCTTCAAAATTGCGGGTAGATCAAAAGCACTCCACCTTTAGCTCTCTCAACTGTGCCACAACAGGGTTAAACTCTTCTTTTTTGATAATGCAGTTGGAATAATCTTGCATGAAAACAACCTTTCTCCCTCATACCTAAGCTCTTCCTCCCGATGAGCCCATTTCTCCGTCTTGGTAGTTGTGAAACGGAAAATGATTTGCCTCGGAGGCTGCCCTGCTGGTGGTGGCGCTGCTACCGCTCTATGTGCTCTTTCCAATTTTAGCTTCCCCTTTTCAGTTTCATTCCCAACATGGATGGGAGCTTCTCTGCACAAAAGATAAAATATCAGGGCCTTCTTTTCCTCTGGAAGCCCCAGAGGCGAAGATTCAGATGACTGGCATAATTCTCCTGGTAATCATGGAGCTCTGTGAGGTCTGCTAACTCCTTTTCTAGTTTGGCCACGACAGCCATGGGGTCCACTTCATCCTCGAGCCTCGATGCTCTTCCTCCTCTTCAGTAACTCATGTTGCCTGAGTAGCCACTTGCTCCATCAAACTCTGCAGGCGGTTGTCAATTTTGTCTTCAAGCTTGCTCCATTTCTCCTCTAGCACTTCCAGCACCTGTTCAGAAACCTCTCAGCCAAGTAGTGCCATTTCTGCTGCCGATATTGAGATCGGGCCTGTAGTGTCTGAGGGCTTTGCAGCCATCCTCTTCCCTTGAAATTTGGCTGCGGATCTTTGATTTTTCCGGCATTGGGAAGCAGATACTCTTCCACGCTGTAAGTTCTGTCAATTCTTATCACTCATACAATTTCTGAGTCGGATGCCCTGAAATTTATACCTTATTTAACACAGGGCTGGGGCAGCGGGAACCCATGTCTTACAGCAGGCTGCTCATCAGCACCGCCCCCGATTTTTCTTTGTCACTTCATTGTGCCAAGGTGGATCATGCTTTGGCCTGAAATTTGCAGGTGGCAAGTCTTGACCCACAGATGTGCCTTTTCGTGGTTTGATCCTAAAACATTCAATGGACCCAAAGTTACAGCATTCTGAGATTAAGAAATGTCCATAGGATAACAGCGTGGTGCCACGCGTAGCTTTCGGTGCCATATCTCAAAACGATTGAGATATAGGTTTTGATACCTGCAGCTTGGACTAAGCATGCATAGAGGTTTGAAGTCATGATTACAACTGCAGTGGAATTTTTTCATAGTTGCTTCTGGTAGCTGAGATATTGCCAAATAAGTCAGTGTCAGTGGCTCAGCAGGTAGCACAGTCACCTCTGAGGCTGGGAGATCAGAAGGCTGTGAGTTCTATCCACACCAAGCACTTGGGTTAATATGCCAATACTGACACTGCAGTGCAGCATGAGGGAGGTGCTGCACTCCTGAGGTGCCATTTTTCAGATGAGACGTTAAACCGAGGTCCCATCTACTTGTTCTGGTGGTAGTTCAGGTAGACATTAAAGATCCCATGGCACTTCTTGAAAAGTGGGGAAAATTTTATTGAAAAACTGAACAAGATACATAAATTAAAAAAATCATCAAACAATAATACTGGTACCATACATAAACAAAGGTAAGTGAACACAGAAGGTGAAAGTAATATCATCCAATTTTGTCCTTCATAAAAGAACATTATGCCAGCGAATTACCCATGCACTGTGTTGCATATGATTTTTCAAACATACATTGCTTGTATAAGTCTTGTTCAATAACACTTATGGCTGTCTTTGGGTCTTGGTACACCTGTTGTAAGACAACTTTACAATGTAGTGCCACAATATAACCTCTATAAATGAAAAATCAAATGTACTAATCCCTCATTCAACCCTAGACTTCTTAAACTAAAACCGCCAACTACTTCTGCATAAGTAACTTCCTTCCAATACTGGTTATCACGTTTGTGCCAACATTGTCCATAATTCACACAAAGGGACACTGTATAAGGAAATGATGCATGGATTCTTCTTGTGCAACACAACCCAATCTAGGACACATATGTTCTTCTATAGATTTATGTTTAGCATTGCCCTTAATAAATAAAAGACCATGGGAATATAACCACGTAACATCCCATACCGTTAGAGGAATGTAGGCATTCTTCAAGGACTCCAACACTCGAAGTTGATGATTCGTGTGATATCTTTAAATACAACTTATGAGATACACACCTGATGTTGAATTGTATCATAAATTCATTTACTGGAGTTTAGTTGCAGAATTTGCATCATTAACTTCCATTTCTTTAATTTCCCAAGGGCTGGTCTAAAAGACACAGTTTGACTTAACCTGGGCTGACAACACCCCTGAGCAGACCATACTTGATAAAGGGCCTAATCCAGTGACTTGCATATAAGGACAAAAGTGCTGGACTAGGTTTTGTAAGGTCCAATAAATTTGTATGAAAAAAATACCACAGGGTTTATCAGATTTAACCTTCTCTCCCCACAGGTAGATATAGGACCTCTCTTGATGGGGTTTAAACAATTTCCCAAATCAACTGAAAGCTAAACTTAGAAGGAAACTTCCAAAGTTTGTGGCAAAGATATATAGCACTAATAAACAAAAATATTGGTAGCAAAAACGTTTTAACAACTGCCACTTTTTCTTTTTGGTTTGTTGCCAAGCCTTCCACACTGCAACTTTCGAGGAAGCAATATCTAATTTAGTCTTTCAATTTAAATGTTCATTATCCCTCTTCCAAACCATATCCATAAGAATTGAAAAGGCCCATAGACCCTTTTATTCCATGCCATGCATCCATCAGTGAGATAGTGCCACTTAATGGATAGACAACGCTCTTCCCTTTATTAAGTCTTGCTCCTGTCGGTTGAGAGTACTGTTCAATTACCTCCAGAACCCATACCCCAGTCTCCTGATCTGCTACCATAACACATACCTCATCTGCATATGCTAGCTACGAACCTTCATATTTCCCCAATCGGCTTAATGCCTCTAATACACATATCCTGTTGAAATAGCTGTAAGGGGTCTAAACAAAATACATAGAGCAAGGGGCTGGTGGGCAACCTTGTCATTACTCCACGTGAAATTTTAATGTATGACCCTAACATTCTATTAACCAAAGGGATAGCTTGTGCATTCTCATACAGCAGATCTATCGATGTCACAAAGGCAGGCGTGATACCATAGTGAAGCAATACAGTGAAATAAACTGTGTGTTACTCTGTCAAAGGCTTTCTTGATCCAATGACATAATATAACCACTCAGTGTCTCCTCTTTACCCTGTTCAACCAATTCTCAAAATAACAGTAAATTGTGCTGAATTACATGATCTGGCACTGTACAAGTTTGGGCCAAGGAAATTAGTGCTGAAGCAGCAGTAACTAATCTATTATGAAATATTTTCAATAATATTTTATAATCTGTATTCAACAAACTGAGTGATCTCAGTTATTGAGATCTGTTCTCTCTCCATGCTTAAATACAAGAATCTGGACTGCAACACAAAATGAAAGTCAACTTTTAGACTTCCAAAGACCCAGTTATAAACTACAACCAAAATATATGTTAATAAATCACTAAATACTTTATAGAATTCTGAAGGAGACCATCAATACCTGGTGCAGTATGTCCTTTCAGTTTACAATTACTAAACCAATTACTTCTATAGTAATAGGTTTAATCGATCTCTAATATACATGTCTGACAAATGCAGGACATCAGTTGTAGAAAGTAACTCTGTTACTGCCTGCTCCTCAATATAGGGGCAGCACACATACCAGATAAGTACCTAGTTACTGCTTTTAAAATTTCTGGGCCATCAGATACTAAGATACCACCCTCAGTACTAACTGATGTCATAAACCTATCCAACACCCACTGTGCACAGCTTTTAAAGACATCCTCAAACCCTGTTTACCAGGAGAGCAAATTCTATGCTCGTTTAGTATGGCAGCAGCCCTTGAATATTGCAAACCTGCCATTTCAGCTTTTAAATTTGAAACTTGAGTAGTTAAATTTATATGTTGGGTGTTAATAGAATATACTATAGCCAATTGTGAATGAAGTTTAAGGTAAGATTTATATTGATTAGTATGACACCGTGTGGAGTAGTTCTGGAACAAGGACTGCAATCCCTGTTTAGTGCCCTCCAACCAAAACTATTATTGTTTTCTAACACAGCCATAGACATTCTTGCTTTTAAAAATTCAGGCACACACTTAATCAATTTATCCTCCTGTAATATAGCTGTATTCATTTCCAATAACTACGACCATAGTGGGTACCTATTACCCACCCAATACAACACAAAGAATAGCATGATCCGAAGTCTCTAAAGGGATCGTATCCGCCTTATGTATATGAAGGTTTTCCGAGTAAATAAAAGTCTATCCTGGTGGACAGAGCTCCCCTATGGTATGTGTGACCATCCTTCATATGTAAAACTCTGAAAGAGTCTTGTAATTGACACTGATTGAGTATAAGGTTCAGACAATTAGAATCACAAAATATTTTTTGTAACATCACCTCGATCATGGCTATCAACCACAGTTGAACTCTCCACCCCAAAGGATGTGCTTAGTTGTAAGCAAAAAGGTTTAATCTTATTAGAAAGATTTATTCTGTCCTTTTTGTGGGAGGGGCACAGATAGTAATCAATCTCCAACACGCCCCATTATACTGAAAGTCCAGTAACAGAGCCCTTCCTAATGAAATATCTATCATTCTGGAAACTTTAAACCCATCACCTCTAAATAAAACCCCAACACCGTTACAAACCTCAGTGCCAAAGGAAAAAAGGAGGGGCCCCAACACCACAGTTTCGAGCTGACCTAACCAAGAAATCAGTATTTAACCTGGTATCCTGCAGCAGACAAATATCACACCCCAACTCCTTTAATACTGAGAATGTAATTAATCTACGTTTGTGTTCCTAATACTATTAACATTAACTGCAGCAAGAGTTAACATTAAATGAGGCTATGGGGAAGAAGGGGAGTTATGTTAAGGTGTTTATTTAACCTTGAACTTCTGCATACTCTTGCACCTATTTTTTCCTCCTATCTTTATCCGCCCTCTTTTGCTGAAGGTCTCTATCTGACTCTGAAGAATGAGGGGCTAAAACTTCAGACTCTCCCCCGTTCAGATTCCTGGGTACCTCTGGACAATAGCTCATATTTGTTTGTTAATAAAATCCCTTCATCTTCAGGCACATAGGCTTTAGTAACTTTAGAGCGAGGCCTAGACTGCTTAATACCCTTTATTTTGCCACACTTTTAATAGTCAGAGGGGTGCATTTCTACAATTAATGTTTCACCTTCAGGATCCTCCATAGCAACATTCACCACAATATCTGCCTCAGGGAACAACCAGCTCTTCAGGTACTCTATCACTAGCTACCTCATCCAACATGACTACCCCAGAGGGTGAGGAAGGTGGACGGGTTGGGGTAGTGGGGTTGTGTGATCAGGTTGAAGCTTATCTGTAAAATTTCTCCTTTTGGCCGTGTCTTTCTTCTGTGCTTTCTTTATAATGGTATCCTGGCCACATGGTCTGTACGATTGATGCGTGAGCCCAAGGACAAGATCTATATGTATGGCCAGTTTGCACACACAGATTACACTTCAAATCCTCCTTACAGTCTGAACTATGATGGCCAAAGGATAAACAGAGATTACATTTCAACCTATCACAGGGTGAACCTAAATGTGTATAGGCCCCACATTTGAAACAGGCCTTTGGATGCCCAGAATAGAAACAATGTCCCTTTTCATTCCCCAAAAATAAATTGTTTGGTAGATGTACTGGGCCTAAGCTATTGTTCCTCAAATGCACCTTATATTTCCAACCCCCATTCCATAAATGTTCCTCATCAAAGATTGGTTGTGGGAATCAATCACATCACATTTTGTTGAATCTAATAAGTAATATCACGTACTTGACATGATTCATTTCTAAACAATACTGTAACATTTCTGATGGAAGGTTTAGTCAAAGGATAGCCCTAAAGGGTAACCACACTTGCATACTAAGGGTCATATTTAGACCAGAAACAATCTAACCCTTGTGAAGTGTTAAACTAACATCATAAAGATTACCAACTGAAACATGTATCAATGCATGTATTTCACTGGAAAAAACCTAATGAGGCTTTTAATAAATGTCTCCCAACATACAAATGATCGGATCTATTTCTAGCCCCCTAGATATTCTAAACACACAGCAGTATGCCTTTGCAAGGGGTCAGAAAAGGATCCTTTCTTCTAAAACATTCCCATGCAGTTTTACATAGTACAAAGAGATGGTATGCTTCCATGGAGGACTGTGGTCAGGTTCCATGTTCTGTCCCCACCCAGTAGTCCCAGTCACAGAACCTTCAGACTCAGATGATTGGACACCGAAAAAGTAGGTGGTTCAGTCTCCAGTATGCCCATGAGTCCTCAGTACAATCTCTATGTCTCATTTGTACAGTTCTTCATTCAGTACATTTTGGCTCACCGACATCATGCACAGTTTCTTCTTCTGTCGGTATTGGACTGTGTGTGGGTCGGGAACCCATCTTCCTATCCCTTTCACTCTGCATTCAACAGGGAGCATTCTAAAGAGGTGGGGAGTTCCCACATATCATAGGGTTGATTTGTCACAATCTCTACCTTTCTGCAAACTAAGCCTAAGCAATTTAATGTCAGCATTTATTTAGTCAGAAAGAAGGTTTACTCACAGATGTGCATTTCTCTCTGGTGTCAGAGCAGATATTTCCAATACTTTATCAGTCATTTCTGTAGATTGTCCTATTCCTCCATGCCTTTGCAATTTAATTTGCTACAGAATATGTTCTAGCCAAGATTTGTGAGAGGCAAATAGAACCATAGGTGTACTAGCTGTGTCATTTGCAATAAGAGACATCTCTATCTCAATTTCCATAGTTTCTATGACAGTGTTGGTCTCTAGGCGGGACCTGTGGGTTGGAGACCTGTACACCCACAGGTACACCAGCAGAATGAGCTTCCAAAGCGTCCTCCTCCATGGTAGCAGCCCCCACAGCAAGAGTAGGGAAAATTTTATTCAAAACTTGAAAGCAAAATATATACACAAAAGTGGTATATTACACAAAATCATAATGCAAAAAGAAAAGGAAACATAACCAAGTATTCCATCATACCTACAAATACCAAATTTCAGATCTAGAGAATGCTGAAATCCCCCCACCCCCACTAAAGAGTAGGAATTTCGTGTTATAAAAATCAAACAAATAGAAACAGTGTTAATTCACACAAAATTGAGATATAAATCATAAAAAATCATCTAAGTATTCTAGTCATACATCACCTAAAATAATCTGAAGGTGGCAAGCATATCCTAATACCTAAAGAGTCCCTCCCACTAAAAGAGGAGAATTTTTAATCAAAACTAAAGTAGAATACATACATGATTGTGTCCATCACACCAAATCAAAAGCAAATAAAGAGTGGACCTAAATAAATATTTCATCATACATTCAATACAAAATGTAACTTGTAGAATCCCCAAAAAGCTACCCCCACTAGAAGAGTAGGGGTATATTGTATTCATGTCCCGGAAGAATACAGCAAATAACAAAAAGTACTTCATAGACACAATGTAGTTGAAGAAACATAATCTGAAAAACATAGCTGTGCATTTGAAATCCCTTCCACAAGTCAAGAGAACACATAGTCAAATTTACATACAGCACTTTTGGGGTAGCAACCAATATATATACAAACCTAATTTAAGGAATGTTTTGATTCTTCCATACTTTTAATTGTAAGAAATCATACCATCATCAACCTGTGTCCAACCAGGACATATTTCTTACCAAAGCTTGTAGAGGTCAGGAAGCACTCTGTGTTGTTCCATAGTCTGCCATTTCGTTATAGTTTTATAACAACGATAAAACTTGTTCACTAGAAATTAGTTGCTTTCAAGGGTCCAACCACACCCAAGCTTGCCACAGCTGATAACTAATGAAACTCATCAAAATTTGTATTGTAACCAGAGTCAAACTTGACCCATGCTCCTGGAAGCATTCCATCAGTCCAAATCTGAGGAGATTGCTGTTTAAAAGGATTTAATGGTCATTTTTGTGACACATCTCCCAGAAGGATCTAGCATATGGACAGTACAATAAAAATGTATAAAAGTCTTGATCAGTCCCATACAGTCATGCCTCCTGGGACATATACATTCTTTAAGGTCTTTATGTTTTAAGTTACCTTGAATGCTTAATTTTTGGTGTGTGCACAGCCAGACAAAATCCCTCATATGATGCAGTAGTCTTTTACCAGATAAAAGGGACTGTATGGAGGTTCAATGCATGGCGGGCAACTCCAAATACCGGGGGGACATAAAACACGGATCCCATTATCCAGTTATAAAGAGATTTCCTAGAAGAGACACAGAAAGTTTTCATGATTTTCCATACCTGCATCCCCATGAAAGTGAGGTGGTAAATAAGCCACCCGAGCCTGGCAAGGAAGAGAAGTAGACGGTTCCCAATTAACCAATAGGGGCCTAAGAATGTCGCTTTCACCAGGGGTTCAAACTGTAGAGGAATGTTTCAAAAGGGGTGTGATATTATAGTGCATAAGGTCACATAATAGAACACAATTGGGTTCAACATCCCCAAGCCTCCTTCCTATATCCATAGATATGTAATTCCACACTTCACTAGGTTAAGTCTGCTTCCCACAAGCATTGGAAAAGTCACTATAAACCGATGCCTCCAGGGCTATTGGAGGAGGAAAGACAGCTGCTAAAAATAAAAAATGTGACAATAGGAATGTTTTAATTAAATAAATATGTTTAGCCTTAGTCGTGCCATTTATTCCACCGTACAACCTTTTCCTGGCTTTTCCAAAAGTAGTTCCAATTATGTCTTTGAGGTCTTCCCTCCAAAATAAACTCCAGAATCTTTCTGTATGTGCTATCTACAAGGATCCCCAAATTTGCACCACATCACTTGCATCATGCCATAAGGGTATGATACCACTTTTCAATGTGTTAATTTGAGACCCAGAGATAACCAGAAGTCATGCAGAATAGATCAGGCTCCACCACTGTAGACTTATTGGCTAAAAATCCCCAAATCATCTGCAAAAGCAAAGCGCTACAATCTGTCTATCTTCTGACACCACCGAAGTCCAATGATCGACTCAGAACCATATAGTGTATGCAATAAAGGATCCAGTGATAAAACATACTAAAGGGGCACCTCTGTCTGCTCCTCTATATACTGGAATTTTATTACCCATCCAACCATTCACACTCGGAATGAGTTTAATCCTATATAACATGTCTGTAGCCAGGCTATAAAGACTGGAGGAAAGCCATAAGCTGTCAATGTCTCTCATATATACATATTCCACCGATCAAAAGCTTGTTCCTGGTCCAAGCATACCAAATGCCCAAACAATTCTTGTGAAGCTCCTTTATACCAAATCTCTCTTATGAGGATGACAGCATCCAGAATCTGTATAGTAGGAATGGTGCTAGATTGAGACGGATGCAATCTCTCTACATTGCCACTTTCGATTACTAAAATCTTCATCATTATTTTATAATCCAAATTGAGGTGATATCGGTCTCCAGTTTTAAGTCACCCTACACCGTCCTTAAAATCAAAATCAAGAGACCATCCAGCATACTTTTAGGGAGCTGATGATGTTTCAGACAATTATTAAAACATATACTTCGGACCCAAAATCTCCCATATATCTTTGAAAAGCTCATGTGGGAGTCCATCTGACACTGGGAGGTTCCAGATTTAAGTGACCAAATAACCTCCTTCAATTCTCCCTGTGCAATGGGGCTATTAGAAGCTCCCTAACTCTGGTGAAAGCTGGCAGGCCTCTACTGGCCAACCAGTACTGCATCTCCTGAACAGGTAAATCTGCCTTGCAAAAGCTTGGGTGAAATGCAAAGAGTTTCATTCAAAATGCTCAAATTATCAACCACCTGGCTTCCAGAAGTTGTAATAAGGTACTCCATGTTATGGAGTTCCCAGAGAGAGTGCATAGAATCGATAGGCAAAGTATCTGCTGTTTTCCCACTAATTCCACATTTTGTTTAAGTTCCATGTCATTTATAGCCTCAAGCTCTTTGCGTGCTAATTCATCTTTCAACCCCTTAATTCTTTACAGGTCCTCTCCCCAAATTAGGTCTAAAGGAAATACTATCCCTCAAGTATCTGATCTCATTATGCGAAATTGACCATTCACACATCCCATAGTGCAGAAAAATGATTTAATCTCTTTTTGTGTCCTCCCACCAAGCAGTACTATCATCAAATAAGAAAAATACCGATTGTCTAGCATGTAAAACAGCCAAAAACCATCTATGATCGGAGGAACGTTTAGCAGTAACATGTTCAATTTCCATGTTCCTGGTCCTTGCTGCTTCTCCAGGAGATCACTTATGACAAGAGACAGAAGCTATGGTCAGAAGACATCACATCTTGCAAAGCAATTTTCTTGATTCCCATATATGAGGGAAGAAAAATAATCAATAAGGGATGCTCTAGGGCCACAGGAATAAGAATAGTGACTACCATTAGGAGAGAACCAAAAGCATCCACAAAACCTATGTCACTAAGCAGTTGTGCCAGGCATTGAGCATCACAGTAAATTTTCTTACTAGAAGGTACTAAAGACTGAGAAGGCAAGGTGACATTTAAATCCCACCAGGACTACCAAATGGGAGGTCAGTAATAATGGTGCAAGGGAACAAAAAGTTGCACTCAGTCATGTTTAAGCTGGGGCATGAATATTAAGAAGGAATTAGCCTATCTTCCCATTTAACATCTAATAATAAGGCTCTACCTTTCTGCAACTCTATGTGACGATGACCTTTATCTGATAGGAAAAAAATACCCACTCCTGAGCACAGAGAATCACCCTGAGACCAAAAACAATCACCCATATCCACTCTTTCAAGGCCGCAGCCCTATCCTCTAATGAGTGTAACTGGGCATCTTGAAGAAAAACACAATCAAGATCACTGTGTAAAAGTAAGCATAAGTACATGGGCACTTTATATAAAAATGAATGCTATTCACATTCAAGGGTACCACATGAAAGTTAAAGGGAGTCATAAGACAAGAGGCATGTCACAGCAGTATCATTTAATTTTACTGGAAGCCCTTGTCACTCTTCCACCTTTCGCGCCCTAAGACAGATGATTAGTCTGTTCGGAATAGCCCTTGGCTATCTCCTGGAGTTGCCCCTGGACTGCAACTGTCCCACAGTCCTGTTCCATAGGATAATCTGCGAAACTGTGTACATGTTCTGGGAGTCTAGTGGCATATCAGGACCACTTTTCTTCAATTTTGGTCTTACTTTTGCTGGTTTTCCTTTTTCCTTGAGACCAAGGTAAAATCTCCAAATCTGATGGAGATTCCAAGGGAGTTTCATGACGAGGGACAATTCCATCTAATTCGACTGCCTGTGTAGTCGAATGCGAAGAGATTTCTGGAACTGGTGTCAGAACCACTGGATACTGATTAGGGAGTAATGCCAAGATAGGCTGAACAGTAACTGGAGTAGGTGTCCCAGGGGTCAGAAGTGTCCCCGGGGCTGGTTCCATTTTATTGCCAAACAGATATAGTGATCTTGGACCCCAAAATCAGCATCCTCTGTATTTTTGCTGCAGAAGGCAATCTTCAAATGAATGGCCCAGGTCATACAGAGGTTACATTTGGGCTGTTGAAAACAATGTTCACTAGGTGACCCAGTTCCCCACAGTGTGAACATTTTAACACATCACATGAGGTGCTGATGTGTTTTGAAGATCCACATTTGAAGGAAATCCTGGGCTGCCCAGGGTAAAAAGAAAACCCTTGTCCCTGCTAATGAAGAAGCAGTTTGGGAGGTGTATTAAATCCATATCAGTATGATGCAATTTAATGCGAAACTTCCACCCCAATCCAGAAACCCTCTGAGTCCATAATAGGCATAGGATTCCCTTGTATGTCACAATGTTTCTCCAGCCAGTGCACTATATCCACTAAGTTTACCCCTTGTTCCTGAAGAGGATTGTAATAACCCTGAAAGGTTGCTTGGTCAGAGGCAACACTATAAAGTCAGACCACAGATGGTTTGTTTTCAAATTGATGTACCGACACCAAAGGTTTCTAATAGTGCAGGCGTCTGAAAACTAATATCAAAAGTATATTCACCCTGCACATGGATCAGGGTATAAACTTCTGAAGGGTAGAATCCATACTTCGTTTAAGTAAAATTTTCTCCACATAGAATCTATCAGGAGGTTTTCGAGAGGCCCACACAATGTAGGCAAATCACATTCCTTCTTTTAGCTAGTTCCATGGAGCGATGGAAATGGCTCACATATGTTGATTTCTCAGGTTTCCCAGGGAGTAATCCTGTCTCAGGGAAGGCAGCTTCAGGTTCTCCCAAAGTTAAAGCATTAGGCACACTTAAATTCTCTTTGGACCCTCTACTGGGGTTGACATATCACCTGCAGGCAAAACCCCAGTGTCCAATATTCCTCGGAAGAAAATTAAGACATGGTACTTATCTGAGCTGAAGACTGGCCATCTAATGCAGTCTGTACTGGGTTGGGCCTCCATTGGCTGTCTGATATTGGAATCTAGCCTGTGGCTAAGAGGGCCTTGTCTGGGAACCAGGATCTTGTGTATTCAGTGCTCCAGTCTTGCCTAGGCGGCGAATCAGTTAAGGAATGGGTCACTGCTTCCTCTCATCTGCTATTAAGACCTTGGTAATCCCTCCGAAACTGCAGAACCAGGTGAGGTTTCCATGCATTTGTGTTTTCTGTCCTCCACTACACGCTTACTTTCTGATGCTAGTTGCTCGTTAACGCGATCAATTCTTCCGCTAAGCATTGCTGTTTTGCTCTAAACTGAACTGTTCGGTAAGATCTGATAAAAGACCGCTATCTTGGGCAACTTGCTGGCCACCCAAAGGGTTCATCCCAGCCTCCATAGCGTGTCCCTCTGCTTGCAAGATTAATTCTTCCTGAGGTCCATTCTGGGCTATCTGTGTCCTATTCATCTGCACACCTCCAAGGTCTGTAGCAGAATGAGACGCTCTCACCACACAACGATCCCCTACTGATGGAGATGAGGAATTTCCTGGTGCACTAGCCAAATTTCCCTGTTCACTAAAAAATACCACCAATAGCTTAATCTGGTTCAAGGTCAATTGACATTCATCTTATCTCCCTCCCTGGTCGTGTTCCTGAAAATAGGCAAGAGTCTGTATAGTGCACTTGCCTGGTCAACAAAAACTAAATAAATAAATAAGTGCTGCAAAGGTTCCTTTTCAGTACTATGGGGCTGCTGTAGCTCCATACTTACGTGTAAGTGGGGTGCAGACCCTCTGGGCCCCAGATGCATACCATTATACAACAAATGGGCAACATGAAGGAAGAGCAGGGCCTGGAGGACCACGCTCAGGCAAACACATCCAGTTATCGTTACTATTACATTTTCTCAAAAGAAGGGAAATTCATGGCAAAAAATCCCAGTGCTCCCAAGGTCACCCCAGGAAATGGATCTGTGCTCAGTGGGCCTTACCAGTTACCAGAAAGAATTACTATATATATATATATATATATATATATATATATATATATATATTCTATGCAAAAAACTTCATTATATGCATCATTTAGGGTTAAAACACAAAAAGTCAGAAGCGAGACCTTTAGAGTTGCCCCATCCCCACCTAATGGACCCGCCCATCATCCCAAAATTGATAGCTGATGGGGTGTGTCATTAGGGTTGTGAGGCCTAAATTTCACCCCATTCCATCTGTAATCATATTCACACGCCACAGTAAAGAAGAATGGGGTGACATTTGGCCTCACAACCCCAATGACACACCCGTCAACTGTCAATCTTAGGATGATGGGCAGGTCCCACGAGGGATGGGGCAGCCCTAAAGGTCTCATTTCCTGACTTTTGTGTTTTAATCCTAAATGATGCATTAACAAAGTTTTTGCATAGAATGTCCTTACTTTTGAGAAAGAATAGAAAAGTAGAAGTTACAAGTTAGTAAGAGCGCAGCCCTTTGGGGCCGATGCTCCTACCAACTTGCAAATTCCTGCCTAAGATAAGAGTTCATGTACTGAATATCATATGTATTGCTGGCAGTGCATATGATTGGGAGTGAGGCCACCTTGAAAGAAAGCAAAGTGTCACTCATCAGAGTGGCATAATTCAACACCTGTTTACATGTCAGACACCTAACCACTACAAATTACCTGCACAGCAGTAATGCTAGGCACCTTATAAATGTGAAGCTAATACCACAATGCAAAATGCCATATGTAAAACATAAAGTGTGTCACGAATATGGTGCAGCAAATGAATTTTCAACTCCTAACCACCATAATTCACATGGACAGGACATCCCTCAACAAGCTCCAAATTTCAATGTAAAAGACCAAACTGTTTCGAGATATAAAATGTGAAAGTTTCAGGTTTTCATTCATCACACTGGCAGAATTCTAACCTATTAATATTTTACACACCTAACGATTGAAAAGTACATCTATGGCAGTGAAGCTAGCTGCCTGAGTAATTTAAAGCCACTACCACCACAGAAAGCTGTCTGCAAAATGTAAACTGCCTCACACATATTTCCAAAAAAGTATTGTCTGACACCTAAGTACTATAATTCATCTACAGGACATGCCGTCGACACCCTCAAATTTCAAGTTAAAGACCAAACCATTTCCTCCCAATCTGGCCATCTAGTCCTCCCTCGTGATCAAAGTTTACTGATCAAAGAATCTCGTGATCAAAGAATTTTCAGGCTCATGATCAAAGAATAAAAATGTTAAAACAATTTTTAGAGAAAATACATGAAACCACAGCCATGCCTCAACAGAACAAAGGCCCTGAGCAAATCCACCTAGTTTGCCTTTAGAAGTGATCCTGTGCTGAGAAAATTAAATTTTCATGTGGCCATCTAGTCACACCCTCATGATCAAAGATCATGGTCAAACAATCTTGAGATCAAAGAATTTGCAGGCTCATAATCAAAGAATTTGCAGGGTCACGATCAAACAATAAAAAATGTTAAAAGTACATTTTAGGCATAAATACATGAAACCACAGCCATGCCTCAATAGAATGAAGCTCCTGAGCAAATTCCAACCTCATTGGCTTAATAAGCCAACCCTTATCTAAGAAATTGATTTTTTCAAGTGGCCATCTAGTCATGCCTTTGCGATCAAAGATCGTGATAAAAGAATCTACGCAATCAAAGAATTTGCAGGCTTGCGATTAAAGATCGTTAGCAAGCTACGATCAAAGAATAAAAAGTTAAAAACTCTATTTTTTACCATTGTGAAAGAAACCACAGACATGGCTCGGTAGAGGCAAGACCCCTGAGCAAAACCCACCATAGTTTTACCTCAGTTCCTCCTGGGCAGAGATACTTCATTTTCTGACCGCAATCTAAAAACAAGATGGCAGCTGTTGCAATCAAAGAATTCCTGATGATCTAAGATTCTTTGATCGGGAGCATGCAAATTCTTTGATCATGAGGTGGGGCTAGATGGCCAAACCCCATTCTTCTTTCACAAAATAACTATATAAATTTCCCATTGACTTATAATGGAAATTAAAACTTTAATAACTTCTGAATGGATTAATATTTTTCACCAAATGAAAAGTGACATGTTCCTTGACCCTAGCTCTCTCAGCTGAGCAAGTTGTGAGCAGCCACGCCACCACGATGGCTACGCAGTGCCACAGACAAAATGAAAAGCTGCTCACATAACTGGCGAAAAGTGCATTTTCAGCATTTTGTGTGCAAAACTATAAGTCCAACCAAAATGAAGTTTGGCAAATCAAGAGATCTACCATGCCCCGCCACACATACCACATTTCATGCAAATCCATTGAAAAGAGTCCAAAGTTATTAACAAGCAAAATTTTGAGTTTAACATAGAAGAGGCTTCATAACCGTAAATATAGGGGCACGACTGCACCCCAATAATTTATTCCATGACCTAGCATGCTGACATGCTACAGTAAAGGAGAATGGGGAGATTTAGCCACATGACCCCAATGACACCCAAGGCATCTGTCAGACTGTGGAGGATTGGGGTGGCGTGTGAGGGGTTAGGGTTCAACCCTAATGTCTCATTTCTGACTTTTTGATTTAACCCTAAATGAAGCATTAACACAGTTTTTGCATAGAATTTCCTTATGTTTTAAAAGATTTAATATAAGTAGTAAAAACATGTATTGATGGGAGTGCGGTGCCCGCTCCACTAAGTTGCCAATTGTTGCATAACAATATGCATCTGGGCCCATGCTCCCACTTATGCAAAGCTACAGAGACATGCAGCAGCACTATAGGGCACCAAACCCTTGTAACAGTAATTTGCACATATCTTGGGGCTGTAAGAGCTAGAAAAAATTCTAGCATCATTGTAATTGTGACAGTAAGTACTTCACGTAACATTGAAAGACTGTACCCATATCTCACATTGTTTCCAACTATGGCACCAAAAACACTGGACAGGCACTCTTTCAACTCTTGTGACAGTACTTTCACAATATCTCATGGACCGTGCAAGCATACAAACAAAATTCCACTGCAGGCTTACTCTACAATGTCAAATCTGTTTCCACTGGCTAGATTGCCTGAAGGTGATCTAAGCCATCTGTAGCCAAAGTCTGTATCTCCTTTGTTTCCGAGATAACAGCGCTGAAAGTCATGACACAGACTGCAATGTAATCCTATGGGAAAAATGTCAATTACGTCATTGAATATCTCTACAACAAATTATTTCCCCAACACCTAAAGAGCATAGTTCACATTTCTATGACATCCCCAAACACCCTGCTGCAAATTTCAAGTAAAAGGACCAAACTGTTATTGAGATATGGTCATCTCAGTTTGGGCCATCTGGTCTTTCTCATTAACATTCCAAAATTATATATACATTTTCCTATAGGATATATTGGAAATTTGAAAATGTAATAACTTTTGAACAGATTAATATTTTTCACCAAATAAAAGTGGCATATTCCTTTGCCCAAGCTTTTTCAAGTCCCAAGTTTTGGACCAACACCCCACAAGTGTCAGTGCAGCGTCACTGACAAAAATGCATGAAAGTGGTGAAAAGTGCATTTGTTTGGCACTCGCTGCACAAAATCCATATGTTCAACTAAAATGCAATTTAGTACATCAAGAGACCTACCAAACCAGACTATGCATTCCAAGTTTTATGCAAATCTGTTGAATGATTGCAAAGTTATTAACGTGAAAATGCGAGGTTTAACATTAAAAGTACCTACCACAATGCAAAACGCTATACGCAAAATGTAAAGTGTGCCATGCAATATCTCTGCAGCAACCTAATTTTCCAACACATAAATACCATAATTCACATGTACAGGACATCCTCTCAACACCCTGCAAATTTCAATTTAAAAGACCAAACCATGCCGAGATATAACATTTTAAAGTTTGAGATTTTCACTGGTCAGAGTTGTAGAATTCCACACCTGTTTACATTTACACACATAACGACTGAAAAGTATGTCCATGGCAGTAGGCTAGCTACCCTATAAATTTCAAGCCACTACCACAATGCAAAACAGTGTCTGCAAAATGTAAACTGTGCCATGCCGTATCTCTGCAACAAATGCATTTTCTGACACCTAAGACCATAATTCACATCTACAGGGCATCCCGTCAACACCCTCAAATTTCAAGTTAAAAAACAAACTGTTTCTGAGATATTTAACTTCAAATGTTGTTAAAATTGGGTTATCTGGTCCCTCCAAATCTGGCAGTCTACTCCTCCTAGGGATCAAAGAATCTTTGATTTTGAGCCTGCAAATTCTTTGATCGTGAGAAGCACCAGATGGTCAAAACCCCATTCTTTGTTAATAAAATAACCATATAAATGTTCCCATTGACTTATAATGGGAACTTAAAAGTGCTATAACTTTTGAATGCCTCAATATTTTTCACCAAATGAAAAGCAGCATGTTCGACCAGTGAAGCTCTTTCAAATGAGCCAATGTTGCAGAGTGGCATGCCACACAATGGCTGTGCAGCACCATGGACAATATCCCAAAAACTGCCTCCAAAACTGGATCATTTTGCATTTTTCAGTTGCGCAAAGACTATAAGTCCAACCAAAACAAAATTTAGCAAATCAAGAGATCTACTATGCCCCACCACCCATGCCAAATTTCAGGCAAATCCATTGAATGGGTCCAAAGTTATTAATGTGCAAAATTTTGACTTTAACATTGAAGTGACATCTCAACCCTAAATACAGTGGCGTGACTCGCCACTATAACTATATATATATATATATATATATATATATATATATATTCATTACAAAAAACATCATTAATCAGTTACGGTTGATAGCACAGTGACAAAAGTATAGAAATGTGATGTTAGGTTACACCCCACCCCACCCTCCACACCAACAGCCATGAGTTGTGCCAGGAGTTATCAGTCTAACTCTCACCTATTCTCCTATACTGTAGCATGTCAGCTTGCTTACATGTGGAATGGGATGAGAGTTGGGCCTGATGACTCCTTGGCACACCTCCAACGCCTTTTGGTGTGCGGAGGTTTGTGGGGTGGTGGTAGCCCTAACACCACATTTCCATACTTTTGTCACTGTGCTATTAACCCTAACTGATGCAGTAATGAAGCTTTTGCAATGCATATATATATATATATATTTTTTAATTCTTTGGTAATCGGATAAGGCCCACTGGGCCCAAATCCATTTACAGGGGTGACCTGGGTGCACTGGGAGGTTAAGTGACTTGCTCAGGGACACACACTATACAAGTGGAGGTTGTGGGAATGAAACTCAGGTCTGCTGAAATGGCTAGAAAACAGTTCAAGCAACAGGGGCAAGAGGTACTGGTTAACGGCAATTTGTCAGGTTGAAGGCAGATGATGAGTGAGGACTTTATGCAAAGTCGAGACACATTAGACACACTTAATGAAGATGAGCTAAATTACCTCCTCAGCCAAGTCACGCAAGATTCAAAGTAAAATGATAGCTGCAAAGCCTCTGAGAAAAATATGTTCCATGTCTTTACTACAAAACAGCAGAAGTGTAGGTATAAGAGCAATCATGAAAAGATCATGGAATCAGATAGAAACAAAAGGTACTACCCTGAATCTTTCACAGGAATAGGAAATTGCCCTGAAAGAACTTGCTTGCATGAAAGATTTCATAACTAAACCCTCTGATAAGAAAGCAACATTGTGGTGTTGGACACACACTATTACAGAGAAGCTTTACGCCAATTAAGTGACAACATGAATTACAGAGAACTACCAACCAATCCAACTAGTACATTCTAAACAGGCTGAACACATTTCTGGAAGAGTCGGAAAAGGAGGAATTGCAAGCCTTGAGATGTGAGCAGCATGTCGGTTTGCTGGCCAAGGCATCTAGCTTCACCTGAGCCTTCTAAGACTGCTTGAAAGGCAGAGTAGAAACTTACCAGAGCAAGGAAAAGGATTAAGACTTATTTTGGCTAAGCAGATTTACTGTGTGGTGTTGTTTTATTTTTTACTCACAGGGATTGCTACTGTTTGTTGCTAACATTTCATTGCTTTATTTTCTCTGTAGCAAAGTGTTTCTTACAGCATATATCTTCTCTGAAATTATTACAGGTGGTGCTTTACAGGTTTTACAGTTGTATCTAACATTAGGATAAGCTTTCAAAGGTTACTGCATTTGTTGTTGACTGATTGTTTCTGCTCTTACCTCCTTGTTCTTTCATCCGTGGTTCTTCTTTTCAGCAGGGAAGGGCCCAGCCACCCACCCCATCCCCAACCACCCACACTACACTCCTTTTATAGGGTACCACAGTTGTGACATTTCCTGTGGCAGAGCAGGAAGGTGGATCAGTGGGGCCTCCACAAGGTGAGCTTCATTTACAGGGGCACTAGTAATTTAACTTGTTATAACAAGTTAAACAAAACAAATCAAACCATTGCTTGCATTTTTTTTCCTTCTAATTACTCTGACTAGGTTATAAACCCAGCAACTTATCTGGAATGGATATCATTAACTGCAGGTACTGGGAACAATTTTCGAAGGACAGTCTTACAGGATTTAGGACACTGTCCTACATGCTGGGCCTTTGGAGATCTTAGGGCTCAGCTCCAGGCAGCATGGGCAGAGATTGCACGCCTCAAATTTCATATTCAAGAGGAAATACATTATAAGAACCACCGCCATTTCCCCAGCATCCAACAGAAAAACCTCGACCGCAGAGGGTAGTTGGTCCAGGAGGTTGGCAGGTGGTTAGGAGGGGCAAATCGAGTGCCCCATCACTCTCTGCTCTCCAACATATTACCTCCAAAACCATATAAACACTACAATCAGGTATCTGCCTCTATCTCTGAAATCAAACAAAGAGGCAGAAGACACTGCAGAGCAGGACACTGCAGCACAGGAGCTAGCACAACAAAACTCACCCAAATCAGGAACCAAAACAAAAAGCAAAAAGAAATCCAAAAACTTCAGTCTTAGGAGACTCCATGATTCGGGAGTTGATACCCATCTCCAGCCAGGGGTAATGGTCAGATGTCTCCCAGGTATATCAGCATGGAGAGACACTGACCACATTATAAATTGTTCACAAAGCAGGAGAAAACATTGATGTCCTAGTACACATAGGGACTAATGATCTCGCCAGCCGGTCAGTTGTGGAGACCAAGGAACACCTGACCAGGCTGGGTGACAAACTATCATCTATTTCATCCAGCATCTCCCTTCTCTGAGATCCTGCCAGTCTGGGAGAGGGAGCAGATGGATGGAAGGTCAGAAAGGGAGATAGGGAGCTAAACACGTGGCTCAAAGGCTGGTGCCAGGAAAAAGGACACAGATTTGTGAGGAACTGGCAACAGTTCTGGAGGCGAAAGTTCTTTAAATTTGATGGATGGCATCTGACTAAGGAGGGAATCAGTGCATTGGGGCAGAAGTTTTATGTCTTTGCAGAATATTTAAACTAGCAAATGGGAGAGGGTGCAGCACCCCATCGTCGAATGGGAAGAACACTCCCCCAGCAAGTGGTCAAACAAGGGATTCAGCATGTTTGCAGTTCATTTTGCATCACCAGGTAAGAAAAAGGTTTGTCTCCCCATACGACGCACTGGGTAATGCCAAACCTCACCCAACAACTAACACACAAAATCTGGCCAATGGAAACTCATGTACACAAATGCTCACAGCCTGGGAAATAAGATCCCAGACCTGCAGGCAATAATGTCAGAGGCTAAACTGGACATAGTAGCAATTAGTGAGACATGGTTTACCAGTAACCACACTTGGGAGACTTCAGTACCTGGCTATGTATTGTTCAGAAGGGACTGAGGTGTAAAAGGGGGAGGAGTGGCCCTGTATGTCAATGAAAATATCAAAGCTACAGAAATTCAGAATACACATAAGGAGCCAGAAGAACTGTGGGTCACCCTGGAAACAGAAATGGGACATAAGAACTGGGGTTGTCTACAGGCCCCCAGACCAGGGAGAGGACATAGACACATTACTGTTAGAAGATATACAAAACATGACAGCTAAAGGGAGGTTCTGATAATGGAGACTTCAACATGCTGGATACAGATTGGTCAACACCAGCAGGAACATCTGCCAGAACTAGACACATAGTGGATTCCCTGCAGGGAGGGCCTCAAACAACTGGTACAGCAACCCACAAGAGACAGGGCTATCCTAGATCTAGTACTGACTAACAGGAAGGGATCACAGATCTCCAGGTAGAAGGTCACCTGGGGGCCAGTGACCATCACATGGTATGGGTTCAATTTGGCTACTACATCTAAATCATCCCATTCCAAGGCAAAATATGGGACTTCAGAGGAGCTGACTTTGATAAGATGACCAACAGAGTTAAGCTAGCCCTGGCAAAAGAAACACAGGTGAGGGGTACAGGCAAGGTGGGCAAGCATTAAGGATGCAATACTTGAAGCAACATCCCATTGTGTTAGACAGAAAAGGAAGTGCAAAAGAAGAATGAAACCACTTTGGTTCTCAAATACAGTAGCAGAAAATGTCAGAGCCAAAAGGCTGGCCTTCAGGAAATATAAAGGAACACAGCGGGATGACGATAGGGAGGCATACCAAACTGCCCTAAGGAAGCAGGGAAGGCGGTAAGGCAGGCAAAGTCCCAAAATGAGGAAACACTAGCACGAACAGTAAAAGAAAGGTGACAAGACTTTCTATAGATACATTAGTGAAAGGAGAAAGTCCAGAGGGGTATTACTACGCTAAATGGAGAAAAGGAGCATATGAGGAGGAGGACCCTGTAAAGGCATCTATCCTAAATAGATACTTTTGCTCAGTATTTACTGAGAGAAGGTAGGGCAGGGCCCACAGCTCAGCATCATGGACACAGGGGAGGGAGGTGGAGCACTACTCCCTCACAAAAGAAAGGGTCTTACAAGAGCTTGCTAAGCTCAGGGTGGATAAGGCAATGGGACCTGATGGCATACATCCCAGGGTACTTAAGGAGCTTAAGGTGGAACTAGCAGAGCCATTAGCAGAACTGTTTAGTGAGTCTCTGAGCACAGGAGAGGTCCCAGAAGACTGGAGAAGGGCTCATGTGATCCCGCTCCCACAAGGTGGTAGCAGGAGAAGGCGGGGCACTACAGACCAGTCAGTCTTACCTCAGTAGTGGGCAAGATTATGGAGGCACTCCTTAAGGAAAGGATAGTGCAACACCTGGAATCCATAGGGCACAGGATCCAAGACAGCATGAGTTTACTAAAGGAAGGTCCTGTCAAACTAATCTCATAGATTTCTTTGACTGGGTAACCAGAGTGGTGGACCAAGGGGAACAGTTGATGTCACCTACCTTGACTTCAGCAAAGCTTTTGACACTGTTCCACATAGAAGATTGATAAATAAGCTGGGTAGGCTCGGGATGGGTCAGAAGTTGGTCAACTGGGTGGCAAACTGGTTGACAGGCAGAAAACAGAGAGTGGTGGTAAATGGTATACAGTCAGAAGAGATGCAAGTCACAAGTGGGGTACCTCAGGGATCAGTCCTGGGGCCAGTCCTCTTCAACATCTTCATTAGTGACCTTGCAGATGGACTAGAGGTAAGCGTGTCTGTTTGCAGATGACACCAAGATCTACAAACAGGTAGATGATCCAGATAGGGTGGGCAGAATGAGAAGAGATCTGGATAAACTAGCAAAATGGTCAGAAGAGTGGCAACTGGGATTTAATGCAAATAAGGCTAGGGGTGTTAGGGTGTATTAGTAGGGTATCACAATTCATAAGAGAGTAATAATCCCTCTTTACAAGACACTGGTTAGGCCCCATCTGGAGTACTGGAGTGCAGTATTGGAGCCACACCTTCACAAGGACATTAACCAAATTGAGGCAGTCCAGAGAAGGGCAGCAAAATGGTGCAGGGACTGCATCAGAAGACATATGAGGACAGATTAACAGAGCTCAATATGTATGCCCTTGAGCAAAGGAGGAGAGAGATGATTTGTCATTTGTATTGCTCCCTTATGCCTATCCATGCCTGTTTGAAGCCCTGCACTGTATTCATAGCCACCACTTCTTGCGGTAGGCCGTTCCATGCATCCACCACCCTTTCTGTGAAAAAAATTTCCTCATTCCCCTTAATAGGCCCCTCTAATCTCATGCTGTGTCCTCTTGTCCTGCTATTTTTCTTATATTTAAACATGTTAGACTCTTTCACCTTGTTAATGCCCTTAAGGTGTTTGAATGTTTCAATCATGTCACCTCTCTCCCTCCTTTGCTCAAGGGTGTAAATATTGAGCTCTGTTAATCTGTCCTCATATGTCTTCTGATGCAGTCCCTGCACCGTTTTGGTGCCTTTCTCTGGACTGCCTCAATTTGATTAATGTCCTTGTGAAGGTGTGGCCTCCAGTACTGCATGTAGTACTCCAGATGGGGGCCTAACCAGTGTCTTGTAAAGAGGATTATTAACCCCCTCTTATGACTTGTGATACCCCTACTAATACACCTCAACATCCCCCTAGCCTTTCCTACTGCTTTAGAGGTCTGCTTGGATGATTTCAGGTCATCGGTGATGTTGATGCCCAAGTCTGTTTCTTCCTTTGTGACTGCCAGCAACTCCCTCCCAGCCTATAGGTGGCTTCAGGGTTTCTCTTCCTATGTGCATGATCTTGCACTTCTTTGCATTAAATCCCAGTTGCCACTCTTTTGACCATTTGCTAGTTTATCCAGATCTCTTCTCATTCTGCCTAGCCCATCTGGATCATCTACTCTCTTGCAGATCTTGGTGTCATCTGCAAACAGACAAGCTTTACCCTCTAGTCCATCTGCAATGTCACTAATAAAGATATTAAAGAGGACTGGCCCCAGGACTGATCCCTGAGGTACCCACTTGTGACTTGCATCTCTTCTGACTGTATACCATTTACCACCTCTCTGTTTTCTGCCCATCAACCAGTTTGCCACCCAGTTGACCAACTTCTGGCCCACCTGAGCCTACCCAGCTTATTTATCAATCTTCTATGTGGAACAGTGTCGAAAGCTTTGCTGAAGTCAAGGTAGGCGACATCAACTGCTCCCCTTGGTCCACCACTCTGGTTACCCAGTCAAAGAAATCTATGAGATTAGTTTGACAGGACCTTCCTTTGTAAACCCATGCTGTCTTGGATCCTGTGCCCCTATGGATTCCAGGTGTTGCACTATCCTTTCCTTAAGGGTGCCTCCATAATCTTGCCCACTACTGAGGTAAGACTGACTGTTCTGTAGTTCCTGCCTCCTCCTGCTACCACTCTTGTGGAGTGGGATCACATGAGCCCTTCTCCAGTCTTCTGGGACCTGTCCTGTGCTCAGAGACTCACTAAACAGTTCTGCTAATGGGTCTGCTAGTTCCACCCTTAGCTCCTTAAGAACCCTGGGATGTATGCCATCAGGTCCCATTGCCTTGTCCACCTTGAGCTTAGCAAGCTCTTGTATGACCCTTTATATTTGTGAAGGGAGTAGTGCTCACCTCCCTCCCCTGTGTCCATGGTGCTGAGCTGTGGGCCCTGCCCTACCTTCTCTTCAGTAAATGCTGAGCAAAAGTATCTATTTAGGATAGATGCTTTTACAGGATCCTCCTCCTCCTCACATGCCCCTTTTCTCCTTTGAGCTTAGCAATACCCCTCTGGACTTTCTCCTTTCACTAATTTATCTATAGAAAGTCTTGTCACCTTCTTTTACTGTTTGTGCTAGTGTTTCCTCAGTTTGGGACTTTGCCTGCCTTACTGCCTTCCCTGCTTCCCTTAGGGCGTTGGTAAGTCTCCTATCTTCATCCTGCTGTGTTCCCTTATATTCCTGAAGGCCAGCCTTTTGGCTCTGACCTTTTCTGCTACTGTATTTGAGAACCAAAGTGGTTTCCTTCTTTTTGCACTTCCTTTTCTGTCTAACACAATGGAATGTTGCTTCAAGTATTGCATCCTTAATGCATGCCCATTTGCCTGTACCCCTCACCTGTGTTTCTTTTGCCAGGGCTAGCTTAACTCTGTTGGCCATCTTATCAAGGTCATCTCCTCCGAAGTCCCATATTTTGCCTTGGAATGGGATGATTTAGATGTAGTGGCAAATTGAACCATACCATATGATGGTCACTGGCCCTAGGTGACCTTCTACCTGGAGATCTGTGATCCCTTCCCTGTTAGTCAGTACTAGATCTAGAATAGCCCTGTCTCTTGTGGGTTGTTTTACCAGTTGTTTGAGGCCCTCCCCTGCAGAGAATCCACCATGTGTCTAGTTCTGGCAGATGTTCCTGCTGGTATTGACCAATCTATATCCGGCATGTTGAAGTCTCCCATTATCAGAACCTCCCTTTAGCTGTCATGTTTTGTATATCTTCTAACAGTAATGTGTCTATGTCCTCCCTGGTCTGGGGACCTGTAGACAACCCCAGTTCTTATGGCTGTCCCATTTCCTGTTTCAGGGTGATCCACAGTTCTTATGGCTCCTTATGTGTATTCTAAATTTCTGTAGCTTTGATATTTTCATTGACATAAAGGGCCACCCCACCCCCTTTTGCACCTCGGTCTCTTCTGAACAGTACATAGCCAGGTGTGGTTACTGGTAAACCACATGTCACTAATTGCTACTATGTCCAGTTTAGCCTCTGACATTATTGCCTACAGGTCTGGGATCTTATTTCCCAGGCTGTGAGCAGTTGTGTACATGATTTTCCATTGGCCAGATTTCAGTGTGTTAGTTGTTGGGTGAGGTTTGGCATTTCCCTGTGCGTCACATGGGGAGATGGACCTTTTCTTACCTGGTGATGCAAATGAACTGCAAACATGCTGAATCCCTGTTTGACCACTAGCTGAGGGAAGGGGTGTACTTCCCATTCGACATATGGGGTGCTGCACCCTCTCCCCATTGCTAGTTTAAATATTCTGCAAAGATGTCAAACTTCTGCCCCAATGCACTGACTCCCTCCTTAGTCAGATGCAGTCCATCAAATTTAAAGAACTTTCGCTCCCAGAACTGTTGCCAGTTCCTAAAAATCTGTGTCATTTTCCTGGCACCAGCCCTTGAGCCACATGTTTAGCTCCACTATCTCCTCTTCTCAGACCTTCCATCCATCTGCCCTCTCTCCCAGACTGTTAAGATCTCAGAGAAGGAGATGTTGGACAAAATGGATGATAGTTTGTCACCCAGCCTGTTCAGGTGCTCCTTTGTCTCCAGAACTGACCGGCTGGCGAGATCATTAGTCCCTATGTGCACCAGGACATCAGTGTTTTCTCCTGCTTTGTGAACAATTTTAGTAATATGGTCAGTGTCTCTCACGCTGATGTACCTGGGAGACATCTGACCATTACCTCTGGCTGGAGATGGGTGTCAACTCCCCGAATCATGGAGTCTCCTGTGATCAGAAGTTTTGGATTTCCTTTTTGCTTTTTGTTTGGTTCCTGATTTGGGTGAGTTTTGTTGTGCTAGCTCCTGTGCTACAGTGTCCTGCTCTGCAGTGTCCTGTGCCCTTTGTTTGATTTGGAGATAGAGGCAGATACCTGTTTGTACTGTTTATATGGTTATTGGAGGTAATATGTTGAGAGCACAGAGTGATGGGGTGCCCAATTTGCCCTCCTAACCACCTGCCAACCTCCTGGACTAATTAGCCTTTGCGGTCGAGGTTCTTCTGTTGGATGTTGGGAAATGGTGTGTGGTTCTTATAATGTATTTCCTCTTGAATATGAAATTTGAGGTGTGCAGTCTCTGCCCATGCTACCTGGAGCTGAGCCTTAAGATCTCAATGGCCCAGCATGTAGGACAGTGTCCTAAATCCGATAAGACTGTCCTTCTGAAAAGTGTTCCGCAGTACCTGCAGTTGATATCCATTCAAGATAAACTGCTGGGTTTATAACTTGTCAGAGTAATTAGAAGGAAGAAAATGCAAGTAATGGTTTGATTTTGTGTTTGTTTTCGTATAACTTGTTATAACAAGTTAAATAACTAATGCCCCTGTAAATGAGCTCACCTTGTGGAGGCCCACTGATCCACCCTTCCTGCTTTGCCACAGGAAATGTCACAACTTTGGTACCCTATAAAAGGAGTGTAGTTTGGGGTGGTTGGGGATGGGAGCGAGTGGCTGGGCCCTCTCCCTGCCAAAAAGAACCACAGATGAAAGAGCAAGGAGATAAGAGCAGAAACAATCAGTCGACAACAAATGCAGTAACCCTGAAAGCTTATTCTAATGTTAGATAAAACTGTAAAACCTGTAAAGCACCACCTATAATCATTTCAGAGAGATATACCCTGTAAGAAACACTTTGCTACAGAGAAAATAAAGCAGTAACAGGCGATATACCTTGCAAAGGACAATTTGAATCAGAAGATTACAGCAGTAATCTGTTACACACACCTGTAGGCACACCTTGTAATAATGCAGAAGAAGGTATACCAGCAACAGCAATTTGAATCAGAGAAAACTACATACTCATAGTTCCCACTCAGGTTTCTCATTGACAACATTCCTTGTAGGTAGGTAGTTAGTGTATCTCCAGCACAACTGCACTGTGAATGAGGACGTTGAAAAGAAGCTGACCAATTACTGGACTGGCTCAGAAAAGTTGGGTACTCAGAAACTATCCTGCTGAAGGCTCTGGATAGAGTCCGAACCCTTGATAGGAATATGCTCCTATGAGTTAAAGCAAAACAAATGCCACTGAAAAATTGCATTTTCCACCCAGATAGGTTGTGACCATAGCACTGCAAAGCACCATAAAAGACACTGGAATCTTCTCTCCTTAGACAATGATCTTGCAACCGTGGCAGCAAAGAGTCCACTTATTTCTTTCAGGAAAGGTAGGAGTACAGGAGACCAATGTTTCCATAGTCAGTTCACCACACCCAAACCCAGGACAAACTTTACCACCAACAAAAAGTCTTTTGTCTCCATAAATGACATTACTTGTAAATATGGAACTCCAAGGCAATGTTTTTGCAACCCATCCCCATGATGTAAAACAAGTATGTAATATATGGATAGTGAAAATAAAATAATCGAAAAGCATACAAAAATTCCTGTAATACACCAGAGCTCCAGTGATAATACCATCGTTGCCAACCAATAATACTATCGTTCAGGCCCGTAATACTATTGTTCAGAGCTCCGAACAATAGTATTATCACAGAAATGCCTGCAGCGGCTGCATAGTCTAACACGCATAATAAACCTAGTTGCCATGGTCCCAGTTCTTTCTTGCATGGCCAAAGTCACATCATGCATTCTAATTGGCCACTTTTCCTCTGTGGAAGGGCAGAGCAATTTTGAAAACATGGCGGCTTTTTAGTCTTCGCTTAGCAGTGTAATGTGTGTTCTGCTTCTTCAGCTTTTTTCTCGTGTCTGTGGATTATCTGGTTAATCCTGCATTACCCAAAAATGGAAAACTAAAGGTATGACTTGCCTTCCTAATCTAAAATTAAAATATTACCGAATCACGGAGAAGTGGTGGGGGATGAGGGCAACTGAGTCAGTTTCGGTGCGACAGTCGGCCGAGCGCAAGCGTGTCTTCGAGTGTTGCGATCGGCTGGCCAGCTCACAGAAAACAAATGCTGAATTTTGAACTGGATCCATATTGTACAAAAATAACAAATAGGTAAGTATCTATTTCAAGGCAGTAAAACCATCTCAAGGTTTTGGGGACTCTGGGAACCTTCGAGCTTTGCTTAGGTTCCAAGTCCCCAAAACCTCTCAATTTTATACTGCCTTGTAATAGATACTTATCTATCTATTATTTTTATGTTCACTAATTTATTACATGCCAGGCACGGTTGGTTGTTTACACCAGGTGGTGCCCATGTGGCATGGTCTACATAGGCCGCACATGCCCTCCGTTCAAGGAAAGGATACAGGAACATTAAAGAGACTTAGCTAATGGCAAAATGGCCATCCAATTGTTCCACATCTTACAACAAACCACAAGGGTTCAACAGATGCCATCAAATACATGGGCCTGGAAGAGGAGGTGATAAGAGTATGATTACCACTTCAAAAGAGTCCCAAGATAGTAACTTAAAACTCTGCACCCCATGGATTCAATGACAAGCTGGATTGGGTACCATTCTTATGAGCCTTTACTTACAAGTGTCTATTTAGGCATCAGCTTGGTGAATTACATATGGCCTGGTTCTATTTATTTTGTTTTGTTTTATTGATACTAGGAAAACCTTTGAGCACAGGTTCTCCTTGTCAATGGTTCCGCATCAGGAGAAACTGTTGTAAATTCAGCATGTACTAAGCTGTTTTTGATTTCTTTCTTCCTCGTTTATGGTTTCTTAATTTTATTTATTTTATGTTTTCAGGGCCTCCATCACCAGTTCTAGATTCTACCACCCTGATGTTCCCATTCTTCCCTTACCCTAAGGCCCTCTTTCCTCTTCCTTATTTGATAAGATCTGCCTTGTATGCACCAACTACCCTTGTCTGTATTTGCCTCCAATTGGGTTCCAGTACCAATTCAGTACCTGTCTTCTTTTCTTTTAATAATTTCTCTAAAAGCATTCTTCTGTGATGCTGGTTTCTTCTCAATTCTCCTTAATTTTACCTTCTCACAGTCACTTTCCACCCTTGTATCTTTTATGTGATCCAGGAGACTTTAACAGATGCCATCACTTTGACACACCACCACCCTCCTCCTCCTCTATTCCCCATTTCTCACTCTCCAAGATACAGGTTCAGTTGTGCCTTTTGCCTCAGACATGCTAGGTAGCCTCACTTGGAGTAAAAATATAAAAATAATAATTGTCTTACATTTTAGTAGTAGGCATCTACCTGATCATGGCTCCTAGTGGAAAAGCGCTCAAGAAAATTTGAAATGTTACCATGTGGCTATCATCTTAGTAAACTAATCCATACGTCATCTGCTTGTGGCACTTGGCCATATACTTATTCACTCTGTGTATTAGACAGGTGGATGATTAGGTATAGTTATAACGTTTAGCCCTTGAATCTGTTTCTTAGCATATCTTTTTTTTTTTCACACAGGCTGTTGGCACCTGTATTCACATTTCCACATACATTTTGATATATTTGTACAGCGTTGAACCACTCCAATTCCCAAATTTAAGGCAACTGCACACAAGAAACAGCACCTCAAGTACACAGAATAGTAAGAAACCCCAGTAAACTCTTGGAAAAGTGCTTTTTTGGTTTTGGCACAGTTATTCCTCATCCATTTGATTAGAATTATATTTGCTCAGACACAGGTACTGTATGCTTTCACATCATAGCCACATCATAGTGACACGCCATAAAGAGGGAGACTGAGGATTCTGACCACACCCCTGAAGAAGTGTTATCACCCAAAGTGCTAGGGCTCATGTATGTGCAGTCGGTCTTCACCTTTTGTACTCGTTTGTACTTTTGCAATAAAGCAATTGTTCTAAAAGCTGCTGCAGTCATCTTCCTTTGTGCTGGATAGCTGGACTGGTTTCACAAGCACCCACTCTCCTGTGAGCATACCCTGCTTTCCTTTATTTGGTGACCAGTGAGATACCCCAAGGATCAGTGTGGCGCAATTGGTATAACCTATTTAAATGTCTATCCTTGGCAAAATATTAGAACATAACTCACACATTTAAAATATAATGATGAAATGGGCTTTGTCACCACAAGAAAAATGTGAGATAATATAAAGTCACCCTGCAAGCCGTCCGGTGGCACTGAGGACTGAGGTGCTGGATGCACACCTCATGCCACGCTAGCAACCTGGGTTCAGGAATGATCCGGGCCATTGGGGTTGGCAGTGGAGGGAGAGGATTGAGTGTCTGGAGGATGGTCTCTTCTTCCAGGAGGGGAGGGGCACCAGCTCGGCACTTGACTGGTGTATGGCTGAAGCTGGAGGCACAGCAAGAGTAGAAGACACAGTGAGAGGGATGGGGAGTTCTGGATGTCTACGAAAATGCCTTGACATTGGGTGATTGCCATCCCTCAGAACAGGGGAAAAACAATGCCAGAGCACCAAGAGGAAGGATCGCCAGCAGAGACCCTAATTGCTCCTGCCTGCCTGACCACCAGAGGGACCTGGTAAAGAAGAATTGTCTCAGGGTGTACGGGCCCTACCTCATACCCGCCTCTGGGGTACAGCCATGGCTCCATGGAGGTCCACTGGGGAATCAAGTAAGGCAGTGGGGCTGGTGCTTAGGCATCTCCCAATAGAGCAGGGCTCCAGCATGTAGAAGGGGTAAAAGAGACTAAAAATGCACACTGCATATTGCACAGTACATGAAGTGAACAAAAACTAATTTCTTGCTGCTTGGTCTTAATGCAGAAAGATAATTTGACCAGGTCTCCTTGGCATTTTGTATCAAACCCTGGGAAAATGTGACTTTCATAGTTATTTTTATCACTATGATTACCTACACATATTCTACGCTTTTGTAAAAAACAATGGACCACAATCCACAGCCTTTGAATTGTCATGAAACATGAGGCAGGGTGCTCTATCTCCTCGCCACATTTGTCTCTACATATAACAGAAGCCAATAAACAGGACCCACAGATAGAGGTACAAAACTAAAAGGAAGATGCAGAAAAATAAAATTTGTCAGCAGAAAAGGACTGCATGGCCCCATCTAGTCTGCCCAGTTGTTCCCTCTCTATTTGGTCCCAGCAGACCATAAATGGTCTCTGGTGCCCCCCTCCCGAGTGTAAACACTTGCTGCCTACATGGATGAGTTCTTGATTAACTTTCATAATCTGACAGACACTATAGATTACCTCTCTAAATTTGGAAATTTAGCCTAGTATATATTGATTACCCATTAAACTGAGATTTCTAAATTTAATTTTAACCCATGTATGGATATAAAACAATGCTTACGTTATAGTTAGGATAACATGCAAAATAGACCTAATGACAGCAAGGTATAATGCAAAGCTTTTAAACCTGACTAGCTATACCACTCATTATTTTTCAGAAAAAGGAGATAGTGTGTATGAACATTTTTCTGAGGTTGTTGTACTTTTCTAAAACCATTCTACTGGCTCATCCACCCATGTTGTTTGAGGAGTGGAGTAAGCTTATTACTAGATTTGTGTGGGTGGAAACAGATTGAATACATAACATGACAACTAGAAAAATAGAAGAAGACTTAGCTCTACCTAATTTTATGGAATATGTTCATGCATCCCAACTAAGAACAGCTGTTTACTGTCTGGAGCCTCAATGTCAGGCACACTGAAAACAGATTGAATCACTTTTACCAACCCACCAAACTGTTCCAGATAACAAAGAATCCTTTGAGTCATACCAAACTTTTTAATTAATTGAGGAAAAGAAAGAATGTAGCTAAACATTTTTTTCTTGAAGATTATTGGTTTATGCCACACAATTCAAGCCAGCCACTCTAATTTTCAAGCCAGCCACTTCAGATTTGAAGTTATAGACAATGTCATCACTTGGGTTTTGGATACTTTTTCAATTTCTGCACAACTATCACAGGACTACAGCTTATATAAAAACATGATTTCTACAGATATTTACAAATGCTGATATGCATGCATAGAAATGTGAGGCAGACAACTTGGTTACAAATGGAAGAAGCATCAACCTACATAGATTACTACACCAAGTTATTACTCAGTCACTCTTGGGGCACTGGAACTCACAGATACAGTAAATCAAACTTTCATTCAACATACTTAGCACACCATTGATTATATTAAAGTATATGAAAATAGGAAGCCAGTTGTGAGTGACATAGAGGCAATGTAATGGAGGCAGATCAAATGGGCTGCACATAACATCTCTTCTTCCTTCTGAAGAGAATTTTGATGGAAGGTGTCTCATAGATATTTTAAACCTCCAGCTATTCTGGCAAAATATACCAAAGAATGTCTTATAGTAACTGCTGGAGAGAGTGTGAGGCTTCTCAGCCACAAATAGTCATGTGTTCTAATTTCGACCTGCTGCATTATTCAAAACTTTTGGTCTCAAATTAACCTTGAGTGGCGATGAATGTTCTTCCACAAAAAGACCTTAGTCTGTAACAGGCAGCATTACTTCTGCACTCAAATGTATTTATTTTATTTATTTATTTAAAATTTGATAATCGGAAAGGCACCATGAGCCGAGGCTCATTTCCAGGTGCCCGGAAGGGTAATATATGACAGAGGATAAAAATAAGTACAATTGTACATGTTGAGCATTAAAATATAACACAGTATGCACAACTAATAGGTATAATTGGTAAACAATAGTCACTTGCTGAGCATTTTACTGACAGTAGCTCAAACAGCTATTGCTAGGTTGTGGTTCACAAATGGATATACATTAGCAAGATTTAAATACATTATTAATCTTATAGAATGGAAAATGTTGGGCTGGCAGTATAGCCTAGAGGTTAGAAGAACAAGGTATAAACAAGCTTGATACATACAGCAGACCAGAACTGAGTTTGATTCTCACAACCTCCACTTAGCGTACTGTGTGACTCTGAGCAAGTCACTTAATGACCCAGTGCTCCCAGGTCACCCCTGAAAACAGGCACTTGTGCCTAGTGCGCTACCCGCTACCAAAGGCTAAAAAAAAAAAAAAGAAAAAATTGACACAGTGAGACAACAAACATGATTGTTTAATAATTCATGGACAATCTACATCTATTATATAATGGACACCAGAATCAAGGTGTTGAGCCTCGGATTGTGAGACAAACATTGGGTTAGATGAACCAGTCACTTGTGCTCTCCTACTTGCTGCTTAGTGTAACTGTGAAATTTACTTTCCTTTTATTAACCAGGTATAGCACACTAAGCTGAAAGCTTTTTACAGGAGCAACCTGGGAGCACAAGGAGGTTAAGTGACTTGCTCAGGGTCACATAGTATGCAAGTGGAAGCTGTGGATTCAAACCCAGGTCTGATCTGTTGGATGTCACCAGATTTGCAGCTCAGAGCCTTAGACCACTGCACTATACTGCATTTTCTCACTTTCTGCACTTTATGACTTCAGAAATAAAATCCCCTCACATGTATTTTCTGGTCCTGCTTTGTTTTATGTGCAGCATATCTTTTCTGTAGCATTAAAGGTACACCATCCTCTAATATGTATGCATCTTAGATCTGATCTCTTCATTATTGTTGAGAAATGATTCTGTGCCCTGAATTGGGAAATTCTGTGGATTTCATGTTCTCTACAGCCCCACAGCCAGCCTGTCAGTGCTCAGGGTCACACCAGCAGCAGTCTGGAAAAATGCAGCCTATGACTAGCAAACAAGTGTTGGCATGATGCCTAAAGTGGAATACTGGAAGTAAGGGACACAAAAAGCCTGTGAACTGAGAACCAATTAGAAGTTGCTTTTGCCTCATAGCCCTCCTCTCCATGAGTCAGCAAATAAGGAACAGAAAACAAAGTGATGGCAGGAAGCATACTCTCAGCCTTTCATCACTGAAATGAGGGATGTGAACATCCAGAATGAAGGATAATGATGACACTAACCTGTATAATGTGGGACACATCCTTACACATCGAGATACAAGCTCAGAGCACTGTGTTTACTTCTACAAAGTTTATTTTGGATTTGTCGTTTTAGAATATTATGAATTTCTGCTGAATTTGCAGTACATTCTGAGTGTGGGCAGCACCTTTTCCATGACAGACAGATGAGGGACAGAGCTCATTTCAGGGTAAAACAACGGATGTCTCATAATCTGGGACAGTTGAGAGGTGTGACAGGAAGAGTGAGACAGCTTTTGTGGAACCTTTGAGGCCTACTAGAAGGAGAAGCAGAAGGGTTCCCCCCACAGCTGTTTCTATCCTGGTCTAGGCGCCTGGATACCTGTGCTGGGGACATTAATAATAACTGGGTTTGGCTGAAACCTCATTATCTTATGCAATTATCTTTGGTGCTCAGATGACTAGGGAAGCTTATGGTGTTAAGTACAGGGTTCAATGCAGGAGTATGGTAATTTTCCAAGACTGAGAGCAACCTTCCCGTCTTCTTCCCATGGATACTTACAGGAGTTGGTGCATGCTGCTGTCGAGTCCTGGGGGTCTGGCTGGTCTGCATATCAGCGGTAGCGGGGTGATCCATTCAGACCTCCATCACAGGTGATTGCGCAGACACTGGATGTGGAGAGTGGCATCTGGTACTAGTGGAACTGCAGTTCCAGTTTCCATGCTAGTGGATGTTTTGGTAGCCATGGCCCAGGTAGATTCTTTGTTCAAATTAGTGGGCCATGTCTGCTCTCAGACAAGTTGGGAGGTGCTTGGCTGTTGGTGGCCAATGTCTCACGTGGGCTGGGATTCTCATCAGTTATATTGGGACAGTCAGTTGACAGTGAGATATGGATCGATACAAAAAAAAAGAAGAAGGAGAAAAATAGAGGAAAACATAACAGTAGCAAGTGGGAACGAAAAATGGATAAAAGTGGTGATTCAGCATGACTCTTGCATCAGATCTGGCAATGTTCCTTTGGGGTAGTGGGCCGCCGGTGCCTGGTGGCATCGTACATATGGCATACAGGATAGTGAGGTTTTTAGTAATTTTATAAGCTGCTCTCCATGAAAGGCACAGTTGGGTGTGGCAGAGCAATGGATTAAGTAGCAGCCTCTAAGGCAGAGTTCCATAACAGCCCTGGGTTCTAATCCAGGTAGGTGGGTTTATTTTGTTAAAACAAAAAGAAAAATCTTTGCTAAATGAATAACGAGGAGCAAGTTAGCCTAAGGGCAGAAGACTGAACTGCAAGCCAAGAGATGTGAGATCAGAAAACTTTGGATGCTAGGCCTTGTGTAAGAGGTTGTGGGTTCACTTCCCTGATTAGCTAAATGTCCCCTACTTATATATGGTGTAAGCCCCTCCCCTTCCCTCAAAAAACCCAACAATTTAATAAAACTGTCAGCAGCAGTAATGATGACCATTATTAATGCTGGTTTGGGGTGGGGATTTAGTTGTCATTGCAGGAATATTTTTTATTTTAGTTGTTTAACCAGGAGTAGCACACTAAGCTGAAAGTTTTTTTTTTTTACAGGAGCGACCTTGGAGCACAGGGAAGTTAAGTGACTTGTTCAGGGTCACACAGTATGCAAGTGGAAGCTGTGGGATTCAAACCCAGGTCTGGTCTGTTGGATGTCACCAGATTTGCAGCTCAGAGCCTTAAACCACTCGCTATACTGCCCTATATGGCTACAAGAAAGTAGACACCCATGACCAAAACACAGGTGGCCTTTCGAGAGAGGAGTGCGACAGCTGTATACGAGCAAGGGTTCAGCATGGCTCAAGGCACGCCCTGGATGGGTTGGATGGCCTGTCATCCTCTGGAGAGATGGCCATAAAGAAAATGCCAGCCAAGCAGAAGGAGTTGCCCCTTGACATCCCATGGGCTATAGGTAAGGAAGGCCAGAATAGCCTCAGGTGAGGGCCCAGGCAGTCAGGGAGGTGCTTGATGCCATTCAGAGGGTAAATTCTGATGGCAAAATGGAGACTGTCGAGTGGCACCGGGACTGCAGATCGGGATGGCAACAGGGACCCCAAGGAGGATAGGGTTCCAGTTGGGCCCTAGTTGGGTCTAGTGCCTGTGTTGCCGGCACTGCAAAGGGTAGACTTACACAAAAATTTGGCAAACTGGTAGATGTGGTAGGTGTGTTGGTGTCAAGGTGATAGCTCTGGTGCCTGAGGCACTGGTGACATCAGTGCTTCCCCAGCGCCGACTACCAGCCCTTATGTGGGTTTGGATATGCAGATTGGAGCACACTTGTCGGACAAAGTCCGACAATAAATCCAGAATTGAGAATATATGGACATGGTCTCCTTTTCAACCAGTTGGTAGAACCAGAGGAGGATAAGAAGGACAAAGGAAAGAGGGTTAAGGTCCACCGGACCTTTGAGAATTGGATTGTGGTGTTCTCAGTGTACACCATGGCCATTCTCCAAGGGGATGAGACTCAAGGATAGAACTGTTCAATTATATGAATCGCATCACTATGATGTATTGACGGAAAGGGGTTTTGGCTTGGTTGGAGTATGATGAGGAATTTAGGCTGCGGCAAACGGACCCGCCTGAGGGTGGGCGTCCTCGACATGCCAATGTTGGTGGATGTCAGCATCCATAGGGTGGGCTTGGCAGCCGTGTTATGCTTTCAATCAAAGGAACTGCACTCGAACATCCTGCCAGTTTCATCACGCAGCATGGCATGTAACAGGCAGCACCTATTAGTGCAGTGCTCAGGACCCCAGTTGGCCCAAGGAAGATTAGGGCGGAGAAGGTAGCTACTTGAAACCACAAGGTGACAAGCCTTCCACCTGGTCCGGGTGAGAGCTTAAGCCTTGGTTGGACCAGTACCGGACAGACCAGCTGCTACCGTGCTAGAGGAGGTTTCTTGCCCCAGGCAGAGGTATGAGGTGGAGAACCTGAAATCTGCACAGGATCATCCTCAGGTGGTCCAGGATAAGCTGGAAAAGAAGGGTGGGTCAGTGGCCTGTTTAAGTTTCCACCATGGCCCAACTTGAGAGGGTCACCCTTAGACCTGGTGCCTAAGAGGGTGCCAGGGAATTCCACATGATCAGTCATCTTTCCTACCCAGAAGGGATTCCATGAATGCCCACATTGAGTCAGTCTATACTTTGGTTCATTACAAATCTTTTGACAGAGCCATCAGGGTAGTCCGGGCAGCAGGCCGGGGCATTGATGGCAAAAGCTAATACTGAATTGGCTTTTTGGCTGTTGCTTATGTATCCCAATGACAGAGTGTTCTTAGGCATGAAGTTTGCAGTGGAATATTATTTGGACAATTGCATGCCGATGGGGTGTGCAGTGGCCTGTGTGGTTTTGAGCATTTCAGTACATTTTTGCAGTGGGTGGCATCACAGGTTGCTGATATTGAGGTGGGGATCCACTACAATGACTTACTGTTTGTGGGTCCAGCCAGGAACCCTCATGTGCACAGTGATCCTGGAGGCCTTCAAAAACATTTGTCTGGAATTAGGGTTCCACTGGCTCCGGGTAAGGTGGGGTTGCCTTCCACTGCCATCAACTTTTGGGCATTGAGACAGACACTGAGAAGCAGCAGTGCAGATTGCCAGCTGATAAGATGGAGTCCCTAAAGGGGTTACTGCATAAGGCAGAAAGGGCAAAAAAGTTCACACTGCGGGATATACAGCAGTTGGTTAGGCATCTCAGTTTTGATTGCAGAGTCATACAGAGTTGGAGATCTTTCATGAGACACTTGGCAAAGAGAAGGGCTGCAAAAGCAGCACCACCGGGTGAGGGTGACGTTGGAATTTCAGGAGGATCCCCAGGTCTGGTGAGTTTTCCTGGATCACTTCAGTGGAGTAGCCCTCTGAAAGAAAACTGGTGGAAGGTCGAGCTTTGGGGACATTCACGGATGCAGCTGGAGGGCTCAGGTTCAGGTATACTTCAAGGAGAGTGGTGTGCAAGTTAGTGGTCACAGCAGTAGTTGGATGCCAGGTTAGGAGGACGGATAACCCTCTCAGAGTTCTTCCTGGTGGTGGTGGTGGCACTTTGCCTTTGGGGCTGAGGTTGCGGGACAGGAAGATCTTATTTTGCTTGAATAACATGGGGTGGTGCAAAACACTAATAGGCAGCTCAGATCAAGGAGCCCCATGGGAGACCTGACGTGGATTTTTGTGTTAATGTGCTTGTTGCTGAACATTCAGTTTCAGGCAGTGCATGTACTTGGAGTGGAAAATGGAATTGCGGATGCTGTGTCTCGTTCACAGTTGCAAAGATTCAGGAGCTGGTGCCTGCAGCGGAACATCAGCCATTTATGGTCCCTCCATTCCTTTGGGAGGTGGTAACTGTGAAGCTTGGAGATGCATAGGTAATTCAATCACACTGGAAACAAGGGCAGCTTATTGCCATGGAGTGGAGCACTACATGCAGGCTCAGGACGCAGCTGGGTGGCCGGATGCCTTGCCTATCCCAATAGACGACCTCTGTGCTTATGTGGTGTGGGCAAAGAGAGGTGGCTTGTCAGGAGGAACTGTGAGCCAACACTTGGCAGGGCTGTCTTGCCTGGATAGGGTCATGGATTTGGCCACAACACCAGGGCCTCAAGGTACGTAAGGTGCTGGAAGGATGGAGAAGGTCAGTTGGGGTAAGAACAGATGACAGGGGCCCCATTACACCGATGATCCTGGTCCAGATGTGGGCAACACTGCTCTCGTGTGCTGGAATGTCTATGAGGTGAGATTATTTGAGACTATGTTCTTGGTGGCCTTTCATGGGTTCTTCAGGGTATCAGAATTGACTCAGCCTGCACAATACCAGGGTCACCAGATTTGTTGGCAGATGATGTGGTGCTTCTGGCAGAAGGCATCTATGTCCATCTAAGTAAGTCCAAGACAGAGCAGAGAGGTTCTGGATGTTGGTATAGGCTGAAGTCTCCACTGGGGTGTTGTGGTTGGTGCCAGAAAAGGTTCAGGTGTTTATGCAGGCCTGCCCAGCCCAGGGGAAGTGTTCTTTCATCACGAGGATGGGAAGCCAGTGTTGGCGTATCAATTCGAACACATACCAAAATGTGCCATGCAGCATGTTGGCCTGGAGGTACATGAGTTTATCACCCATTCATTTTGGATTGGAGTGGCAATGAATGCTAGGGGCCAAGGCTTGTCAGATCAGGAGATCCAGGTGCTGGAACCATGGAGGTCCCAAGCATTCTTGCGCTATGTTCGACCTTACTTGCAATAATCCCTCTTTTGTTTCTGCTGCAGGTCCTCAGAAGGTCCCAGGAACATATGGGTATGTGGACATTGCTTCATCTACTGGGCAGCAAGGCAAGTGGCCAGTCAACTTGGGGAAGTAACCTGGGGATTCAGCTATGGACAGCGTGGATTGTTTGGCCTGGAAGGGAGGGCATGCACTGGGGGTTGCTCCCATTGTTGAGAAGAGGCTGACCGTGTCGGAGATCCCAGATATCTTGCTTGATCCATTTGGGAGAGAAAGATTTTGGACTTTAGAAGATGGTGACCCTCCAGCTAGTGATGAAGGAAGATTTATGTGCCATTAGAGACCGGTGGCCCCATACAGTACTCATTTGGTCATACATTCTGCAAAGAATGCAATGGAAGCATGCTACACTACAAGGTGCATTACATTTGGCATGCATAAGAGTGAACTGAGAGATAAGAGCCTTTATGGTTTCTGTTAGTGGTGCTCTATTGAGACACAGGGACATTTACACCTCCCACTGGCCCATTTTGGGGAGGATGGGCAAGTGCAGGCTGGAGATTTAGATAGGATTTTGTTAGCAATCAGGGTATCTTGGAGGAACATCATGAGTGAGCAGTTTGGGGGTCAGACAGGGTCCAGCCTGTGGCAGCTCGGGAGGAGTGCAGGCTGAAGGCATAGATAAAGACAGAAAATGAGGCCAATTCTTCTGAAGGACTTGTCTCTAGTCAGCATGAGGCTGGGGACCACTAGATTATAACCCAAATGGGGGTTATGGTCCAGCCTTAGCAGGTGACACTGCAAGGCTACTGGCACCAGACGGGTGGTGGCTGCAAGAACCTTGGCCATGTGACCTTCCCAGGAGTGAGGGTGTGTCCTCCCAGTAGCGCCCGCTGCTCAAGATGGTGGTCATTAATTCAATAAACACATGGCTGTGGCCATTTCCTCCAAGATCTGTGTACATGTCTTTTTGGGAGAGGAGATATGGGGGGTACTAGGCAATAGAGAGGCTGTCATCAAATAGCAGCAGCTGGTCATTTGCCTTGGGCCACTCTCCTACCCTCCCTGGATCTGGTCAATGTAGTGGGGGTCACCTTCTGGGGTGGGCATAGATCCTGTCAGTGCTTCAGAAGGAGCTCCCAACAGTCTACCCTCAGAGTGTGATGGCATAGGTCAGGGAGGAGACAGAGAGATATTTAGTCCTGTGCTGCCAGCATATCTCCCTCCTCTCTCCTTCCAGCATATCCCCACCCTGTCCTCCCTTGTAAAAGCAGGGTAGGGGGCCATGGAGTTAGTGCCCCTTGACCCACTAACGGTGACTGTGATAGGGTTGGAGTGACTTTTCCCCATTTTCTTATATAACACCATGGTTTTTCTGGGCTTCACCTCCTCCAAAGGGTTGTTAAATTAGGTAGATATAGACCAATAGTTCTTAGACTTTGTCACAGTGAGCCTCCCAAATTCATGGAATAGATTTTGAGCCTCCCAAAACTGAAATAATCTTGGGCCTCCCAAAGAAAAATAACATACTGTACTTTGTGCAGTGCACCATGAATAAACTGAAACCCATTTGAGTACTTGGCTCACATTCAGTTCTTTGTCTTATACTGATGTGAAACCTTTGAAAAGAGCTCCTGTGCTCAAAGGTGTTGTCTGAATAACAAATAAATAAAATAAATATTATTATTCAGCTTATTGTACCCACCACTCCCGGACAGCCTACTTGCTCTGCTATTTTCATTCTTGAACCATTGTTACCCCTTGTTGCAGTACCTTCATGGGTCAGACTACTTTTTCTGCTTCCTCTCTTTATGAAATAATCTTCCTACATACTTTGCCTCTCCCTCCTTCCTTGCTCCGAAGCAACTTCTCTGGGATTACTGGGCTCCTTCCTACTATGGCTCTTAGCACTTCTATGCTCAACCCTTGTATTTGGGCTGTTCTGCCATCAGTCTACAAATTGATCAATTACCACCAATCGTTATTAGTTTATTGTTCATATTTGTCTGTTCTATTGTTCATTGTGTATTTCTTGATTGTTTTGCAGTTACCTTTTGAAATGTATTTCACTACCTACCCTTCCCCAGGTACACCTGAAATGAGCCTTGGCTCATTCACCTTCCTGTCACCTATTAGAAAATAAATACATAAAATTCACCTATTATCTTCTTTCAGTTTGCTTCATCTCTTCACACAAAATACATAAAACTCAAAATTTAAATACAGTACTTTTCAGACTTGCTTGAGCCTCCCTGAACAGATTGGGCCTCCCAGGAGGCTGGCCTCACCATTTGAGAACCCCTGATATAGACAATTAAATGTACTGGTAATTAGGCAAGATGTAGAATGTAGGATGGTGAGTTATAATATTCAAAACTGTTGCAGCCATGTAAGGCAGCTCAGGAGGAGAGCAGACCGAAGGTATTGGGGAAGATGAGTGACAAGGCCAATTTTTCTGAAGGACTCATTGTTTCCAGTCAGCATGAGGCTAGGGGATCACTAGATTATGACCCAAATGGGCAGTCATGGTCCAGCCTTAGCAGGTGACATTGCAAGGATAAGCGGCACCGGACGGGGGTGGCCGCAGGAGCCTTGGCCATATGACCTTCCCAAGGAGTGATGGGGTGCATCATCCCAGCAGCATCCGCTGCTCAAGATGGTAGTCATTAATTCAATAAATACATGGCTGCAGCCATTTCCTCCAAGATCTGTGTATGTGTCTTTTTGGGAGAGAGAGACATGGGGAGGGGCTACCAGGCAAATGCCCTGCAACTTGTAGATTAGGTCATTTAGTTAGCTTGGGATTTATCAGGTCCTGGGCAGGACTGATCCTTAATGCAAAGCTCAAGATGGTGAAAACATAGGTGGTTTTACTGCAGTTTTGCACCTGCATTTTTTTGCACTAGGTTATTTTTTCCTTGTGGGTTACGAATGGCCAAGTCTTAAAACAAGTATCCAACATTCTGTGTTCCATCAGGACCTAATCCAATATAACAGCTGTTGCTGCTCCTAAAGACTAATGATAAATAGTTTTGTTGGTGCACCAGAAGGGATACTGTATATGTCTGCCTGATAATGGCAAATCACATTGCATTGATTATTTGTTCTTCTGTTCCCTTCTAATAAACCTGCATCTATGGGGTTTGCTCCAAGGTATTTTGTTACAGTATTTATTGACTGCCTTAAGTTCATCAGACTCCTGTGCATTGCAGGCTAATGGCGTTATGGATTTTGCTTTTTTTCTCGGGGTCGAGCAGAAACATCATGCTCTGTGTGCAAGAGTAGCTACCATTGGTGAAGACACTGGTCTGATCAAATGAGCCAAAGGCAATTGATGAACCTAGAACTATCTGTGTGATGATAAAACAAACTAAGCTTCTTATTTAAGTTTGGGCTTAGACACACCTTGAAGGTAGGGTTACACCTCTATAAAAATTTGTATTGTCAAACAGGATTTCCAAGAGAATAAAACGTTTATTTAAATGTTTTGGCAAGCGAGTGCCTTGGGCACCACTGTGCAAATGTTCCAAAGCAGGTGCATTAATACTTGATAACAGAATAATGTCTTAAACCACACGTGTCAAGACAAAACTTCCAAGATTTGTATACAGTACCTATAATAGGAATCCTGCTTCCTGCTTATGTTAAATTATGTGATCTTGTATACAGTTTGTGCATCATAGGCAGTTAGCTTGAGTGCCTGCCTCACTCAAAGACTGTGGTTTAGTTCCAAGTGCTGACATTCCAGTTGAAAATAAACCATGGCAGCAATAGATTTTCAAATCTCAATGCACCAGATGCAAGGATTATTTTCCCAAGGTGCTGTTATCTAAGGAGAGACCAACCAGAGGTCTAGTTTTGAATGACTTCATGGTGCTAAGCTGGAACACACCATCATAGTCACAGTTGTCAATGACGTAGAACCACCCATTCCACTGCTGGCACCTGTTGATGCAGCCATGGACACAAGTGCATAGGGTGATAGAAGAATAAGCGAAATGAGGGATAATGAGTGATGTCCCTCGTAATCAGGGACAGTTAAGATGCATAACAAATAGGTTGAAAAGGACAAAATGAAAACAATTGAGGGGAGTAGCACACACAGACACATACAGTACATAAATATGCTCAAATACATAGGTACATCATTTAAATAGACCTTATTATGGCAAAGTGAATGGTTAAACCGGACAAAATGAAGCTATGCAAACAAAGCAGACCAGAGAATGCCAGTTTTAGTAATCTTGGTAAAACCTTACTTACATATCAATTTGAATGTTGTTACCACTTACCAGTCAGGATATCAGCTAAAGTAATCTGAGGCATCTGTAACTGTATTCAGAATGCATCCATATCATTTTCAGGTTAAGAATGTAACCTGGGTTCTCTCTAATTATTATGTAAAACTGCAACGCATTGTTTTCAAGATATCAAATTTACCTCCAAAACAAAGGTTTTAGTTTTTCTCAGATAATGAGTGTCATATAATTCTTTACCCTGAAGTAGTCACTGCTGAATTGTCTCATGATCTCAGAAATAATGTGAACATTTTCCTTGTACCCAGGACAGCAGGATCCTAAATGTATACTCAGTCATTAGTACATTTGACTTGCCTAAATTTTAATGATACTTCTCTGTACTGTCCTTAAACAGTAAGTCTGTACTACAATAAAAGACAAAAACTATGGTATTTACAACAAATACAGTATGTTTAACTGTACTCATTATTAGGTTTTTTTCACTTTCTCCTGTTAATGGTCTACTAAATATTTCAGATAGTGCAGCATGTATTTTACTGTGCCTTTCAACAAGAACCATATGTCTCAACTGTCCCTGATTTTTAGGGACATTCCTAGATTTACCTCAGAATGCCTTTTTGTCCCTCTAACAATGGTGTTTTGTCACTGAAAGTGTTTCTGTCACTGAAGGGTAGTGATTTGAACCATAAAATGATCCACATGTTAGTTTTGTTCTCTTTCAGAAGATTTTTTTCAAATTGATCCACACAATACAGCAGGTGGCTCAAGCTGATAGTACAATTTTTATGATCGCTTGCAAAGCATGCAAACATATTGGTATCAATCTTCTGTGAAAAGGGCTTTTGGGGTATGCCCCTCTTCTTTGTATCCTGGCGTCAAATTCTGATTTCCCTTCTTACTTCTGCCCACTGTCCACCTTCCCTCCATTACTCTTTGAAGTCCTTGCCAAATCTCAAATCTCAAGGCTAGAAATGTAAGCTGCAAGTTTTTTTAGTATGGTAATAATTATTCCTGTTTGAGACCATATCCTTGCTTCCTTTTCCACATTTTACTTTTTATGTTGATTTCGCATATGCGCAAGAAATATGTTGCATCAGCTTTCTCCACAAGCAGGTTGTGGGCGTGGCACTGTTGTGCCCAATGCCCCACAGCCTGCAAAGGCTTGTCCCCATCCCAATGCCGTGGCACACTGCTGCTGACAGTAGTTCAGCCAGCATGCCACAACCTTCTAAAAAGTAGCTGCTACAATCAGGGGGCGCGTCATTGCAGCGTCAGCCATCCACTGCAATGAGGGCGACCCGTCTTACAGAGGCGGGATGTGAAACCCCTGATATTGTTTGTGAACATGGCGGCAGGTTGCTGCCGTGTTCACAAACAATATAAACCCCTTCCCCACCGTGTTTACTTGCCGATGGGGAGCCCCACTGCTGGTATTCTGTAACCCCCGTGTTGTTCCTGCTGACGGGTGCCCAATCCCTGCCAGCATAATGATACCCCCATGTTGTTCCTGCTGACGGGTGCCCAATCTCCACTGGCATAATGATACCCCCTTCCATTTCTATAGCTGAGGGGTGTCCATTCCCTCGGCTCCTGCAGCTTCCCTTCCCTTTCCTTGTTTGTCGATGGGGGATCCAATCCCCATCGGCGAAAGCACCCACCCACCCACACAGATGGCATGCTTGGAGCCCACTCCAGCGTGGCAAAGCACCTGTTAAAGGAAAACAGTCCCCGATGTCTTAATTGTTTTTTTTTCACCCTGTGGAGAAAAATGGCTCTCGAGCTCTCCCAGGCCCCCTCCCACAACCCGCACCCACCCAATGTGCACCCTGCCTCCCACACCCCACCCCATACTTACCTCTGGAGTCCGGCTAACGATCTTGTGGACCGGGAACACGTCTGCACTCTTCAAAGCTGACCACGTAACTGAGGAAATGACGGTAAGCTGTATAATGTAATAAATCAGGTTTTTCAACTTTAGTGCATATCTCAGGCATTTTGGGACTTTTTCGCAAATTTTCAACATGGGATTTTGGGACCCTTCCTCATGAATTCTTGAACTGTCATGGTGTTAATCGGCCCTGAAAGGTGGTTTTGCGGTCACTGTGTAGAATTACCCTTGGGCTGATTAACGAAATGACAGTGCCAGTGTTCATAGGGTGGGTTCTCAAAAAGCCTATGTTGCAAATTTGGTGGGAAAAATCAAAATGACTGTTTTATGAGCATGCGTTGCGCGGTTGCTCATTATGCTCATAACTCCGTAATTTACAATATTTTCATGCCAGATTTTCAACATTGGCATTTTCTCACACCTCCTTGTGAGCAGTACAGCTGTCATTGTTCACATCCTGGCTGAAATATGTTTTCACAGTTCTGGCGCAGAATAGCACGGTTGCTGTGGAAAATCAGTGTTCAGAACAGATTAAGAAAATGACAGTGATGCTGTTCATGAGTAGAGGTCCTAAAATGCCTATGTTGAAAATTTGGTAATGATACTCCATAAAATGACTGTGTTACAAGCGATGCGTTGAGCAGTTGGCAACGCACACTGTAACTGCTCGAATTTATAATTTTTTCTCTCCAGATTTTCAACATTGCCATTTTCCCAGACCTACTTATGAACAGTATAGCTGTCATTTTCCCATCCTGGCTGAAATGTGTTTTCACACTTCTGGCGTAGAATAGAATGGTCGCTGTGGGAAATCACTGTCCAGGACAGATTAATAAAATGACAATGATACTGTTCATGAGCAGAGGTCCTAAAATACCTATGTTGAAAATTTGGTGATGATAGCCCATCAATTGACTGTGATACAAGTGTGCATTGCGCACTTTCCACACACCCTGTAACTTGCAGATTTGTAATATTGTCACACCAGATTTTCAATAGTGCCATTTTTCACACCTCCTTATAAGCAGTACAGCTGTCATTTTCACATCCTGACCGTAATGTGTTTTCACAGTTCTGGCGGAGAATAACGTGGTCACTGTGGGAAGTCAGTGTTCGGGACAGATAAAAAATGACAGTGGCACTGTTCATGAGCTGAGGGCCTAAAATCCTATGTTGAAAATTTGGTGATGAAACTCCATAACATGACTGTGTTACAAGCGTGCATTGAACTGTTTCCATGCACTTGTAACTTTGCAAATTTGTAATACTGTCACGCCACATTTTCAACAGTGGAATTTTTCACATCTCCTTATGAGCACTACAGCTGTCATTTTTCACATCCTGGCTAAAATATGTTTTGCACTCCTGCGGACAATAGCACGGTCACTCTGGGAAATCAGTGTTTGGGACAGATTAAGATCGACCGAGTGAGAGGGGAGGACTGAGCTCAACTGAGCTCTGTCGGGACTGCTGTGAATTTGTTTGTGGGTGGACAAAGGTCCCAACACAAGAGCCCACTACAAAAGGCAGCCTGCAGCACTGGGAGAAACAGAACGAGAGAGCGAGTAAGGGAGGGAATGAATGAACTCACCGAGCGCTGTCAGGACTGCTGCAGATTTCTTTGTGGGCAGAAAAGGCGTCAATACAGGCAGGGGCCAGTACAAAAGGCCAGCCTGCAGCGGTGGGAGAAACAGCATGAGCGAGTGAGACAAGGGGACATAGTGAGCTCATGAGCTCTATCAGGACTGCTGGGATTTCTTTGTGGGCGGAAAAAGCCCAATGCATGCAGGAGCCCAGTACAAAAGGGCAGCTTGCAGTGCCTGGACAAACAGAATGAGCGATGAGAGAGGAAGACTGAGCGACCTCAACGGAGCTCTGTCGGGACAGCTGTGGATTTCTTTGTGGACAGACAAAGGTGCCAACACAACCAGGAGCCCCATACAAAGCACAGTCTGCAGCGCCAAGAGAAACAGAGCGAGGCGAGTGACAGAGGCGGTGCTGAGCGAACTAAGTACTGAGCGAGGCTCAACAGAACTCTAGTGTGACTGCTGCAGATTTCTCTGTGAGCAGAAAATGCAGCAATGCAGGCAGGAGCCCAGTACAAAGGCCAGCTTGCAGCGCCGGCAGAAAGCGAATCTGAGAGTGACAAGGGGAGTGAGCGAGCTCAGTGAAGCTGTGTTGGGACTGCTTCAGATTTATTTCTGCCTTGAAAAGTGCCACATAGGCAGGAGCCCAATACAAAAGGGGCAGCCTGCAACGCCAGGAGACACAGACCCAGCAAGTGAGGGAGGGGGAGCAGTGAGCTCAATGGGCTCTGTTGGGACTGCTGCAGATTTGTTTGTGGGCAGTAAAGGCAGCAATGCATGCAGGAGCCCAGTACAAAGGCAGCCTGCAGTGGCAGGAAAACCAGAATGGCGGGTGAGTGAGCTCAACAGAGCTGTATTGTAACTGCTGCAAATTTCTTTATGGGCATAAGAAGGCAGCAACGAGACAGGAGCCCAGTAGAAAAGTGCAGCCTGCAGCACGGCAGAACAGAATGAGTGAGTGAGAGAAGGGAGTGAGTAAGGTCAACGCAGCTTTGTCGGGACTGCTGCAGATTTCTCTGTGGGCAGAAAAAGGTACCAACAGAGGCAGGAGCCCAGTACAAAGGGCAGCCTGCAGCGCAGGGAGAACCAGACTGACTGAGTGAGACAGGGGAGTGAGCCACCTCAATGAAGCTCTGTCGGGACAGCTACGGATTTCTTCCTCAGCAGAACAAAGGTGCCAATGCAGGCAGCAGCCCAGTACAAAGAGCAGCCTGCAGCACCTGGACAAACAGACTGAGCCAGTGACAGGGCCACTGGGCGAGCTCAACAGACCAACGTAATCAACTTCGGCTTTGACAAATGCTTGTTTAATATGTGCTGCAGTTTAGAAAATTGTTTATCAGGGAATGAGAGATGTTACACACCTTGTATCATTTGCAAACCCATTATGCAGTGTTTGCAATTCATGGAATTAATGACTTCTCATACATGGTAAAAGCCTGTTAAACACATGCCCTACCAGGTTCCTGAACGCATTGATAACTTTAGGTAAGGAGCTATGCTACTCTGCTTGCCTGTGTTTAAACCACTAAAATGTGAATAATTTTGGTCATTAGAATATACTTAAACAAGGTTAAATACATGTACTCTAGGCAGCATGTTGATTGGTAGCAATCTGAATACTATTGAGGGCTTGTTTTTTTTCTTTGGTAGGAGTTAGTTTTTTTAAATTGGTTGCACTTGCACAAACCAATGTATTGTGACAATATGGGATTTGGGAGGTCACTGCTGAGCCCATTGCAGTTTACAGAACCAGGGCTCAGCAGAGTGGTGTGGTCCTGATGCACCTTTCTGCTTGGTGGGCTGAACGGTCATGCACTTCAAGTACCAAAGCCGTTCTATTCCAAGAGGGTTTCAACCCTTTGATTTGCATAACTGTTCAGCCCACCCAGACACCCAGACACCCACACCACTCACCTTCTGCAGCCTCCTTGCCATGTCTGTGGGTTGCTTTGGGTTAAATAGATAAGCAATGCACCTAATTGTAAACACACAGAGTTGAGCTGCAGCTTGATCTTCCTCTCTTCTTCTTTCTGCAGCCTCTCTTGTTCTTCTCTATCTTCACTGATAATTGAGGGGCTCAGGTTAATGGGTCTCATGCCACCTGATCATCCTGCTGCTTCCCAGGAATCTCTGCCCTGAGCAGGCAACACGAGCCTCTGAGAGGTCCATGCCACCAGAACATCGCATCTTTCTTCTTCCAGCACCTTGTCTGACTCCTCTTCACTGGAAGATGCATACCTCTCAACTGTCATACATTATGAGGTACGTCCACTCATTTTACCTCTCAGAAACCCTTTGTCCATCATGGAGAAGGTGATATTCCACATTCCCACTGAGACTTTAAAGCAGAAATTCATAATAATGTATTATGCTCAGTTATTAAAAACATTATGAACATTAGTGCACTGATAGCTACAGTATTCTGAGCTTGCAGTGCCATGTTAAACGATATGTCACACATTTTGCTCATTTGTCACACATCGTGTCACACATTTGGTGAAGAAAGGTTGAGAGGTATGGGAAGATGGGCCCAGCATTTTGGGGCAGCTGTTGCTCAGGTGTCTGCTGCAGCAACCCTGTACTGGTGACTAAGAAAGAAGACAGTCATGTGTTGTTGCCCTGGCTGTTGTCTTTTGGACACATCAAGTTTCAAAACAAGAGTGTCTCCTTAGCAGACATGGAGAGGGTGGGGTTTAATAAAGGGTGAGTCACTTTCCTTGGGTATTTCTACCTAAAAGCTCCATTCACATTGGATGTGAGCCTGGTTCCTTTGTTGCGGTGAAATGTGGTAGGTAGGTAGGTAGTGGTGGTCCTCGGCTGCTGCCGATATCTCCTCCTGTGCAGATTGAGTGGTTTGTGCGAGACAGTCACAGCCTGTCACAGGTGGGCAACTTCAGCAGTGCTGACAACAAGCACAACATGTGGAGCTGAATGTTAATTAGAGTATTCTGCCAGCAGAAGCAAACTGGCTGACAGACAGACAGGGAAACATTGCATTTGTTAGCAGTAGCAGCCCTTACCCCAAAATGTTTACCCAGCTGTAGCTTTCCTATTTAGTCACTTTATTGTTCTTCTATAAAGTTACTACATTTAATAATCTATTCCACTTCTCCCTCTTGCTGAAGACTTAACATCACACACATTTGCTGAAGCACGTTATTCTATATTTTGCATGTGTTTAAGTGACCACTTGTTGACCCACTCATTGACAGCCCTCTGGCAGTGGCTGGAGGACAGTATGATCAGGAGGCATGCTTCAATGATGTACATCAGTAAGGAGTTAAACAGACATGGGAGAACCATAGAGATACAGCTGAGGGAGAGTCAGAGCCATAGTCATGTACGTGGCTTACAGTCAGACTGGATTGGTCTAGTGGTCCTTTTCTGACGACAATTTCTATGTTTCAACCTCTAGTAAAGCAGTGTGATAAGGCAGGTAGAAAAGGCTAACAGGCTGCTGGGGTGCACAGGGAGGGTATCACTTAGTAGAAAAAGGAGGCAGTGTTACCGCTACATAGATCAATGGTGAGGCCACACCTGGGGCGGTGCTGCAATGTGGGAGCTCTTGTGGGTATGCAGACTAGACTTGCCATTGGCCTTTTTCAGAAAAACATCAAACTGTTTAGCAAGCAACCAACATTTGGCATTGACAAATGCTTATCTTCTTAGTACAGCTACTGAGTACTGAATCTAGTTTTGCTCTCTTTTAGTCTTTTCCTTTTTAGTCCTGACCAATCACAAAGCTGGTGACTGCAAAGTAGAGTTCTTGCTTTTGGTTCTGTTTCTATGCTGCTGTCCAGTGTGCTTTCAACACACTGAACTGCACTCCTCCTCTTTACATTTGCTGCTCGCAGCACTTACTCTACCATCCCTCCTTAATCTCTGCTGCTCCCCATGAAACACATGATCCACTCTTCTCTACTTGCTCTCTGTCACTCCCGGTCTTGATGCCCCTCACAGCATGCCATCATGTCCTATATACACTTGCTGCTCTGCAGCAATGGCTGTCTCCCACTCACAATCTATACCCCCACTCACAAGTGCCACCATTCCCTGAAATTTGATTGCCTGCTGTTCACAACTTGCTGTCTCCCTCCCACTATACAGTCTTTGCCCTTCACAGCGTCCCTCATTCCCACTAAGTCATATTATCCACAGTTTGCTACTTGATCTGCATCTTACCTCACCGATTAATGTCACCCCAAACTATTGCCATTCTCCATGCACATGGGGCTACACCTCCCATTAAGAAACTTCTATGCACTGGCGCCTGCCACCAGCACCGCAACCCACCTGACCAATGCACCAGCTGCTTGTGGTGCACACATACAAGACACCAATCAACATTACTCACTTTCAATACCCTTCTCTGACCTCTCATTTAAGTGATACTTCTCTTATTGACTTATTCCTAATTGATTGTGCTGTAAAGACACAGATTCTTAAGCAGACAAGGCCCCATTGGGCTGCTACCTATGTTCAGAACTTTTACTGTGAAATTGCTACACCTATTGAAATGTAACTTTGACTTGGTACTTCAATTTATGTTACCAAATTTGTGTTGTTAATGCTTTTGCTCACCTATGTCTGGTGCACTGTCAAAATTATTGTAAACTGCTTTGTTGTTTTGACTGTTTTAAAGTGTTAAGAATTGTAAACTGTGCTGTTGTTTTGATGACAAACCTTTGCAAATGAGCATCTTGCTCAAGGTGTGTATCTGACTAACAAAATAAGTAAATAAATAAAACATTAACCACCCTGCAGCACTTGCTCTTTCCCTCCTTGATCACTGCCCCTATGAATGCTGCCATTTACTGCCATTCACATTAGCCACTCTGCAGCACTTGCTCTCTATTCAGATGACCTAAAGGTGGGCAAGCAATGTGAGAGGGCAGTAGGGATGGCTGGGGGATACTGGGATATATAAGAAGAGGCATCACCAGTAGAAAACAGGAAGTTGTTATCCCTCTGTACAGACAGCTGGTGAGACCCCATCTGGAGTATTGCGTGCAGTTCTGGAGACCCAACCTCCGAGGAAATAGGATGGAGGCAATCAGGGAGGGCAACTAAAATGGTGCAGGGTCTGCACCAGAAGACATATGGAGAGAGACTTAAGGAGCTTAATATGTATACCCTTGAGGAAAGGTGGAGCAGGGGACATGATAGAAACTTTCAAGTACCTCAAGGGAATCAACAAAGTCCAAGAGGGTAGCATCTTTCAGAAAAGAGATGTACAAGAACAAAGGGCACAATTTGAAGATAGAGGGGACAGCTCAGGCGTAATGTTAGAAAGTATTTTTCCATGGAGAGGTTGTGGATGCATGGAATAGCCTTCCTGAGGAGGTTGTGTCATCAAAAACAGTGGGAATTCAAAATGCATGGGACAGTCATCACGGCAATTCAAGGGGTTGAGGGTAGGAGGAAGTAGGCAGTTGGTTAACTAGAATCTGCAGCTTATCCACTAGGTAGGGAAATGGGCAGACTGGGTGGGCCAAGCAGTCTGTATCTGCCATCAAATTCTATGTTTCTATGTTTCTATTCCTCCACTCCATGATATCTGCCCTATCCCAAAAGCTGGCATCCTACACATAAACTGCTCTGCAGCACTTACTGTCCTCTGCCCAGCCTCGAGCATCCTGCCACTCCTGGTACTTTATATTACCTAGTGTGTGTCATTTGCTCTCTATTCCTTTCCTCCTTAATATCTGTCACCAGTATACTGCCATTTCCACATACATGACACACTCTGGCTCTATCCCTGTTTTACAATATTTCTGACCCTCTTAACATGCTGCCATTCTTCATATACATTTGCTTTTCTGTGGCGCTTGTCTTCCCTGTCTCTGCCTCCCCAACATCGCCTATTCCTTATCATTCATATTACCTACTCTGTAGCACTTGCACTCTCCCCTGTAATATCTGCCCCAAACTGATGACATTCAGCATAATTCACATTACCTGCTCTGTTCCACTTGCTCTATATCCATCCCCTGTCTGATCTCTGCCTCTCACAACATGCCAACTTTTCCCTGTATATTACCTGATCTGCAGCAGTTGCTGTTTCCACCTACCTAGTCTCTGCCCCCAAAATGCTGCCATGCACTGTCATGCATGTTAACCACTCAGTGGCACCTGGTAGCTACTTCTTTCTTCCATGGTATCTACCTCCCTCCCAAAATGCTGGCATTGTCCCTACTAGAGATGCAGTGAAATTACATTCCTCTGGCAAAGTGAACACTTGGCGTTGTCCCAGTGCTACATGAGTGACCATTGCAAAGTGCACTTCACTTCATTATTATGACTTCGTGTTGTCATTCCGCCTTAACGCATGAAGTAAGGCGGATGACAACAAATAGGCAGCCCTCCCACCTCCACATGGCTTACAGTACTGTAAGTCAAATGCTTTAGCCAGGCAGGAAGAAAGCGAGTCATATAAGCAGATGCTTTCACTTTCTTCTTTGCAGAGGTAGAAAGAGGAGGCATTTTGTGAGGAAACATAGAAACATAGAATTTGATGGCAGATAAGGACCGCTTGGCCCACACAGTCTGCCCATTTCCTACCTAATGGATAAGCTGCAGATCCTAGTTAACCAGCAGCCTACTTCTTCCTACCCCAGCCTCTAGAATTGCCTTATGACTGTCCCATGCTTGCTTGAATTCCACCACTGTTTTTAACTCCACAACCTCCTCCGGAAGGCTGTTCCATACATCCACAACCCTCTCTGTGAAAAAATACTTCCTTAATTACCTCTGAGCCACCCCATCTTCAAATTGTGCCCCCTTGTTTTTGTACACCTCTTTTTTGAAAGATGCTACCCTCTTGGACTTTGTTGATTCCCTTGAGGTACTTGAAAGTTTCTATCATGTCCCCTCTTTCACCTTTCCTCGAGGCTATACATATTAAGCTCCTTAAGTCTCTCTTCATATGTCTTCTGGTGCAGACCCTGCACCATTTTAGTTATCCTCCTCTGGGCAGCTTCATCCTATCTATGTCTTTGCGGAGATTGGGTCTCCAGAACTGCACGCAGTACTCCAGATGGGGTCTCACCAGCTGTCTGTACAGAGAGAATAACTTCCTGTTTTCTACTGGTGATGCCTCTCCCTATGCATCCCTGTATCCCCAGCCATCCTTGCTGCCCTCTCACATTGCTTGCCCACCTTTAGGTCATCTGATATGAATACCCCAGGTCCCTTTCCATTTTGTTGTTGTTAGTATCTCATCCCCATTGTGTACTCTTCCCTGGGTTTTGTTTCCCAGGTGCATTACCTGCACTTCTTAGCATTGAATCTAAGCTGCCATACATTTGACCAATCCCTTAACCTTGCCAAGTCCCTTCTCATCCTTTCCACCCACCTTGTGCATCAACTCTGTTGCAGATCTTTGTGTCATCTGCAAAGAGACATACTTTCCTTCCAGTCCCTCTGCAATGTAAACAATAAAGACATTGAAGAGGACGATCTAATATTGAACCCTGCAGTACCCCACTAGTAACCCCCTTTCTTCAGAGTGGACTCCATTTACTATTACTCTCTGTGTCCTCTTATCCAGCCAATTCTTTACCCAGGCTGTCATCTTGGGACCCATTCCCAGGCTGGCTAACTTGTATATTAATCTTTTGTGTGGGACTGTGTCAAATGCCTTGCTAAAGTCTAGGTAGGCCATGTCACAGCCCTCCTGATCTACTACTTTGGTCACCAGTCAAAAATCTATCAGATTTGTCTGGCATGACCTTCCACTGTGAAGGAGAGGAAAGGTTGTTCTTGTTCTGAAATGCTTAATCAAAATTCAAACGCTTTTTAAAAGCTAATTGTTTAGGGTTTTTGTACTGCTTTGTCGGTTCGTTTTTCTTGTGGTGACCAATTTCTTTGTTTTATAAGTTGTGTGTGTGTGTGTGTGTGTGTGTGTGTGTGTGTGTGAGACTGTGTGAGTGCCTGTGTTGTGTGAGTGTGGGTGAAGTCGTTGGAGAGGAAGAGTGATTTTTCCAATGGAGCAGGGACAGAATGTCGCCCATGGCAGGAGGAGCAGTGTGCATGCATGGGGGTGTGAGGCGGGTGGTGTTGGACTGCTCAAGAGTCTTTGGTCCTCCCCAAAGCAGCAGCACCACCAGTGCCACATCCTCCAAGTCCCCACCACCACCACCAGTGGCAGCTGCAGGACTCCAGCAGCACCGCCTCCACAGCAGACAGGTCGAGGCCCAGGTCCATGACCATGCTGCCGGCATTGCAACTGCCCGTCCCATGCCTGGTCCCCCCTGCAGCTCCTCAGTTTGGCAGCTTTTCAACTGTGTCAGGGGACAGCAGCTTTATGGTATGTCTACTTTGTGGGGTGCAGGTGCACTGTGGCCCCGGGGACACATCTCGGAACTGGGGGCCAGTGCACTCATATGTTGAACCACCACAAGGAGGGCAGAGCTGCCACAGAATGGGCCAGGCCTCCACCTGCTGGCCCTTCTGTGGCTGAGTGCTGCTGTTGTGTGTAGTCACAGCAGGAGGAGGCTACAGCAACAGTTGCTCCACTACCACCACCAGCACCATCTTCACATCACCTCTACCTGGTGTACCACAACCAGTGGATCTTACAATGCCTGCAACTCAGGCAGACTAGTGCTTTTGTGGGCCACGTGGAAGAAAACAATGAGAGGGTGGTGCTGTCCAGCAGCAGTTGGAGCAGATAGAGCAACAACAGTTACAGATTGTGTCGATGCTCCATCTGCTGCTGGACCATTAGAGATCCCCATTAGCTGCTTTTGCAGCACACCTCCCACCTCCACCTCCACCGCTGTAGTATTTTGTCTTTTGTTTAATAAGACAAAGGAGCCACAGTAGTAGTTTAAAGGGAAGCAGCCAGTAACAGGAGCTCCACCCCTGTAAGGCTTACCCTCAGTTAAGCCTTTTAAGTATGTTATCGACATTGTTCTCGCATTGCAACATACTTTATTTTAATAAAGAAAAGTCTGTGACCGAGTATGGTGGATGCTATGGGGCTCCATTATGTGTAAAGGTGCAGTGGCGCACCATGCGCTTCAATACAAAGTACTGAAGGCATGGTGGGTAGCCTCACTGTACACATAATAAACTTGACAGCATCTGCCATACTTCCAGGTCATGAACTTTCTTTTATTAAAATAAAGTATGTTGTGGCTTGAGAAAACACCACAACATACTTGGAAAGGCTTAACCAGAGGTAAGCCTTGCAGGGGTGGAGCCCTCGTTATGACTGCTTCCTTTAAATATATACATACACAAACATACATACATACATGCACCTTATTGCCCTGTTATTATAATCTGGTGCCTCCAGTAATGTTTACTTTCTATTGTGGAGTGGATGTGGAAAAGCAGGACTGAGCGGGTGCAAGTATAATGTGCTAAATTGCATGTGTGCAGTCAGTGTTGTTTCCTGTGTGTGTGTGTGACGTCAGCCATTGTTCAGCTTCTTGCAAACATATATATGCTGACTTTTGCAGTGTTTATGGTATAAAGAATAGAGATAGGATATATATAACGTATATTTTATTGTCACCAACATCATTAGCTGTCTAAGTGATATATTTTTCAGAGGTGTCTGGCCAGAATGCATCTTAGTCACATACTGCGCACATGACTTTTTGGAGAGCATGTGTTTTTGTACTATTATCTCTGCAAAATCATCGTGCACTGTGAGTGACTGGGGTGCACAGTGACCAGACACTCTGAAAAATATATCACTACTTCACTGGTGCTGATGGTACAAATAAAATATCGTCATATATTCTTTCTTATCTTTATTTTTTACATACTGCAACAAGTCACACCAAAGCTTGACAATGTCTGCACACATGCGGTTTAGCACAGCATCCTTGCACTGCTTAGTCCTGCTTTTGACAAACACTTCAGAGTCCGACACAAAGTAAACATTACTGAGGCTCCAAAATATTTCTTTTTAAATAGACATTAAAGCAGCAGTGCAACAATCTGGTGAAACTTTTGACCTATACTTTTTATGTTATTTTACACTGCCACTTTACTTACCTCCTGACTTGTATGATACCATTATTTCCAGTATTTGAGTCTGCTTTAGTACTGTTTTCATGTTTGAAATAATAAAAGGCAGCTCCTTTTAATACAGTGCAGGCCAGATCTTCATCAGTATTTTCCGCTGGTTTTGTCTATCAGTTGTTTATATATCACTTCTGTTCTGACCTCACAGAACACATATTTGTTCAAAACAGCTGCAAATACTGATGAAAACCTGGTTGAGCCATATTAAAAGGTCCTCCTTTTATTTTTCAGACATGAGAAAAAGTACTAAAGCAGACACAAATTGTGAAAAGGATATCATACAAATCAGGAGGTAAGTGACTGGCAATCTAAAATAGTATAAAAAGTATAGATCAAAAGTTTCTACTACATTCTGCACTGCTGCTTTAATTTATAATTTAATCATGACATTACTGTATGTGCTCACAACACACAAAATGCAACTATGCTGTGTCCAAACAATTCTCAAGTGCTGACGAAGTGAAATGGGAGCATTACACCATGTGCAAAGTCCCCTAGAATTTATTACGTAGTCACTCATGTGCACAGTGGTCACACAGAGTCCCCAGAATTTTCTGCATCCCCAAAATGCAACTGTCTTGTGTCCAGAAATTTACATACTCTGTGATGATGATGTCATGATGCACAGTGTCTTGCCAAACTGTGTGAAGGAGGGATAACATGATATGAATCCATTCAGTGTTCCGTCAGAAATGATGACCGTGAGAGAACTGTTGCTGGTCCAAAGTGTGCTATGATTCCTGTGAATGCGATCGATCACCTCAACTGGAGGAAGCATATTTTCAAGTAGGTTTCATTAATGGTTTATTATTTGGTTACTTCTTCACAGATTTCATCTGCATCCTTCTCCAGTCCGGTAATGATAGTCATGGTCATCGACTGAAATGACTTCTGCTTGTTGCATGTCTGCCCCAGCCTGGGGGGGCATGATGTTGAAAGAAGTTCTTTGGCTAAGGCAACTATGACACAACAAAGCATCTGGAAGTTTCCTGAAAAAGAAATGAAGGACTTATTACAACTTGATTGTAGCAGTGAGACACTATGTTTTAAGCCGTGGCTGTTGCACCAGGTATCTGGATTAACACAGATAACATGCTGTCCTCTGCAATCATCAGATCACAATTTAATTTAGTACCAGGCTATGTAACAAATATACTGTGTCAGTGTCCCTGTGTCTCAAATCAAGTTACATTTTAAAACCACATCTTGTCAAGTAACAAGACCTGTGTCCAACTTTTTCAACACTGTCATGACTGCACAGCTGCAAATTTGGAATACAGTGCATGATATGTCGTAGAAATATTTTTGTGACCTATATGTCAACTAGTTTATGAATCATCAGTCGGATTAGTTGCAGTCTTATGAAAGAAAAGGAACAGATGAAATAAAATTGATTTACTTACCAGTATGGATTGGAAATGGATACCCTATAGGTTCCTGTAGACAGTACTGCTGCTGTACCATTGATACAGACCTTCAGCGAATGAGAGTCATTTGTTGTTAACCTGCAAACAAAACAAAATAAGTTGACCATATGTGTTTGACCATTGCAGCTCAGAAAAGCAACATAAAACAAAACACACAGCTAAAGGAAGTTGAATAGCATGAACAACATTAGTACAAAATATTCACTTTATAGTTTTAATAGTAAGAAGCCTTGTGCCTGTGGCTGATGGATGTGGTCTCCTGTTTGACTCCTCTGCCTTGGCATAGTCAAGACATGTAATGGAATACATTGGCACAATCATGGTGGTGGGTGGTGGTGGAAAAATCTGAGGCACATGATGACATTCCCTCTCACATCTTCCTGCATCTGGTGGTAGTGGCAGTGGCTAACAGTGGTGATAGTCCAGGGACACACACTGTCACATTCCCTATGGTGGCAGTGGTGAACAGTGATCTTATGGTGGTGGTAGTCCAGGGGACACATGGTCACATTCCCTATGGTAGCAGTGGCGAACAGGTAACAGCAGTCTTTTGGTGGTGGTAGTCCAGGGGCCAGGATATATTGTGCTGTGTGTTATAAATGTGATGTGACATATGGAATTTGAGTCACTATGGGACACTGATTTAACTTTATGAAAAGAAACCATGTATCATACAAGAAATGTGACAGCCTTTTAACCACTTAAGTTAAAACCTGTCAACATTAACCTCATCATCATTCATCATCATCCTCATAAGAATGCTTCCCTCACAGTCTTCTATGTTGAATTATGTCCACTGGAAATTCCTTCTCCATTGTGTTATCATCTACATCAGTGGTAGGCCATTTCATGCTACCACTGTCACCAGGATGGTCCTTTCTGCAACATCAACAAAACCATGAGTATGCGGGAGTACGAATACTGAGGTTGCAGTCTGAGCTGGTATGTGCCTCTCATTCATTTTATGAATGTCAGCCAACTGACATTTGCAGGAGAGAGGTTTGTATGATGATCCCAAGCTATTGCATCCGCTGAGCTGAATACCCTCTTGACACTCACACTGGAGGGTGGGCATGTCAGGTACTTCAGTGCCACAGCAGTCAGCTCTGGCCATTCACTGACCTTTCCACTCCAGTATAAAGGGATCATCAGTGATTGACAGATGCCTGTTTTCAGACACATATGACTCAACCATTTGCTGTGCTGCTCTGAGTCCAGTGGTTGATGCATCACCCGCTTCTCTGGAATCATTTAGGTCACAAATCCCACTTGGGACAAAGGCTCTAAAGCGGGTTAACCCCAACAGCTTTTGATGACAGACCACCTGGAACTGCAGTCCCTTCCCTTACAGGATATGCTTAATACTACTCCTCTAGGTTCACCTTCAGTCTGATTATGCTGCTGAGATTTGCAGACCTTGGCATGTGACTTCTGTGCTCCATGAACCAAGTGCACCAGTTGCCCACTGACTTTTTACCTCTTCAGGCCCACCCTTCAGTACTGAGGCAATTCCATGTTTGTATCGTGGGTCCAGCATTGTTGCTATTGCAAAGTTGTCACTATGCTGAATGCTCAAAATGTGATGATTCTGATCTAATACTGTCAGCATGTGGTTCAGCAACACACTGCTAGTACTGTCTCTGGCAACATCAAAGCTACTGTACATTCACCAATGTCTGGCTCAGCACCTGCAGTAGTGGAATTGATTGGCTAATGGAGGCAGACTCGTCACTCACTGCCTGTGTGGCATGTTCAAATGGCCTCAAGATTGTTATTACAGAGTCCATGAGATGTCACTGTTCAGTTGTCATAGACATGGAGGCCCTGAACTGTCAAGGCTAGTGTGCATGGCAAGATATTCTGAGATGCTTTGCACTGTTCATACAACCTCTCTGCCATGTATAAAGTGGAGTTCACCAGGTGACAACTTCCAGCTTCAAGCAGTGCTCCAGGAGGCTGTTTTGGATCTGCAACTGCCAAAGCTGGTCAGGGGCCTTTGCAGAGCGTGAAAAGTGAGAACAGATATGGCGTGCATCTGTCAGCATTTCCTTTATATCAAAGATTTAAACAGTGGGCCATGCATGGAACCTGAAAAAGCCACCATTCGTGATGCATTTTACCACATTTGACCTATTGTCACTTGTCTATGAACCCAGCTCTCAGGGAGAGGGGTTCAGCCACTTGTCAATTTCAGTGTACCAGGTCCAACATGTTTCACCAGGTGTGAACAGGTCACATTGTGCATAGCAATCATTGACACTCCACCTTACTACATTGATTATTCACGCTACCAACAGCACAAACAACCCTAGCACCAGCACCCAGTGTGCAGTTATACACAAATATAATTCCCGCTTTTTGCCACTTGTCCACATATCCATACTTAAGCGAATGAATGGAGAGGAGGAATGTTGAAGGCATGTCTTACTGAGTCAGACACAGTACAGTACAACTCGGGGACAGCACGGATTGAAAAGTATGTCCTGGATGGAACATTCCGTTTTGGACAGGCATGTGCAGCAAACTGTAGGAACCAGAATACTCCACAAAGGAGAAGACAAAGATCAACTGCCAGCATTTCAGCTACAGCAGCATTAAGTTCACGTGACACTGTATGATTGGTGGGTACTTCAGCTTATGTGCAAAAACACTCTGTAACATGGGCTGACTTAAATGTTTTACGTGGGGTGTAATGACAAATGGTTCTGCTCTGTGAATCGCAGGGGGTGGAGTGTGGATGTATGATGAAGATGGTTGCACAGGTGATGACAAACCCAGAAATGCAGTTATTTTCCCAGATTTACCAACAGGGGTTGATGCACCACTTGCACTAGACATATTGCATTGACCACCACCAACAACAAAACTGCTACTCTCACCACCACTGGACAAGATTTCAAAATCATTCTGCTTCTCCACCTCATCGTGCCTGTAGTAATTCTCTGCTCTTATTTCATCACTACTACACATTTAACTTTCTACTTGATGTTACAGTCATGGAAGGAGATAACATGCTCATTATGGTTGATGACAAGGGTGAAGCGCTTCACTGCGGTACAGGTATTTGCTGCCATCTTGTGCTGAGTCCACAATGCCATATGCCTGTTCTTAAGATGATGTTATGTTGGCCCCATGCCCAGATGGCTCTCTTTTTACCTCGACTCACATGCACCTGGCAAACCTGACAGATTGCAACTGACTCATCATTTGCATCTTGCAGAAAAAAAATCGAAACAAGGGATTGTGATGCTTTAGTTTTAACATGTCCCCGCTGCTGCTTACTGGACTCCATTTATTTAAGCCATGAAGTGGGAGGTGTGCTACATGATTTTTCAGGCAGGACACACTTGGACTGCAACTGACCACCACAACTACCTATCATCATTACTGGGTCATCATCATCAACTGAAACTGATAAATCACAACTTTTATGGGGGATGCAAACAGATCCAGACACAGCCACCTTGAATTTCTTTTCTCCAGTTCCCAACAGGGTCACTGACATCATCATCATATTTATCAACATCATCCACATCTTCTGCTTGGATGCTGGCATGTGGACTACATGTTGCAACCACAGCAACAACATCATCATCAGATTCATCATCATCAGCACCACCATCACCTGATATTTTTTCACACACTGTGAATCACTGCATGCGATGCGTGACCTGACCGCGTGTGGAAGAAATGTCAATTGTGTGCTATTGTTGACATGATGATCAGAGTCCTCATGTTCAGTTATTGGGATGATACTGGGGAGTATGACATCATACACTGTCATTTACTGGCACTGCTTCACACTCCATTATATTTTTGGACACGGTAAACTGGTCAGAAGTGGAACTTGAGGCAGCAGTACTCATGCAGTACCAACACAGCACTGCACTAATACCACCAGCTGGGACAACATAATCTCCTCAACTATGAGTGAAGCTACTGATTGGCTGTAAAAACATTGTAGGAGATACCTTTCCTCGCATCAGCAATGCACTTCTGTGACTGTACTACCACACCCACAATCTTACCACTGGCAGCAGTGCCATGGCGAAACAGCTTTGCTTGCATGTCTCTTTGCAGGAATTTTGGGGGATCAACAAGAATATTCTAAACAAATTTAGATTTTGGAATGCTCACTTTGCGTGGGGCTGGGGAAGACACTGGATGTGAAGCAAAAAAACAACAGTGGCTTCAACAGCAGATATAGATGCAAAGTCAGAAAAGTTCAACAACACCTTAACTAACCAGTGGTGCTCTTAAGTTATAAACAATCCAATCTGGAAAAAATACCTTTTGCTGGTGGGGCAACGACTGCAGATTGTAGCAGTGCAAAACCAAAAAAGATACCACAATGGCAGTACAAAATTATGCAGGTGCAGTGGATAGCAGGTTCACACTGCTGCGCCTGCAATTACACTGTGGCACAATAAAAGGTGTATTATTTGATGTCACGCACTGCACACACACTCACACAATTTGTCTACAAGTAGTGGGTAGCAATTGAAAACCTCAGTAATATACAACATATTTTAAACAACCTGAAATTATGCACTGCTGCACCAGGTCCAACCACAACACACACAATCAGCAAAAAATGTCAACAATTACTGAAAATATTACTGAGTACATATGAACACAGTCAATTATACAAGAAAATATAACCAAAAACAAAGAACTCCCTATTTCCACTTCTAAGTCTATGTACACCACAGATACGCCCTCCCAAAGCACACTTCTGTCTCTCAGCACACAGACTGAATGTTGTACATTAATATTCAAAATCCACACACAAACAATAAATGCTCGATGATATAAGCACAGGAGGGTTTCCTACAATCGATGAACTAAAGTTTCGGCAAAAAAGATGTCTCAAAAAGGCTTTTTAACAGCTTTTACAAGGTTTAAATCATGAGAGCTCTTACAGCAGATTGTCTCCAACAGCTTCCAACACACACCACTCCGATCTGAGGTTATGCAGAACAGTCCATGTGACCTGAAATCCCACGAATCACTGCAAAATTCACCTTGGAGCTTAAAACACGGTGAAGTGAGGTGAAGTACAGTGTTTTTAATGTACTTTGCCTTAAAATTTATGGAGCAGTGGTTTGGAAAAGGTGGAGTAACTTGAAGTAATTGTTTTCAATGGACTTGCATTGCCTCTTATAATGTGAAGTACTCCACTTTGTGCAGCGGAGCACTTCACAATCCGCCTTCACTCCGCGAATCGCTTCCACGGAGTGGAATTGAGGCCACTTTGCCCACCACTAGTCCCTACACAGCATTTGCTCTCTCTTCTCCTCCTGGTTATCTGCCCCAATATGCCTGAATTCTCCCTATGAGTTAGCCACCTAGGCACTTCCTCTCTTGACCACCCCATCTCCAGCCCTTACCATTTTCTCCCTCTCCAGTCTCTGTCCTTTTCAATGCTGCTGCCATTCATTGTAATTCACATACCAGTCTGCAGCACTTGCTCTTTATAACTCCTCTCCTGATCTTTGCCTCCCATCTCACCATACTGCATATACATCACCTGTTATACTTTCTATTGCTTGCTACTGTTATCTGTAGTTTTATAACTCATTTCAGCTGTTTATGTTCCTTTTTCCCCATACCTTTCCCAATACAGCACTGCCCCAATACTTGCTGTCTTAGGTTACACCTCTTTTCATGTCTATCTACATTTCTCATGGTGCCCAATTTATTTTTTCATCTCTTAATTCCTGCTGTAAATCTTACCTTTTTCTTTTCGTTTCACATATGCTACTGTTTACTATTTTCATATGTGTTACTTTTTGAGCTTTGTTTCTCAGGAATGTAAAATACGTAGTACAACCCATGTCATTTCATACCCATGATACAGTGCTTGCAACTCATGGAATTAATATATTCTAATATGTCATAAAGCAAATATAACCCTTGTTCTAACATGCTGCCGCACTCATTGATCACTTTAGGTAAGTAGCCATGTTACTTTTGCTTACCTGTGTTTAGAACACTAAAAAGTAAAGCATTTTGTTCATTACAGGTAAATAAACAAGGCCCAGTGTATTACATTCCATGAATCAAGGGATTATGTTTGTTTGTAAAGCATGCAAATGAACTGATATCAGTCTGAACTGTGAGTAGGCTTTTGGGGTATTCTCTCTACCACCTGTCACAGCTCCAGAATACTGAATTTCCTCCTAATTCCACCCATTCTCAGCTTTTCTTCTCCTTTGCCCTGAAGAACCTTCTCAATCTCCAATAAGACACACATATGGGATAAGATGTTTTGGAAAAAGGCCGATTTACTCAACATTATAAATGAATACAAAATTACAGTAATCCACAATCATGCATAATACAGAGTATACAATAAATTAAGATTATGCAAAAAGCAATATATATATATATATATATATATATATATATATATATATATACATATACAAATCAGAGTATTCCCAGACAGCAGCCTCATTTGGCAGAAAGGTGCCAAAGCCAGCCAAGGCCAAATGAACCCGACAGACCCCTACAGGGTCGGTCAGTCCCTTGACAAGCATGGTTTGATGGTGCAGCCCCGCTAGGCTCTGGCCATGCCTTGTGGACCTCACTGGGCCCCGACCATGACGATCCCCACTATGATTCCACTCCACCCCATTTTGGTGGTCTTCATTGGAGTAAGCCCTCACCGGCCATCCCTAACCACCTAAATAACCACTTATGATAACTGCCAACTGTCCACCCCACAGTAGAACAGATCAAAATTGCCTCAAACATACGGGAGGGTGGGAGGGAGATCGATTTGTCCTGAGGCACTGTCCAGACAGCAAGAGGCAGATTTCCTTGCTGTCTGGACTTTAGAGCTGGCCTGTGCCCCACCCTTCCTGGGCTGCTCCAGCCCCTGTCCAGGCAGGGCACAGGCCTTTGGCCACCACTGTCCCACAGTAGCATCTTGGGTGAAGGTGGCCAGGAATTGGTTCCCAGGTCTCAGGTCAAGAGACCCCACAGAGATGGCTGGGAGTGGTCATACCCTGAAGAACCTTCCCAATGCCTAGTAAGACTAACACACACACACACACACACACACACACACACACACAGACACACACACACATAGGATAAGATGTTTTGGCAAAAATGCCAATTTACTCAACATTATAAATGAATACAAAATAACAGTAATCCACATGTCATGCGTAACACAGAGTATACAATAAATTCAGGTTATGCAAAAAACAATATTTATACAAACCAGAGTATTCCCTAGGGGCAGCAGACACATTCAGCAGAAATGTACCAAAGCCAGCACAAGGCCAAACAAATCCAACAGACCCACAGAATTCGGTCAGTCCTCTAAACAAGCATGGCTTGATGAAGCAGCCCCGCTAGGCCTTCCAACCATGCCGTGTAGCCCTCACGGGCCCCACCGCCAGGGCGATGCCACTGCAATTCCTCTCCACCCCATTGTTTGTGGTCTTCATAGGAGTAAGCCCTCACCGGGCCACCTCTAACCACCTAAATAACCCCTTATGATAACGGCCAACTGAATCGTCTGCCACAAGATATGTACAGGGTGCACATCTCCACCAATGCCCCAAAGGGAACACTCTAGAGCCAAGCTTCTAGCACATTCTGGATGCCAATATTAAAAGTGTCTGACCCACGCCAGCCAGATGAACACCATCTGAACAAAAAGGCCCATAATATGGGTAAATGTCCCAATGCCCAATCACTGTGATTCCCCAGTTGTGGCAGAAACAAGAGATCTCTCGGTTCACCTCTTTATGGGCCTTCCATAGAGGTCTGGCAGGTGCTTCCCTCCTCCAATCACCCCGGGCACTACCCTGGACCAAGCCAGGCCAGTGGCAGGCATGTGCTGAAGGATCCAGTGGAGGTCCATGATCATACCCGCATGAGATCAATGGAGGACAGGCGACCCAGATCATGACCCCCAAATGCACAACCAAACTCTGTGGTGTGCAGACCAGTAAGCCCAAGTTTTTAAGAGTCGGTCTCAAGGTCGGCCCACTGCATGCCTCTTATTCTGCACCATTGGACTGTGGCCTTCTGTACCAGAATGCCCAGTTGATCCCCTTGGCCTTGATGCACTGCCTAAGTTCTGCCCTCTCAATAAAGGAGTGGTCCACCAGGTAAAACATCTTGGGTGTGGGTGCGGCACCTGTAAAAGAAATCAACTTGTTAGAAATTGGCCCTCTGAGTCATGCCCTGCTTTGCCAGTCTCTGTCCCCGAGGGCCTTACATAGCCTCTGTATGCTGAGGATTGCCAGCTACTGATAGCTTGTATCTTTTCCCCCTCACAGCCTAGCCTAGTCACCTCTGTGGCTGCCCCAATTCTGAACGAGTGCATATTAAAGAATGGGGGTCCCTGCCAGTGGCCCTAGTTCCCTTTTTCAGAGCGGACGCAAACTGGTAACTCGTTACTGGCTTCCCGATGGCATGCACAAAAGCCCCTTGATCTCCCATTTGTCTGTGTCCCATGTATGTGACTATTGTGCTCCAGGGACAGGAAACTAGACCCTCCACTCTGTGGAGCCAGATAACCCTTGAGGGTCCTAGTGACATGGTTTTGGAGTGGTGCAAAAGTAGCTCCAGTGTATTGTTTTTGACTGTCCGTCCCCATTGCAAGTTATGCCCTGGTGACATACTATTATTTTTCACCAACTCCACTACTCTAAATGCCCCAAAAGCACACACATAAATAGGGCCTTGAACAGTGTAGACTCATCCCCAGACCAACAGATGTGTGGCGAGACACCCATTATTTCCCCAGAAAGCCACTGTCTATGGGTTTCTTTTGTCTGTCCTGTGGCCTTACCCTGGCCCAACCTTCAACCATCTTTCGAATGGTAAAAGTTCCTGTTACATCCTGGAGGCCATGCATTTTATTTTTTGAAATTCACACTTTATTTGTTTTAACAAACAAGAAAATGAACAAGGATGAAATACATCCAGTAACAATTAACATAGTAGGCCAGTGAAAAACAATAAAAGAAAAAATACATCCAAGAAAATACAAAACAAGAGGCCCACATCCAACTCCCACCCTTCCCCCAGGAAGATGTCACTAGTAGCAAATATCCCTGAGTAAAACAACTAATGCCCAGGGATAAAGAAGAAAGATGAAGAAAGTTATCTGAGTCGAATCTAAACAAATTTTAACTTAAAGTAGAAATAAGGAAAAGTGATAAAAGTAATAATAATTAGGAGGGAGAGGATTACAAGGGACCCCAAGAAGGATCCTAGTGAAGTTACAAAGCATACAATTTGCCCCACTTCTTGTGGAATGTTGACATGGCATGCCTGGAGCTGGCAATCAATTTTTCAATTTTGAAACCTTGAGACATGTCCGCCACCATTCCTGGTATGAAATTTGGATTGATCTAACCAGTGACGGAGTACTAATCTTTTAACAGCCATTGAGATTAGAGCCATGTGGTATTTCTTTTCATTAATCTTAATACTGGAGTAAATTCCTAGTATACAAATTTCGGTGTGAATAAATCTTTAAACCCAACAGTGGATCCATACTACTACAAATGTACCTCCACAAGGGGCAACCTTCTCACAGGCCCAGAATACATGCAAAATGTTGCCCTGATCCTCACCACATCTAGTACATTTAGCAGAGCTAGACTTCCCAATTTAACTAGCTTACTGGAGTATAGTACATGTTGTTAATTGTGTAAAATTGTGTAAGCCTATTCCTATCCAGAGAGAGAAATCTGTGTAGATCCGTCCACACCTGACTCCAGGATATTGGAGATTCAGCAATCAATGGTTCCCACACCTTGGAGCCAGTTAAGGCTTCAGGGCTTTGCTGAGTAGAAGCTGTGCGAGAGCTTGGCTATGCTATGGGGCTTAGTTACATGGGTCTTAAGCAGATCCAGAAAGGGTTGAATGCTGGAAGTAGTCTTCACCGAACCGAAAACCTTGGCTATGAGGTGTCTCAGTTGGTATACCTTAAAAATGTACTGTGAAGGGATGTTAAATTTGGTCATCAGGTCCCTAGAGGAACCAAGTGAGTCTTGAATATAAAAGTCTTCCACAGTACAGTCACGGATTTGAGCAACCAAGATGGGAGCAACCATTGGGGTCCAAGCCTAATGTTGGGATTGAGGATCAACGGTTGTTGGGTCCCTAGAATTATGAATTCTAAGTGAAGTACAGTATTGGTTGAAAACCTTAACTGAGGTCCCTATCACGGAGTCGCTATTCGGCTGGTAGAGCTGAGAGGTTACAATAAAAAATGGATTGAGGATCTATATTGTGATCTCTCAAAAGTCCAATCTCGAGCTGCAGCCATTTGGGCATATAGTGATCATTGGGAGGACAGAGCCATTTGCCCATTTTTGCTAGGTGACTGGCCCGATAATAGAGTTCGAAATTGGGTAAGTGAAGGCCCCCATTTGCTTTAGGCACACACAGTTTGAAAAAGATCTCCTTGGTTGTTTGCCTTTCCAAATGAATTTAGTTAAGGATGAGTGGACCCTTTGAAAGAAGGATTTAGGTAGCCATATGTTTAAAAGGCTCAAAGGGTAAAAGATACGGAAGTATATTCGTTTTGATTATGTTAATTCTCCCACCTATAGATAAGGGAGGCTCGTCCATCTGTTTAAGGTCGCTCTGAATCCTATCCATCAGATCTTCCAGATTAAGTTTCTTAGTCATGTTTGTATCACGGGCTAAATAGATACCTAGGTATTTAAGGTGGTCGGGAGCCCATTTCATTCCGAAATGGATTACGCCAGCGTGGAACACGAGTGGGTTGAGCAGGAAAACTTAGATTTGGTCAAGTTCAATCTGTAATTTGACACTTCACCAAATTCGTGACAATCTTTAAAACCCTTGGATAGATCTACACAGGTTAGTGAGGTGCAACAGGATGTCATCTGCAAATACCGATATGGTCAGCATTTGTTGGGCAATAAGACATCCCGTGATATCAGGTGAAGATTTGATACGCACCAATAGGGGTTCCAAATAGAGATTGAATAAATCTGGCGATAATGGGCAACCTTGACGAGTGCCCAAGTATAGGGGAAATCTGGAAGAAAACACCCCATTGCAATAGACTTTTGCTGAGGGGAGCTATAGATCGCCTTGACCCACTGAATAAATTGTGCGGAAAGCCCATCCTGTCTAAGGTAGTTCACAAAAACCCTTAAACTGACACGATCAAGGCTGTTCGCCTAAGGCTGAAGAGCCATAGGAAGTTGGGAATCCTGGGCGGAGGAAAATGCGTAAGAGTCCTCATGGTCAGATGCTGATCTCCCTGGACAAAGCCTACCTGTTCCACGCTTAGAAGTGATTGCCAAACTTGTTTAATTCGCAATGAGAGGATTTTGGTCAGAATTTTGATATCGTAATTTAGCAGAGAAATTGGCCTATAGTTGGCTGGGTCTAAGGCCACCTTATTTAATTTAGGTATTAAGATTATAGTTGCTTCTAACAAAGAAGGGTCTAAAGGTCCAGAAGTGAGAATATAATTAAACAGTTTTAATAAAGCGGGGCTAGCTCACTACAGAAGGATTTGTAAAAATTTGGAGAGAACCCATCTGGGCCAGGAGCCTTGTCCAGGGTGAGACCATGAATAGCATCTACAACCTCCTCTAGAGTGATGGGAGTTGATAAGACTTCACAGTGAACAGTGTGAAGTTTGGGGAGAGGGGTATTCTCAAGAAAATCTGTTATTTCTGAAAGTAACGATGAAGGAGTTTTTGTCCCATAAAGGTCCCTGTAGAAGGCTTCAAAGATTTCGCAATATCTCGGGTTTGTTTTAATGGATCCATCTCTAGCTCTAATGCCAGGGATCAATCTTGAACTCTCCACTTCTTTAAGTTTAAGAGCTAATAATCTACCTGGCTTTTCTCCCTGATCAAGGTATTTCGTTTGGATTTCAAATGATATATTCTGTTTTCTCCCGGATTAGATCCTCGTACTCGTCCTTGAGCCTATATAAATTCTCCAAAACACCTTGAGAGTTCAGAGTAGAGTTTCTCCTCAGCTACCTTAATCTGATTAGCTAAGGAGTTAATTTTTCCACTCTCATTTTTTCCGTCTGGATGATTCTTTTATGAATCGCCCCTAAGGAAACATTTCAGTGAGCACCAAACTAGGTCGTATCTAGAAACCGAGTTTGATTAATTTCCAGAAAGGATGAGATCAGAGCTTTGAAGAGTGAAGTGATCTGTTCATCTTTTAAAATCTGATTATTGAGCTTCCAGGAGGTGTCTCGTTGTCCAGGAGGTCCCGGAGCAAATTTGACCCATGTCATAGCATGGTCCGAGATAACAATGGGCTCAATACCGTAGAAGAAATATTAGCTAAAAGGTTGGTGCTCACTAAAATGTAGTCTATCCTTGACCAGGAGTTGTGGGTTGGAGTAAAGGTGTAACTCTTAGTAGAAGGATTCAGAAGTCTCCAGGGATCTTCCAAACCCAGCAAAGAACACAAATCAGCTAGTGCTAACTGGGCAGGTGACGGGGTTTTAGTGCTTCTAACAGTTCTATCTAGTGATTGTGAAGGTGCAATGTTCCAGTCCCACCCAAAATGAAGTTAGATGGTAAAAAGGCACTCAGTAAGTCAGCTAGACCCATCAAAAGTCGGAATCGCCTCCAACAGGACCATATATGGAGCCTAAAACAACCTCAGTGTTGTAAAGCATTCCATGAACAAATACATATCCGCCATCTGTGTCCTGAATATGTTTCTTCATCATAAAGGGTACACTACGCCTAATCAAAATAGCAACCCCTTTGCTATTAGTAGCCTGACCTGGCTTAAAGACCTGTGAGAAGCCTTTAGACCATAGTAAATTGGCTTCTGTTACCATAACATGTCTCCTGCAGGAAAAGAATATCCACCCTGCTAAGGAGCAGTTTAAAAGAACCTGACCTCTCTGGATACTTCCTCAACCCCTAACATTCCAGGTAGCAAGCTTAACGTGGTTTAACGCCATTGATAACAGTAATTAGAATATTTGTAATCAAGATACCTCCCTGGTACTGTCTAGAAGGCTGCTTGGCGCGACATCTCCCCCACCTCCAGAATAAGCAGTTTTGACCATCCAAAATTATTTTGCTGCAGGAGAAAACAGCTTCAGGACGAGATAGAGTGCAACATAAGACGATTAAACAAAATATCAGAAAGGTCATTGGCCAAAGTACAAACAACGCGGAAAGAGGCCATGCATTTTAGCGATGAAGGCTAATCCTGATAAGTGGCTATGTATGTAAGATGGTGCCTTGCTTTTGCTCTATCATGTGGTGCACGAACTGCTGAATAAGTAGTGGGTGCTGTAGCGACTCATAACCCCTAGCCCCTACCCCACAGAAATCCCAGAAGGGCCTTTAGGTGAGCCCCATACTTATGCCATGTTGCTGGGGCCAGAGAATGTTGCACCAAATCAGCCATTCTTGGATCACCACCTGCCAGAGAAAGGTCAGCACCTGTGCGGCGAGCTCTCTGCCATTGGAGCCATCTGCCTGAAGCACTAAGATTGCATACAAGACAGAGCATCCACAATTACATTTCCTTCCCCAGTTACATGCTTCCTCTGAATAGGATATTAAGCTGTAAGCACCTGAGGACAAATACCCTCAGGAGCCCCATAACTCCATTGGAATTTGGTGACTGAGTGTTGATTATGTGAACCACCCCTTGGTTATCTAACCAGAAGAGCACCCTTTATCCTTAAGTCTGTTCCCCATACAAAAACTGCTGCCACAATGTTAAAAAATTCCAGCAGGGTGATGTTTGGAGCATTGATGCCTGCCTTGAACTGATGTCCCAGGGCTGGCGAACCAGGAGCCTTGGAAGAAAGCCTCATATCCCAGCTGCATCCACGACCATGTGGCAGTCATACCTGAATGGGACCCCACCTGCCAGACTGATATCACATTAAATTCTCTGAGGAAAATGTCTCAGACTGCCAGATCCAACTTCTTTCCTTTGACACCCAGATGTGGTGATGCGCAGGAGAGCCCCTCTCATTGCCCATGCTAACCGCCTAATGAAAGGTCTCCCAGGTGCTATGGCCTTACATGTGAAATTTAGGTGGCTGATGAGGGACTGCAGTGTTTTAAGGCTGACCTTGTTAGCTGCCTTTAATTCCACCACTAAGTGACTAAGTTCCCCACCTTCTTGCCAGGGAGCCGTGACACCATCTCCATGTAATCCAACTCAATTCCCAGGTAGGTAAACTGAGTTACTGGGCCCTCAGTCTTCTCATGTGCCAAGGGCATGCCAAACCAACTCATCAGCTCTGAGATGGCGTGTAGCATGGTGCCGCGTTCATCAGAGCCTGGGGGAGCTGATGAAGAGGAAGTCATCCAGGTAGTGAGATATTGTGCTGGAACCCAATTCTGCCTGGCTGCAAACACCAGGAACCTACTGAAAGCCTCAAAAGCTGCACAGGAAACTGAGCAGCTCATGGGCATGGCCATGTCGTAATAAAATTTACCATTGAAAGAGAAGGCGAATGGACGGCAGCAGGTGAAAGACCGACTTTATGTCGCATTGTGCCAAGAGTGCCCACTTGCCGTCCTGTTAAGTGAGCCAGACCACTGTATCAAAAGATGCATAGGACACTGCACTGTCCTCTGTGCTAATGAAATCATTTACAGAAGACCCTTTAGGGTAAGATAGATGGTGAATCAACCTGTACTCTCCGGTGTCTTCTTAGGAAACATGCACAGGGGAGATATGCAAGTGGTTGAGCAGCGGTGTTGTGAAGCGGCTGGCCACCCTACTTCCTCCACCTCCTTGGCAATCTTGGATGCCACTACCTGCTGTAAAGTGTATGCAGATTTAAGATTACATGCTGCTGTGGCTATCCGTGGCCCCTTGTACGGGATATGGAATGCAAAGGTGAAACCTTGTAACAGATACTCGCTTTTTTCTGTAGGGTATTGGTCCAGCCAGGAGATAATGTTCTAAATTTTTATGGGGACTTCACCTGCCTTCTTGGCAGGTCTGTCCTGTTTTCCACCAGATTGGGAAGTGTCCCTTTCCTCGCACTACCCATGCCTTGGCAGGCACTGGCTTTCTGCTTCTCCCCACAAATACTACATTCATGTCTAAACTTGCAGAAGTCTTGAAAACATTTTCCGGTGCTGAATTGTCTGCAACTACTCACCCCTTTTGGTGGACCCAGGTTTTTAATGGCACCATATGGCTATTTGTCATGTAAGCCACGTTGGCAGGCTCGGCCTTGGTCATATGCCTGAACCATAAGTCTTTATCTATCCTGTCCCAATGCATGTCCGGGTTCAGAGAACGATCGGAATAGCTCATCGTATCATAGACATGTGTTGCCCTCATAAGCCAAATGAGTGGTTTTGATGTTATCTCTATATTGGAACAGCTGACCAATCTTATATGGAAACTTCCACAGTAGATCGACATGAATACATCAAAAGCTGCTGACCAATTGTCAAATGTGTGGGATACCCTCGGTCAATTAAACTTCTCCTGCTTGACCCTATCCTTATCCCTGCATAGGGAAGTTCCCTGTGCAGGAGGTCAAATATCTCAAAATACACCCTTTGAAAATCTTTTCCTTGAATGTAGGGGACAAGTGGTATCCATGGGGTTGTCCAACCCACATACACCCAATGAGTGACTTGCTGTGTCATGGCTGTGGAAAGGGTGGCTCCTTCCAGCGCCAGAGCTGCTTCTGGCCTGGCAGGTAGCGGCTGGCTAGCCCTGAGGTGTGAAGGTGACCTCCACCTGTGCAGTCAGCCCCCACACCTGGTGAAACCCTTGGTCAATATGGCCTGGTGCAGGGGCATGGATTGCATTGTTGCATCCACTGCTCCCATCACCATGGCACTGGGGTGGCAGCGAAGTCCACCCATCCCTTCTGGCGATCTTTGAGCCCCTGGGTGCCAGGATTGTGAAGGAGTGGTTGGGCAACCGTCACATTATTTGGTATGTTACCAGCCAAAAACTGCTGACTTCCCCAAGGGGCAAAAGCTACCCTGACCCACTGGAGGTAGGGTGGAACCTGTACCCCCACACCCTGTACTACTGACACTGTGTCCCCAGTGACCCCCCAAGAAGCACTTGGGAACCAAGAAGTGGCATCAACCACCAGCCCTGCGGTAAGTTACCAGCAGTGCCCACTACCTGGTAGCGGAGCCCCAGAGCTTGTGGGAGGAACCCCTGTGAAGGGCCCCTAAACCTGGGCTGGGGAGCCCTGCAAAACCTTCTGCCTTATGTAAGGTGTGCCCGGCATGGAGCATCTTGACAGAAGCTTCCGGTGCCCGGCTGTGGACAGGTCCCAGCCCTGACTCCTGGTACCCCTTTCTCTATCAAAGTTAGAAGCTCCACCCAACTATTGGGCTCTGGTCCCTGACTTACCACCAGGATGCCCTTGTCAGCTGTGCTGCCAATATACTCACCCTGCCAGCTGAATGGGGCAATGCATTCGCATCCCTTGGGCCTCAGTGGCTCCTTCTACCTCTGGTTGGGTCTGGCTGGGGTCAACATTGATGACTTCTGGACCATGCACTGTCACCCTTTGCTTCGGGACTCCTGCTGTCCTCCTCCGGCCTGCTGCTGCCAAGGCCTCAGCCATCTAGCTGTGGGTCTCCTAGCCCACTTGCTTGGGTGTGATGTGCTGGGTTCGCCCACCCCGACCAGGAATCTCCTTTAAAACCACTTGCAGCCAGTTGGGGCCTCCCAGCTCCACCAGGGCTACAGCGCTCCTTAAACTCTGGGGTGACAACTTCTCATGGAACTGGAGGCCAGGGCCTCCTCATTCTGCTGATCCACAGGCCTGACACTTGAACTCATGCTGCTCGTGTTACAGTGGCGGGTAGGTCGTTGAAAATCTGTAAAACCAAAAACATCTGTTGATTATGGCGCTCCTAAGACCTTCCCGCTACTGTATTGCTCCCTAAACCAGTCTAATTTGGAGCCTTCAAAGCAAAAGTCTGGAACTTAAAAGGTTCTCTTTTTGGGTCTTGTAAGTCCTGGAACCAACATTTTTTAACTCCCCGAGTCCTCGGGAACCCCCCATAAAGCATCGCCCTGCTCAGCAAAAATGGCCTGCCCACCTTGATCCCGAGCCAGTCCCCAGCCGCTCCGGTCCCTGCCAATGGGAACCTTTCAGCATGCCCTTAGGCCACCCCAGCCCCTAGGAAGGACCCTCAAAACAGGGAAAAGGAGAAAGGGTGAGCAATGGGGAACCGACAAATGTGCCAACTGTGCCATTTCAAACTCGATGCTATTAAAAACAGAAAGCTTGCTTCTTGGATTGTTTTTTTTTTTTTGCAAGGCTGAAAACCAGCCAGAAAAGCAGCCTTCAGAACTGTAAGGGAAGGGAGGACAGAAACCCCCAGGCAAGATGGCTGCTCCAGTCTTGCAATAGCCTGCGAGAGAAGAAACCGCTCTATATCCTTGATGGTCCCCAGCAACATGGCAATACTGAAGTTGCGCAAGAAGCAAGTGTGAGATCCCTGCGACCAGGCTCATGCGAGATCTGGTGGGATCCCTGACCCAGGAGTAACAATGGGGCCTACCGTGGCTGGGCCTAAAGGGGAGAACTAGCAGCCAAACTGTTCTGAAGCACCATGAGCCGTGCGGTCCCCCATGGCCCATTCCCTTGTAGCCTAGAGGCTGAGACGAGAAACCCTGCCCATGTACTGCAGGGGAACCATGCATTGCTGGAAGACAGTCAAATCCCCTCCCCATGAGCCGAGCCCTGTGGCACGAGATGCTGGCCCTCGTCGGCCCAGCTTTAAAAAAGCTCTGTAACTGTGCTGCACAGCCGACCTGGAGAGAGGATAGAACAGGAGGCGGGGACTGAGGGAGGTCATCCAGCGGAGCCCACCAAGGAGTACTGTCCAGGAGCCGCCAGCAGCGGAAACTGGGCTGGAACCAGGGACTCTGCCTGGGGGGATCACAGTGCTGCTCACAGCGGACACTATGCTAGTGGCTACATACACTAACCTGCAGTGAAAAGTTGAAAGTGACCTCTAAATGTAATAATTTCACCCCATTTTTTTTGGAATGGACCTGAGAGACATGAGGTTTGGCCCGGCAGCCCAGCCTGTAATGGCCTAGGGATCGCATCCTGCACCTGGATGCCTGAGAGGGAAGCAGAAGGGAAGAGAGGAAGAGGCGGGGGTGGTGCAGACTATGGGAGCACAGAGCAGCCATTGGAACAAAAAGAAAACATCCATTCCCGATGGGCTTCCAACCTAGTTTTTTTATTTTTTTTAACAAGGTATTGAGGAGCCAAGAAACCCCCAGCCAGCTGATGCCGAGCTGGCCACCCCCCAAAAGCCAAATGGAAAAGCAGCTCCAGGCCCACCAAGCCAGAAGGCCTAGCCAGCCCCAAGCTCCCCAGACCTACCTTGAAGTGGTCCTGGGAGGAGATCGATTGTCCTGAGGCACTGTCCAGACAGCAAGAGGGCAGATTTTCTTGCTGTCTGGACTTTAAACTGGACTGTGCCCCACCCTTCCCTGGGCTGCTCTGGCCCTGTCCAGGCAGGGCACAGACCATTGGCCACTACCGTCCTACAGCAGCACCTTGGGCTGGGGTGGCCAGGGATTGGTTTCAGGTCTCAGGGCAAGAGACACCCGGAGATGGCTGGAAGTGGTCATTCCTTTTGAAATCCTTGCCCAGTCACAAGGCCTGAAAATGCAAGGTAGAGGGCTTTACTGTGCAATTTCTAATTCCAGCTTGAAATCTTACATAGACAGTGTCAGCAAATAAGGGTCTATGACCCACCCAGTCTGCCCATTTGAGCATGTAAGTTCAGTTTATGTTTTCCTAGAAGTCTGTTGCCCTTACCCTGACCTCCAGAATTTCTTTATGTCTATCCATGCATTCTTAAATCCTGTGATTGTTTCAGCCCCACCACTTCCTCTGGCAGGGTGTTCCACTTGTCCACCACCCGTTCTGTGAAGAAATTCTTCCTCACATTTCCTCTGAATCGTCCTCCCTCCAACTTCATCCCATGCCCTCTAGTCCTGAAACATCTTTTTCGCTTAAAATAGTGTATTCCTGCACCCTGTTCCTCCCTGTAAGCAGGGCCGAGTCGGGGGTGCAAAGGGCCAGTGACTGCACCAGGGCCCAGAAAGCACCGGGGCCCGTTGAACTTCGTGTGTGTGTACTGTGCCCACCCGCTGCCGCCCGAAGCACCACCGGGGACCTTAGCACCACCGTGGGCGGTCGGAGCACGTCCATTTTAAAAATTAAACCTGCCTCTGCTCTCCGCCTCCCTGCACAGCACAGTTGTAGGCTAAGCTAAGCCTAAGGGCTTTCATGATCTGATAATCCCGATCCGGAGACAGAGTTGGAACATACCTAAGAAGGCTGCTGCTCCGCCTCTGATCCCTCCCACCGCACCAAGTTCCAACCATCCGTGTCCTGCTGCCTCGGTAGCTCCTCCTCCATGCTGGCAGTGGCAAATGCTGCTCGTCGCTCCTCCACGCTGCGCTGCGTGCCGCCCTAAGCTCATGATTTGCCCAACCCAAGTCTAAGATGACTCGCTCATCCTCCTTACTCCTGCCTCCTCCCGCCAGTCCCTCCCGTGTCCTCCTCTAGCCTCTGCAGTGCTGTCTGTGATTTGCTGCCTGTGCCTGGGCTGGACTCGGAGGCGGAGCCTCATGCTCGCTCAAAACAAAGCTGCTGCAAGTGTCATTTGTTTGAAAATATAATTATATATTAAATAGTCTCTTGTTGTGGGCGGGGGCCAGGGCTGGGAGGAGGAGGCAGAGCGACATCGATCTCATCTCGTGAGAATCTGATGCGACGGTCTGTGGCAGTTGGGAGTGAGCGGAGCTAACTGTAAAAACGAGTTGGAGTGGGATCGTCAGGCAGAATTTGCAGCTGTTCTTTCTGTAGCAGCCCTTTGCTAACTAATTAACTTGTGGACATGACACAGTCACAGACAGTACACATATAGTTGGTGGGGAGGCGGCAGCTAATGAAATTACTCAGGACAGCCTCAGGTCTCAGGAAAAATAGCTAGCTGGCAGCAAGCAGCCACAGGAAGGAGTGAGTACTGTGGCTGCCCTAGCCTGTAGGGCCCAGCAGGTGGCGGCAGGCCTGGCCTGGGTCAATCAGTTTTTGAACTTAATATTTGTCTCAAGAACTTAGAAGTCAATAATTCTAAATATATATGAAAAAATTCATATAACCCAGAGAGTTGTTTGAGTTGTGTTGTGACACTGTGTCACTGACTGCTGGGGGGCTAGTAGGGCTACAACTCTACTGTCTGTGTTGCTGTGACTGCCTGTGTCATGATGACTACTTCTCCCTCAGATATAATGAAGAACTTTAGGCAGGCAGATTAAGCGAGGAGTCACTAGTCAGGAGAACTGTCTTGGGGAGTAAATAAAAGAAGATATTCTATCCTCTTATGCATAATGCTGCTGCAGTCTTGAATTTGTTTTATTTGTGAAGTTAAGAATTCTTCAGACAGGACTCAGGAGGATGGGATCAGTGTAGTGATTGATTGAGTCAGTTACAGTAAGTCGTGACTCGTGAGTGAAGTTAGTGTGTGTCACTCAATCTGGTCTGTACTGTCTGACCAAGAATATAATATATCAATTTTTCTGAATGAGTTACTGTATTGGCATTAAAATAACAAGATATTCTTGGCTCTGCTGTGTCTGCGGCATAACTAGTCTTGTTCGAGATGCAGCAGCAAGCACTGTAGCCAGCCTAGTACTGACTGTGTAGGAGTCCCTGTTTGGCATTAAAATAACAAGATATTCTCTGGCTCTGCTGTGCCTCGGGCCTACCTAGTCTTGTTCAGAGCCGCCAGCAGCAAGCACTGTAGCCAGCCTAGTACTGACTGTGTGAGTCCCTGTTTGGCATTAAAATAACAAGATATTCTCTGGCTCTGCTGGCCTACGGCCTACCTAGTCTTGTTCGAGTCGCCAGCAGCAAGCACTGTAGCCAACCTAGTACTGAGTGTGTAGGAGTCCCTGTTTGGCATTAAAATAACAAGATATTCTCTGGCTCTGCTGTGCCTCAAGCCTACCTAGTCTTGTTCAGAGTACACCAGCAGCAAGCACTGTAGCCAGCCTAGTACTGACTGTGTAGGAGTCCCTGTTTGGCATTAAAATAACAAGATATTCTCTGGCTCTGCTGTGCCTCGGGCCTAGCTAGTCTTGTTCGAGTACGCCAGCAGCAAGCACTGTAGCCAGCCTAGTACTGACTGTGTAGGAGTCCCTGTTTGGCATTAAAATAACAAGATATTCTCTGGCTCTGCTGTGCCTCAGGCCTACCTAGCCTTGTTAGGAGTATGCCAGCAGCAAGCACTGTAGCCAGCCTAGTACTGACTGTGTGGAGTGCCTGTTTGGCATTAAAATAACAAGATATTCTCTGGCTCTGCTGTGCCTCGGCCTACCTAGTCTTGTTCGGAGTCGCCAGCAGCAAGCACTGTAGCCAGCCTAGTAGTACTGACTGTGTAGGAGTCCCTGTTTGGCATTAAAATAACAAGATAGCCTTTCATTTTTTTCTGACAAGAAAGAAAGACAACACATCAAGATTATAACTGCAAAAATACTTTATTTTGCAGAATCAGTAAAGAACACAGAACAGCAATACATTCTTTTCTTGGCTGGCTCTGTTTTTGTAGTCGCTGCTTCAAACTAAAAGTTAGACTTAGGCATAGAATGCAAGCATAGGACTACTCTGGAGCAGCACATCTATACATTTTTCTACACAAATGAGCCTGCTCAGTGCTCTTGCGCCTGTTTGCTAGTGCCAAGTGAGCCACCCGACCCACCTGCTGTAACTCATAGATATTATTGAACTTTAAAAGTCTAGTCAAAAGTACAGTTTGTATTCATAAAAATAAATAAATAGACATAGCTTGCCTTAGCTAGCAAGGTAAACCTTACATGACAGAAAGGAAAGAAAAGAAAGATATGATGTGAATCCTGTAGCACTACCAAAGTACAAGTCTGGTTCTGCAAAACGTAAAGAACAAAAAGACAGCTAGAGTTGACTCAAAAGAAGCAGAAAATGCTAACAAAATATTTTGTAAATGGTTAAGTTGTCCGCTGGCAACAGTGTCCAAATCTGGTGAAAGTACAAGTGAGCAAAACCATCAACCTCATCACATGAAACAGCTGTAGCGGCAGTAATAGAGAGGCGACTGGGGTGGAGTTGGAAACCATGATGAATCGGACTCCGACTCAGAAAGAAATGTACAGCTAGAACCAAGAAGAAATATATGATGATGAAAGACATATACAGCAAGAAGAAATACAACAATGTATTGAACTGGAATCAGGTTGTGACATAAACCCTGAACCCAGTAGTGAACCACCTTTCATTTATAATTTTTATGACCCAGCTACCTGGCCTGAAAGTTTTAGTTCAGAGTCAGAGCGCCTCAGGGTTGAAATTGTGCAGCATAAGCCCCTGCAGCTGAAGGAAACTGACACTGAGTTCCCTAAAACAGCTGGTCGCCAGTTTACTTCAGCAAACTATGAGCGTAAAGTGGGATCCTCAAGATTCACAGGCCTTGGTTAGTTTACTCCAAGTCTGCTGATGCTGTATTTTGTTTCTGCTAAGCTTTTTGGTGAGGATAGTGGCGTGTTTACACAAGGTTTTCCAACTGGCAAAATTATCACAAAGGCTGAGTCAGCATGAAGCTTACCCATCACATGGAGAATTACTACAAATGGAAACATTTAGAATTAGGGTTAGAGAAATGTGCTACTATAGACAGGAGTTTGCAAGAAAAGCTGGATAAGGAAAAGGAACGATGGCATGCTGTGCTTTGTCAATTTTGGACTGTGTTTTATATTTAGCAGGCCAAAACTTAGCCTTTAGGGTTCAGTAGATCGTCCTGTATGTGAACAACAATGGTAATTTTCTGAAATTGTTGGAACTGTTGTCCCGGTATGACCCTATTATGGCTGATCACTTGCAACGTGTTCAGAGGAGCAAATGTTCATTATTTAAGCAAAGATAGCCAGAACGAATTTATGCAGATGTTAGCTAAGGCTGTGACTAATAAGATTAGGAACAAGATATACACTGCTCGCTACTATAGTGTGCTGATGGACTGCACTCCAGATATTTCTCACAAGGAGCAGTTATCACTAATGATTCGTTATGTTGAAATCAATGGTGATCAAGTTGAAATGTGGGAGAGCTTCCTGAGTTTCTCCATGTTGAAAATACAACAGGAGAGGCTTTGGCTGAATTATTGCTAAATCGGCTTACTGAACATGGCATTAACATTGAAGACTGCAGGGGCCAGTGTTACGATAATGAGGCTAACATGAGAGGTATCCATCGAGGAGTTCAAGCGAGAATACGACAGGTCAATGAACGTGCAGTATATGTTCCTTGCTGTCCTCATAACTGGAACCTTGTATTAGAACATGCAGCTGAATCATCGTTGGAAGCAAAGAATTTCTTTGGAGTACTACAGCGGGTTTACAGAATCTTCTGGGTCCACCAAACGTTGGGACATCCTTTGTCAAGCACATGAAACGATATACCCTCAAGCCACTTTCAGAGACTCGATGGAGTGCCCGTGCTGATGCTGCAAAGGCAGTCTGTGAACAACTGCCTGAATTGTTGGATTCGTTGCTGGAAGTATCAGAAACAGAAAACTGTGACAGTGAAACACTGTCTGACATCACAGGCCTTGTGAAAACACTGGAATCATTCCATTTATTGTATCTTTACTTGTGTGGAATGAAGTGCTTAGTGCCATCAATCGGGTGACTGTGATTTTACAGTCACCTGCTTTGAGTCTTCCAAATGCCATAGATGTGGTTTCCTCCATCAAGGAACAACTGTCTGATTATTGAAGACAGGGATTCAGCAGAGTGGTAGAGGAAGCAAAGCTGCTAGCCCAAACCATGGACATTGAACTGACTTTTCAGAAAAAGCGCACCAGATGGTGAAGCATGAGAGAGCTTGCCGCAGACGAACCCTTAACTGGCCAAGAAAGCTTTGAAGTGAATTTTTCAATTGCCTATTGGATAAAGTACTGATGGAAATTGAGGAACGATTCCAATTCTGCATGACTTTCAGTCACTTTTGGTTTTCTGTTCAACATCAAATCATCTGGACATGACGTAGCATGCAAAGAGTTGGCCCGATTTCTTGGGGATATAGATGGTTCGGACATGTCTAGAGAAATTACCTTGCTGGCTCGACTGTTACCTGATGATGTGAAATGTCCATTTGAAGTGTTACAGTACCTGGTACAGAGAGACCTGAGCAGAGGATTTCCAAACACCCAAATTGGACTGCAAGTACTGCTTACAATTCCAATTACAGTTGCCAGTGCTGAGCGTTCTTTCAGTAAACTGTCCTTGATAAAGAATTACCTGCGCTCCACAATGTCACAGGAAAGACTGTCTGCATTGGGTGTACTTTCAATTGAAAATAGACTTGCAAGAGAAGTAAACTTTTCTGATGTGATTGAAACATTTGCTGCAGCAAAAGCCCGCCGTGTACAACTTTAACTTCACAAATGGAAAAACAGCAGCAATATTCTTTTGGTGGTGGTGGCATGGGAGGCCCTCCTGGGGTGGGGGGCATGCTGCATGGACGGAGGGGGCCCACTACAAAGTCTTGCACCAGGGCCCAGTACATCCTGTAACCGGCCCTGCCTGTAAGATACTTGTATGTCTCTATCATATCCTCTCTCCTCCTCTCCTCCAAGGAGTACATGTTCAGTTCCTTCAACCTGTCTTCATAGGACTTGTGATGCAATCCATGCAGCATCTTTGTTGCCTCCTCTGAACCTTCTCTACCCTGTCTATGTCCTTATACAGTAGGTAAGGTCTCCAGAACTGTACACTGTACTCCAGGTGGGGCCTCACTAGTGTCTTGTATAGTGGAATTATGACCTCCCTTTTCCTGCTGGTGATGCCCCTGCCTATGCATCCCAGCATCCTATTTGCTTTACCTGCTGCCTTGTCACACTGCTTGCGCCACCTCTGCTTTACATTCTACAAATGCTAGTGTTTACGACTTTCATATGTGTTGCTATTTTGAACTTTGTTTCTCAGAGGACAAAGATGTTGCACAGTTCATACCACTTGCATACCAATGATGCACCACGTGCAACTCCTGGCATTAATGTATTGTCAAAAGTGGTGAAAAGCAAGTAAAGAGTTTATTCTAACTCATTCCTATCTTCATTAATCACAATAGGTAAGCAGCTGTCTTACTCTGCTTATGAATGTTTTGAACATTAAAATTAAAGCATTTTGGTCATTACAACATAAACAAGCAAGACTCACCAGATATACTCAATGGCACAGATATTCAAACTCTGCGCCATTTTGTGGCATAAACCCCTGCACCGCTCAAAATAGTTGCTCAGGGGTGTGGCCAGGCGATATTCAATGGAGTTGCGCTTATGGCTCAACTTCTTTGAATATCACCCCTGGCCACACCCATAGTGCATGGCACAGTGGAACTGTGCCTGCGCAAATGGTCAGAGTGGAGCATTGAGATGTGGTGGCGCAAGTTCCATTGCGCCATGCACAGCACCTGCGATATTCAAGGTGACATGCAAATGGGGCCATAATTTATGCAAGGCGACGGGGGCCATTTGCATCTGATTACGGCTGCATTTGCATGTCATTAGCATGTAGGTGCTCCGATCCCTGGACGACTTGGCGCCTTGGCACCCCCGCCAGGCAGCAGCCATCTGGGACCGGCACCCCTGCAGCCCGATCGTGGGCATAACCGTATTCTCCTCCCCAGCAGCCGATCGCTGGCAGAACAGTAGTCTTCCCCGAGCAGCCCGATCGCGGGCAAAACAGTATTCTTCTCCCCCGAGCAGCCCGATCACTTGGGCATAATGGTATTCTTCCCCCAAAGCAGCCCGATCGTGGGCATAACTGAAACGTCCCCTACCCCTGAGTAGCCCAATCGTGGGCATCAGACCTCCCCAAAGTCCAATATCCCTGGTGGTCCAGTGGACCACAGTAGCCCGATCACGGGTGGCATCCTCAGCCCCCACATCCGAAATCCCTGGTGATCTAGTGGCTCCCACCCCACCCGCCCACGGAGCCCCATTACCCTGCCCCCATCAGCCGGCGGGCAGCAGCACCCCACCCGCCTGCCGCCACCACCCGCCCGACTGACAGCTTGGTAGGGCTGCACACCCATTGGTTCAGAGCATGAGCTACGCGTGGTCCACTGGACCACCAGGAGATATTGGACTTTTGGGGAGGTCTGATGCCCACGATCAGGCTACTGGGGTGGGGGGACTTTGAGTTATGCCCGCGATTGGGCTCAATGGAGGAGGGAAGAATACTACTATGCCCACGATCGGGCTGCCTGGGGAAAGAATGATTGTTATGCCCGCTGATCGGGCTACCTGGGGTGACACTTCAGGCCATGATCGGGCATGGGGGCACCACCAGGTGGTGGGAACAAGTGGAGGGCCATCCACAGGTGGCAGCAGCTGTGTTGCGCCCTGCAATGCAGCGGCAGCTCACCTGTGGTTGGCTCTCAACTTGTTCTTTTTTTCGGCTCAGCTTTGTGCAGGCGCGGTAGGGGCTGCACCTGCATAACTCTGCATGGCCTGGGCTGAATATCGGGCTGTGCAGTTTATGCATAGAGCAAGCCCGCCCACCTGTGCCTGCCACATTACTGATGCGCCCGGCGCATTAGGTTTGTGCAGGCGCACTTTTCCTTTTTAAATATCGTGACTGGGGCGCATCAGTGGGTTGTGCATGGCGCAACCCTTTTGAATATCTGGGCCAATGAATCAAGTGACTGTGTTTTTCTGTAAGGTTTGTGAGTAAAGTGGTTTGAGTCTGAATGGAGAGATGGTTTTAGGGCATGCCTCTTCTATGTCAGATATAATTCCACCCACTCTTTTTTGTTTGTGGTGGTCCTTTCCCAATCACAAGGCCAGAAAATGCAAGGTAGAGGTGTTTCTTGTGCAAATTCTGATTCCTACTTAAAATGTTACCTTTTTCTTTTGTTTTGCTCCACATGTGCTACTCTTTATTACTTTCATAAGTGTTAATGTTTTGAACTTTGTTTCCCAGGTAGCAGCAACGATGTTGCACAACCCATGTCATGTGATACCCATGATGCAGTGCTTGCAACTCCTGGAATTAATTAATTCTCATGTGAGGTAAACCTGTAGTTCTAACACATTCCTACACTCATTTATCACTTTAGGTAAAGACCTGCGTATTCTGCTTACCGGTGTTGAAAACACAAAAAGTAAAGTATTTTGGTCATTGCAACCTAAATAAACAAAGTTTAACACATGTACTCCATGTCACATGTAAAGATGTTTGTTGGTAAAACATATGAATAATTATAAGTCTAACTTGTAAGCCCCAAAATAGACTTACCTTCTGGGCTCTTGCCTTCAGATGTCTCCTCTGTGAGCTGTCCTTGGTCTGGGAGGGGTTCTGGTGGGAATCACGTCTGCATGACCACCCCCTTTGCAGCATGCTGCCATTTCCTCCAGTGCCTCAGCACACTCAGGGCCGGGCCAGGCACTGGAACAGCTGTCCTGCTGCGGGTGCAGCATTGCGTGGTCCTGCATCCAGAATCAAGGATGCCTAGGCCCGGGACACGTGGGGAGCAAATGGAGGGGTGTTCTTTTAAGATGGTGGACTCACATGACCTGCACATGCACAGGGACCGCCGGACAGATTTAAAAAGTCAGGCTCTTTTCCTCCTGTGGTCATGTGGCCGACCGGTAAATGGGAGTTTTCCCAGCCCCCAAGCAAGCAGAGGGACCGGGAAAGGAGCACATAGCAACTGGACAAGCTCCAATCATGGAATAAAGATATTTTAGCCCAGTCTGCAAGCTAAACCACACATGGGACCCTGAATCCTTCCAGCTGTGGAAAGAAAAGAAGATAGTGGCCCCATGTATCCTGGGCAACCTCGGCTGCTTGGAAATTCCCCACAGGCAGCCTGGAGATCACATGGGGGGCTGACAGCCATTAGAAAAAAGGCTGGGCCAGGGGCTTTAAAGGAGAGAGAAGAAAGGAGGGAGGACTGGGAGGAGGAGAGAGAGAGAGAGCTGGGAGAGGAGAAACGAAAGCCCACCATGAGAAACCACAGCTACTAAGGCTGACCACCTGGTTGGGGCTCTCTGGCTACCCCCCTCCAACAAAGAAAAGAGGATAGAGCAGGAGGAGACTGCAGCTGTTGCAGTGGAAGTGTTGCACTGCAGTTCCCTGAGGGCACTGGGCTGACTGCCTGGGCTGGAAGGCCCAGTGGATGTCAGCCTTGGGCCTGGTGGTCCCTCCACACCGGGCCAGTGTTTCTGCAATAGGAGAACCCTGGACTAGGCTAGCACAGCCGAGCCTATCTGAGGGAAAAAAGCTACTTTGTTTCCCCATGATGAGATCAGTGCAGTGATTGTGAAAGAGAGGGAAGAAGGACGACAGGCCTGTGTGGTGAACTCTGTATAAAAGACCTTCAGGAGAAGCTGGAAAGGACAGGCAGGTGAAGAACAAGCCTCATTCACGTAAACTGCAGTTCTTTGGACAGCGAGTCTTCTCCCTTCTCGGTCCACGTGAGTACCCCAAGCTGCAGTCTGGGGATTCTTTGGTGCTTTGGCTAGGAGGTTAGGGAAGCACCCACCCCAATGATAGACTTAATTCAGCCTACTCGTGTCATTCAGCAAGGGCCCCAGCGAGAGATGGCAGGCCTGCTAACTGAGAGCGTGAGGTACCCACCATCTGGGATTGTTCTGGGTGCACCCAGGGATGGGGAGAACTTATACTGTGTTGTGTGCATATTTGTATGGAGGTTCCAGGTAGCCCTCACCTCCTCTCTAAGGTCTTTTAAATAAATAAGGGATTACTGTTTGCCATATTACATAAGTGTTTGTATTTTGCTGTTCTCATTATTGCGGGATGGGGGTATTGATCTAACTGTGCCAAAGGGTCAGTCATTGGGGGTATATCATTGTTCCTAGGTGGTGGTAACATGTCTTGCCCACAGGAGGCTACACCATTGCCCTAGGTGGAGGAACCAAGTCACCATTGGAGATCTGGCCAGGACTCAGCCCCGGCCCCTTGGGAGGTGCGGTGAGGACCCCAAGGGCTCTGGGGCAGCCCAGGTGAGTGTGGAGCAGAGGCTGTTACAAGAGGAGACACCGCTGAGATCTTTGTTGGCCCTGAGACTGCCCCTTGCCCTGAAAAGCATACAGTGGACTTTTTGGCAACCCCTCATCTTGTTCTGTTTCCATATTTTATTTATTTTTTTTGTTTTTGTTTTGGTTTGATTTGGTGGGTGGTTTTTCCAACTGAGTGGAGACCAGGAAAATGGCTTTCCCGGATGTAGAGGATTGGTGTCACTTTGAGGGTTTTAACCCTCATAGGATGCTGCTAGTGCGCAACATGACAGTGGGTGGAAAAAGAGGACATCCTAAAGATTTTAGAGGACCCTGCCTGACTGTGGGGCATTAAAGATTCAGCAGGTGGTGACAGAGCGGTTAAGGGGTGCAGGGATATGACAGTGGAGGTGGGAAGGACTTGGGCCCCATGGAAATACCTCCAAAGTCACCCCAGATACATCGCAAAGACCTGGGTCTTGTTGAAAAGGGATGGCCAGTGACCTGCCCTCAAGAAAGCAGGGCCCTTTGGGCCCCTGAGCAAAGAGTGGAAGGGTTTGAAACCCAGCTGAGGATATGGCTTAAGGAGGAAGGAAGACCCTGCATGATCTCTAGACCCTACTCCGGGAGGCAAGGAAATCCCGATGACACTGCTAGATGGGCTGACCCCTATATGGGGATGGCCCATGAGCAGTACAAGTGTCTCCATACCTTCTCCAGAACCATCCCGATGCCCACAGGGAAGATGATTTCACTCCTGAAGCAGCCAGGCCACCCAGATGATTCAGGTATGGGGTGTTCTGAGGAGGAAAAATGCAAGCGAGTCTTGGAAAGCATCCGTGTATGGCGCTGGACGGATCCAGTCCTTGTGGGCCAGCCAGCCCAACTGCACTCACCAAGACTACCTGGACACCCTGTGGAGTACTTTTGGGGTGGTCAAGAAGAGGGAAATAGTGCTGGGCCAGCTGTGAGGCACCACGCAGTGTACTGGTGAGAAACTGTCCCAGTATATCACCAGGGTGGAGACCATGGGCAAGCTCATCAAGCTGGGATGATCCCCATCGGCAGTGGCACAGATGTGGCTTGAGCAGATCCTGTGGGGCGTGCACTCAAGCCTGATGGTGGTCACCCTTGGCACGGAACCCGAAAGGTGATCCTCCCACATTCAAGTAGCTGTTGGATGAGGTGAAAGAAGAGGAAGCCCAACAGGAGGTGGGAGCCCTCTGATGGCACTCGCTGCCACCAGTGCCACCCTGCAGCCTGCAAGGCCCACCCTCACCTAAACCAGCTGGGTCGCCAGACTTGGGGTGGTTTTGAAGGAGGTACAGGGCATGAAGGACCTGGTACAGAACCATGCAGCTGGCTATGGAATCTCTTCCTTTCCCGGCAGGGCAGCACCTGACTCACAGTGACTGCCACCCACCTACCCTGTCCCCAGCCTAGGTCTCAGTGTTCCCTAGAGCCCCAAGATGGGTGGTTCTGCTTCAAGAGTGGGCAGGATGGCCATAAACAGTGGAGCTGCCTCAGGGAGAGAACTGGCAGCAGTTGGCTGAGAAAAGCCGGGAGCAGGAAAACTCCAATGGGGACTGGTAATGGAACAACCTGCACCCCAAAATGGCCCTGCTCCACTTTTGGACCAACCCTCAGGTACCTCAAAATCAGTCCGTGCCAATGGGCCTTATCGGCCCTCAAGCAGACACTGAGGTCTTGGTGGAGGGGTGACCTGTTCTGCATTACTGGATAGTGGGTCCCAGGTCACCATCATCCACCGGCCTTTTATGACCAACGCCTAACAGACCTGCCTCTCCTACCCCTGTCTGGATTGTCCCTGTGGGGTATAGGCAGCACAGATTACCCGTACGATGGGTATTGTGTGACAGCATTTCCTTACTGACAAGGGAGGAAGAGACCCTGCCCACTATAGAAGCCCTTGCGTTTGTCTGACCTGAGCCAAAAGCATGTCTGACACCCTGGTGCTTATTGGGACCAATGCCAATGTGTTCGAGCAGTTGGACCAGATGTGGTCTGACCAGGGTGGGATAGGTGAACTTGCTAGCCCTCTGTTAAAGCAGCCATGAAAGGGCTCGGCTTGAGGTGACAAGCGACCTAGTGGGGCTGACGGAGGTGTGATCAGGGTGGTCTGACAGTTGGATGGTGGGAAGCTAACCCTCCCCGGGTGCTGAATGCCACATGGTGGGCATAGCTCAGTTTGACCGATCCCCCAGGGGACTACTTTCATACTCAACGCCCCACCTCCAGGTAGCTTGCTGCATGGGTTATTGGTCCAGCTAGGAGTGCTGCCCTCCCTGGACAGTTCCCATGCCTAGCGAGTTACTGTGAGGGTTCAGAATGAGTCCAAAAGGCCAGTGACCATCCAGAGGGGTTGTGTTGGCCACTATCTTCAGGAGTGATGGAGCCATGTCTGTCATCCCAGGGAAGACCTGGTGGGTGGACAGACCCATCCTTGTTCGACTTGAGCTCCCCTATCTCTGACAGCTATAAACGGAGTCTGAGCCACAAGTTGGCGAAGCACCAGTGGTTTTCTCCTTACATAAGTGGGACATGGTTTGTGTCACTGGGGAAGAACACCATATCTGGCTGAGAGATGAGGACCCGTTCAGGGAGCGGTCACAGAGGTTAGCCCGGGATGTGGAGGATCTGTGAAAACACCTGCTGGAGTTAATGAATGCCAGGGTTATCACAGAGTCTCAGAGCCTGTATGCTTCCCCATTGTGGTGGACTGGAAGAAAAGTAGAGCAGTGAGGATGTGCAAGGACTACTGCTCGCTAAACAAGCGGACTATCCCAGAGCAGTACACAGTACCCAGAGTGGAGGATGCACTGGACGGCTTGTCAGGAGCAAGTGGTTCTCCATGATGGATCTCCAGAGTGGGTACTACCAGATCCCCATGCAGAGGAGGACAAGGAGAAGACCACTTTTATATGCCCACTGGGGTTCTACCAGTTCGGTATGCTTCAGGGGCATATCTTGAGCCCCAGCCACCTTCCAGATCTTGATGGAAAGGGCTGTGGAGACATGAACCTGCTCAAGGTCATAGTCTGTCTGGATGATCTCATCATCTTTGGGTGGACCTTGGAAGAACATGAGGCCTGGCTGAGGAAGGTCCTGGACTGGCTGGAGGAGTTCAGCCTAAAGGTCTCCATTGACAAATGTCAATTCTGTCAGCCTGCAGTTAAGTATGTCGGGCACATCATCTCAGCTGAAGGTGCAGGTGGGTCTGGCAAAAGTGGAGGCCCTCTAATTGTAGCTCCGGCCCACCCTTGCATGCCTTGAAGTCCTTCTTGGGGTTCTGTGGGAGTATTGCTGGTTTGTAAAGGATTACTCCTTGGTGGTACGTCCTCTGAATGACTTGATGCAAGGTTACCCTCCTCGTGAACCAGAAGAGGGACAAACCTCCTGTAAGGGTACCTGCACATTGGGGAACCTTTGGGGACCGATGGACTCCGGAGTGTGAGGATGCCTTCAGGAGATCATCTGGAGACTAGGGAGGACCCTGTCCTTGCATTTCTGGACCCCTAAGCCCTATGTCATGCACACAGACCCCGTTTGAGTGGGCTGGGCACCATCCCATATCAGGAGTATCCTGGGGGTTCCACCCTCCGGCTTTTGCTAGCCATGGCCTGACCTCCTTTGAAAGGAATTACCTGGTTCACAAACTGGAGTTCTCGGCATTGAAGTGGGCGGTGACAGAAAAGTTCCACAAGTATCTGTATGGGGTCCCGTCACCGTGCGCACTGACAACAACCCCTGATGTATGTCACCACCACAGTGAAGTTGAACGTGGTAGGCAACGATGGCTATCAGCACTCTCCACATATGATTTCAGTCTGGAGTATTGGAGTGGATGAGCCAACATGGATGTGGATACCTTGTCCCAACACCCACACAGAGACCCCCAACCCCCAGTCCAGGTCGGACCAGCCCTGGTTCAAGCACTCTGCTCACTGGTGGAGCCTCCTGACATCGTCACATGTGCCACCTAAAGCACAGAAGTACTTGAGCCCCCTGAAGCTATTCCACCTGCTTATCTAAATTTTGCAGGCCTGGATCTCTCATCCCTGCCTCAGCCTAGTAAGGCTGACCTGCAGCATGAGCAGGCATCAGATCCCAGCATACGAGACCTTCTTCAGGCTATCGCAGAGGAAATCCCCAGCAGATACAGAACAGTCACCCTGATGCCCACTGAATGCTAAGGGAGTGGGACAAGCTGGTCCGTGGGATGGATTGCTGCTGCATATGGTGCAGGACAAGGACCACTTGAGCTGATCCAAGCAGAAGTTGGTATTGCCCACAGTATACAGGGGCTGTCCTCAAGTCTATACATGATAATATGGGGCACCTGGGCTATGATCACACCATAGACACATGTAGGCTAGGTTCTATTGGCCCAGGATGAAAGCAGACGTGAGAGCCACTGCAAGTGTGCCTACAGTGCATCCAGCGAAGACCTTGCCCAGGCAGGGCCACTCCTCTGGACAACATCAGCACCAGTGGGCACCTGGAGTTTGTGTGCATGGATTTTCTGGCCCTGGAACCCGACAGAAAAACACTGCTAAAATACTGAGTCATCACGAATCACTAAACATGGTATGTGCAAGCTTTCCCACAAAAGACCAGAAGGTGAGCACTATGGTTAAGGTCCTGCAGTAGTATGTCCAGCATTACGGCCTTCCCAAAAGAATCCACTCTGATCAGGCCAAGACTTTGAAAGCCATGTGGTGAGGGAGTTTCTGTTATTCTATGGCATGCAGAAATCCCACCACCCCTTACCAACCCCAGGGGATCTACAGCCTGAACGCTTCAGCAGGACATTGCTGAATATGTTGGGCACCCTGGACCCCATGGACAAAGTGAACTGGAGTCAAAGGTGGGTCAGTTGGTGCAGCTACAACTGTACAAAAAATGATGCAACCCAGCGTGCCCCTTTTACCTCATGTTTGGCCGTGAGGCCTGGCTGCCAGTGGACCTTTTCTTCAGGGTATCTGCTGATGAGATCTCCCATAAGTCATACCTCGAGTATACTGGCCAGCGAGGGAACAGCTCTGGACAGTGTACAAGCTCACCTCCATAGCGGTGGTTCGTAGCTGTCAGGGGAACAAAGGAGGTATGACACCAGAGCGCAGTCAAGAGATGGGAGTGGGGACAGGGTCTTGCTGCATAATCTGAGACTCCAGGAAGCACAAGATCCAGGACTGGTGGGCCTCAGACAGTTACCTTATGGTGGACAAACTGTCTAGCCTGCCAGTGTATCTATAAAACAGGAGCATGGTTGTGGGCTCGAGAAAGAAGGTGCACGAAATCAGTTGCTCCCCGTGGGGTGATCGTGCCAACCCTGCCACGGGTCCCGACCCACCAGCAGCAAGACAGCCTGGAACCAAGGGAAGCATAAGCAGAGAGAGCTGGCCTTCTCCTCCTCTTGGCCACTCCACTGGGGATGCGATGTTGACCCCTGCCACTCCAGGAAGAGCAGAGGGCCACTCCAGCGATGAGAGCAAAGAGGCGACTCCGCCTGCTCTCAGCGGGGATGGATCTGGACAGTCCCTCCCAGTGGGAGTAGTACTGCCAAAACTCCACCCATTCTATGAGTGCCAGCCACCCAGATCCTGCATCCTGCTTGAATCCAGAGGCCCGGCCTTTTGTCCTAGAGGCTGGGCCCACTGTTCCTGTGTCAGGACCCAATCTAGGTAGTGTTTGGGTAGTCAAGAAGGCCACCTGGTATGCCCTTCTTCACCTGACAGTGTGTTGGCTGCAGCTACAGCCCCTGCCCCTGTTCTCAATCTAACCCCAGATAGCATAGAGGTACCATGTCAGTCCCAATGGGGACAGTAGACCATGACTCTACAAGACTGACCACCACCACTGACTTGGTCTCTGTACCTGATGGCGCCTTGCCTCAAAGAAGAAGCCAGAAGGGAAGGAAGAAACATATTCAATTCAGTGCTTTAGAGTAACTAGTAATTGCTATTTTCTTTTAAACTTAGATTGTGGGCTTTTAGTGACACTATACTTTCTTTGTTGTCTTTACTTATAATTGTTTTGGGCTGTTGAAAATTTAAAACATAGTGGTGGTATAATTCTGTGCTGTCTTTAATTTGTACAAATTTTGCCCCTTCCCCAATCATAATTATATGCCCTGTTAAATCTGATTGACAAGAGCTAAACACAGGGTATAGTAAGGGTGTGAAGTAGGAGGGGCATAAGGGAGAAGAAGCCCACCCTCAGCACGACAATTCACTCATTTATTTATTTATTGGTTTCTTTTTCTTTAAAAAAATTATCTGAGGATCAGTGGCAGGATTTTTAGTACAGTAAATTAATAAAAGGGAACTAGGAGAGCTTCAGTAGCAGACAAGTAGTGGAATTGCAGTATAATGTGGGGAGTGGTGCAATGCAGTGGCTGTGGGGCAGCCATATTCAGGCAGACCTTCTGGACACTGAGGTGCTGCCCTATCTGCATGCATCTCTCTGGACTGTGGGATGAGGTAGCCAGACTCAGAGCGGAAGTAAACTGGGTCAGGAGTACCATCACCCCTATCCAGGGACCACCAGTCCAATGCAACTGCCTCAAGGATGCCGAGGCGAGGAGCACTTGGATGACAGTGGGCTCAGGGAGGGTTAGGCAGTCAGGCAGAGGCACATCCCAGATCCTATTCCACTAAGAACTCATATGCCACACTGGCAAATGAGGACAACCAAATAGAAGTACCCAGAGAAGTGGAAGGAAAGGATGTGGAGGTTAGCCAAGGAGGTGACCTCAGCGGGAAAGCAGTGGACCCCAGAGGAGGAGGAGGAAGGAATCCTGGTGGGGACTCCATCATAAGAGGATCTAGCTAGGAACACAGGAGGGGAGGACGGGAGGTGAGGTGCCTACCAGGTGCCACGGCATGGAGGGATGGGAGGAAGATCCTGGGATCACTGGGAAGGCAAGGCAGGAGGTGAGCTGGATGTCATTATCCACCTAGGTACTAATGACCTGGCAAATGGGGAGCCAAAGAAGTTCAGGAAGAGTTTAGGAAACTGGGAGGGTCTCAAGCAAGTAGCTACTTCTGTCACTTTCTGAAGTACTACCTGTGAGAGGCAAGGAGAGCATGGGAGTTCATGCACCAGGAACTTTAACTCATGGTTGAAGAACTGGTGCTGTGAGGAAAGGTTTGGATTCATTGGTGACTGAGGACCCACCTGGAGGATGGAGGTTTGTTCAAGCCTGCGCCTGCATCCATCCTGGAGAGAATCAAGCACTCAATGATAAGTTTAAATGCTACATTGACAAGCATTTAAACTAACAAAGGGGTGGCAGGCCTGCAAGGAGGGTACCTACTTGCTCACCCCACAGCTAGCAGTGGAACCAGTGAACCAGAGGAGTGGCTATCTCTGCAAAGACGCATGAAAAGATGGAGATTAAGTGCAAGAAGTGGATAAGCAGAAAAGGGCAAAATTCAGCAGAAGGGCAGACAGCAAGGAGAACCAGGGATAAATGACAACCAAGGAAGGGGCTGGAGTAGAACAGTGAAACAGTCTAGGGAGGTCAAATCATGGAAAGCCATGTGTGCAAATGCCAGGAGCCTTAGCAACAAGATGGAAGATCTGAGGCTGTCATGGTACAGTCAGACCTGGACATTGTGGCCATCACTGAAACCTGGTGTAATGATAACTATGACTGGGAGATGGCTATACCTGGCTACAACATATTCAGAAGAGACAGAGCAGGCAGGAAGGAGGAGGAGGTGGCACTGTATGTGAAAAATGACATAAGGGCCACAGAGATCCAGGAGGAACAAATGGGGAGAGATACTGTGGGTTAAGCTGGAAAGGAAAATGGGGACAGCCATCCGCACAGGTGTGGTCTATAGACCACCAGCCCAGGAGGAAGAAACAGACAGGGAGCTGATGCTAGCCATCAAAGGATGGCAGACAAGAGTGAGGGTAGTACTGGTTGGAGACTTCAATATTCCAGACGTGGACTGGAGCATCCCAGCAGCAGCATCAACTAGAGAGCAGATTTATCCTGGACTCCCTTCAGGGTGCCTTCCTCAAGCAACTGGTCATGGAACCAACTCGGCAGAAGGCAATACTGGACCTCGTGCTCACAAACAGGGACAGTGTGATGGGGGTAACAGTGGGGAGCACCTGAAACAGTGACCACCAGTCATTGTGGTTTGAAATCACAGAAGAGCAGAACCAAACCACACAAAAACACGTATCCTGGATTTTAGGGGACAGACTTTGGGAAAATGGGGAAATTCTTGAAAGAGGCATTAAGGGGAATGGGACAGGAATCAGGGGTTGAGGAACAGTGGGCAGTATTTAAAATGGGATTACAAGAACAACAGAATTATGCATTAAGCAGGTTAGCAAGAGGAAAAGGAAGAGGAGACCATTATGGTTTCCAAAGAGGTAGCAAAGAAAGTGAAAGCCAAAAGATTGCATTCAGGCAATACAAAAGACACAGGCAGAAGGGATAGGGAGAAGTACCAGGAGAAGCAAAGGGAGGCAGGGAGGTCAGTAAGGGAAGCCAAAGCTCAGACAGAAGAACATTGCAAAATCAGTGGGTGGGGGACAAAACCTTTTACAGGTACATAAGTGAAAAAGAAAAGACAAAGGAGGATAGTGAGACTGAAGGGGAGGATGGGGCCACGTGGAGGATGACAACAGTAAAGCTGACATATTGAACAGGTATTTCTGCTCAATCTTTACTGAGGAAGAGGAGGTAATGGGTCTGAAGGGAGTACAAGGGGTGAGAATGGTGCAGAAATGGACACAAGTCCCTTTACGAGAAAGGGTCCTGAAGGAACTGGAAGTAATAAGAGTTGATAAAGCAATGGGGCCAGATGGGGTGCACCCAGGGTCCTTAAGAACTAAGAGAGGTGGTGGCTGAACCTCTGGCTATCCTGTTTAGCCGATCACTGGAAACAGGAGTTACCCAAAGACTGGAGGACAGCAGATGTAGTCCCCTTAACAAAAGTGGGAACAAAGAGGAAGCAGGGAACTACAGACCAGTCAGCCTCACCTCGGTAGTGGGGAAGATCATGGAAGCACTACTGAAGGAGAGATTGGTGGAACATCTGGTTGTCAATGGACTACAGGACCCAAGGCAGCATGGTTTCACCAGGGGTCATGTCAGACCAACCTCGTTGAATTTTTGACTGGGTAACTAGGGAGGTGGATCAGGGAAGGCAGTGGACATGGCCTATCTGGACTTCAGCAAGGCCTTTGACACTGTGCCACATAGAAGACTATTACACAAACTGGGAATATGGTGTGGGCAGGACAGTAGTGTGGTGGGTAGGTAACTGGCTGGGTGGCAGGACACAGAGGGTGGTGGTAAATTGCTGTCACTCCACAGAGGGAAGAGTGACCAGTGGGGTACCACAGGGATCAGTGCTGGGACCGGTCCTATTCAACATCTTCATCAGTGACATTACTTGGGACCTAGAGGCAGAATTTCACTGTTGCTGATGACACAAAGCTCTGTAACAGAGTAGACACACCAGAGGTGTAGACAGAATGAAGCGACCTGCAGAAACTTGAAGAATGGTCAGGGTTTGGCAGTTGAAATTCAATGCAAAGAAGTGCAGATAATGCATATGGGCACAAAACCCTGGCACAATATATCAGTTAGGGGGTGAGGATATAGCAACCAAACAGGAAGGGATCTTGGGGTTGTCATCTCTGATGACCTCAAGGTATGGGAAACAGTGTGACAAGGCAGCAGGTAAAGCAAATAGGATGCTGGGATGTATAGGCAGGGGCAAATAGGATGCTGGGTTGTATAGGCAGGGGCATCACCAGCAGGAAAAGGGAGGTCATAATTCCGCTATACAAGACACTAGTGAGGCCCCACCTGGAGTACAGTGTACAGTTCTGGAGACCATACCTACGTGGACATAGACAGGGTAGAGAAGGTTCAGAGGAGGGCAACAAAGATGGTGAATGGATTGCATCACAAGTCCTATGAAGACAGGTTGAAGGAACTGAACATGTACTCTCTGGAGGAGAGGAGGGAGAGAGGGATATGGTAGAGACATACAAGTATCTGACAGGGAGGAACAGGGTGCAGGAAAACACTATTTTTAAGTGAAAAGATGTTCTAGGACTAGAGGGCATGGTATGAAGTTGGAGGAGGACGATTCAGAGGAAACATGAAAAGAATTTCTTCACAGAATGGGTGGTGGACAAGTGGAACACCCTGCCAGAGGAAGTGGTGGGGCTGAAACAATCAAGGGAATTAAGAATGCATGGGATAGACATAAAGGAATTCTGGAGGTCAGGGGTAAGGGCAACAGACTTCTAGGAAAACAAACTGAACTTACAAGCTCAAATGGGCAGACTGGGTGGGCCATAGGCCCTTATCTGCCGACACTGTCTATGTATCTATGTATAAAGATTGGGCCAGCCTCCTGGCCCACTTTAAAACTCACGTCGACACCCTAGGTGAGTCCACAAACCTGCCAATCAATACCCTCTCCTCAAGCCCGTAGTGCCTGTTCTCTATCTCCCATTGTGTTGCCCTAGGAGGCAGTAGGAACTGTAGGTGCACGCCCTCCATTACCTGTATATAGTCCATTATTGTGGCTGGACCTGGTACAAGCCTATCTGGGGAATCGATTGTTGTTGGTGCTAGTTGGGAACCAGGTGTCTTGCTAGAAAAGTGCATGGTGCTTATTATGGGTTTCTAAAAGGAAGCTTGTTGGGACGCCAAGTTTTTCTGCTGAGGGTGTGTAAGCCCCCAAAATGGGATTACCTCTCTGCGGAGCTTCTTGCCCTAGACATCTCCCTTCTGCAAGCTGTCCTTGGTCCGGGAGGGGTTCTGGTGAGTCGCATCTGTGCTACCCCTGTTGCAGCACACTGCCATTTCTTCTGGTGCCTTGGTCTCCTCAGAGCCAGGCCGGGTGCCAGAACAGCTGTCTGCCACCAGGTGCAGTGTTGAATGGTCCTGGGTCCAGAATCAAGAGCTGCTCAGGCCCGGGGCTGCATGGGGTCAGGCGAGGAGGTATTCTTTTAAGATGGCAGTCCCATGTGACGGTGCATGTGCAGGGACCGCTGGACAGATTTAAAAGAACCAGCCTCCTTTTCTCCCTGTGGCCATCTGGTCAACTAGTAAATGGGAGTTTACCCAGTCCAAAAGCAAGCAGAGGGACGGGGAAAGGCACATAGCGACCGGACGAGCTCAGGTCACGGAATAAAGATATTTTAGCCAGGTCTGCAGGCTAAACCACACATGGGGCCCTAATCCTTCGAGCTGGGAAAAGGAAAGCAAGATGGCAGCCCCCATGTATCCTAGGCGAAACCTCGGCTGCTGAGAAATTTCTCCTCGAGGCAGCCTGGAGGTCACAGGGGCTGACAGCCAATGGAAAAAGGACTGGGCCTGGCGTTTTAAGGAGAATGGTGCAAAAGGAGGGAGGACTGGGAGGAGGGAGTGGGAGCTGGGAGGAGAAAATAGAAGCCCACCAAAAGAACCACAGCTACTAAGGCTGACCACCTGATTGGGGCTCTCTTGCTACACCCCCTTCCCCTCTCCAACAAAGAAAAGGGCTAGAGCAGGAGGAGGACTGCTGCTGTTGCAGTGAAAGGAGAGAAAGGGGTTTCCCTGAGGACACTGGGACTGACTTTCTGGACTGGAAGGCCCAGTGGATATCAGCCTTGGGCCTGGTGGAACCCTCCACACCGGGGCCAGTGTTTCTGCCATGGAAGAACCCTGGACTTGGGGCTAGCACAGCCCAAGCCCTGTCTGAGGGAAACTGAGCTACTTTGTTTCCCCACTGTTGAGATCAGTGCAGTGATTGTGAAAGAGAGGTTAGAAGGATGAAAAGGCCTGCCTAGTGAACTCTGTATACAAAGGCCTTTGGGTGAAGCTGGAAAGGATAGGCAGGTGAAGAACAGAGCCTCACTCCATAAACTGCTGTTTCTTGGACAGTGAGGTCTTCTCCTTCTTGGTCTACATGGGGTACCCGAGCTGCAGATCTGGGGACTTCTTGGTGCTTCAGCTAGGAGGGTCAGGAAGGCCCCACCCCAATGATAGACTTAATTCAGCCAACGTTGTGTTGTTCAGCATGGGCCCCAATGAGAGACAGCAGGCATGCTAACTGAGATCAGTGAGGTACCCACCATCTGGGATTGTTCTCGTGCACCCAGGAGAGGAAGAACTTATACTGTGTTGTATGCATACTTGTACAGAGACTCCAGGAGTAGCCCTCATCTCCTCTGTTTAAGGTCATTTTAAATAAACAAGGATTACTGTTTGCCATATTACATAAGTGTTTGTGTTTTGCTGTTTTCATTATTGCGGGTAGGATATTAATCTGACTGTGCCAAAGGGCTCAGTCATTAGGGGTATATCATTGTTCCTAGGGGTGGTAACCTGTGTTGCCCTAAGGAGGCTGCACCATTGCCTCAGGTGGAGACACCAAGTCACCATTGGAGTTCGGACAGGACTCAGGCCTGGCCCTTTGGGGAGATGCGGTGAGGAACCCCAAGGACTCTGGGGCAGCCCAGGTGAGTGTGAGCAGAGGGGCGTTACACTAATTATTCATGAGCTTAACAAGGCTCCTAATTGGCTACTGGATCACTCATTAATGTCTTATAAATGGTTGATCCAACTGACACTGTGCAGTATGCACAGCTCACGCCACTCTGCTTAAAAGGTTAATGAAGTTACAAGTAAATGGGGACAAAAGAAACTTGTTATTGCAATTAGACTTATAATTGCAGTAACAACTCATGAAGCTGGTCATTTCCTTGGATTGATGACCAGCTAGAGAAGGTGGCCCTCGGCTGTGCCTCAGGCCACCCATCACTGAAACCAGTCATTACTCCCTCAGAAATGACTAGCTTTTTGGTCATTATTGCTTAAACTGGTATCAGTCTGACTTGTGAGTGGGTTTTGGAGTACGCCTCCTCCACCTATCACAGCTCCCGAATACTGAATCTCCTCCTAGTACGACCCATGCTTACCTTTTCACTTTGTTTTTCTTTTGAAATCCTTGCCCAGTCACAAGTCTGGAAAAGCAAGGTAGAGGGTTTTGTTGTGCAACTCTTGATTTCTGCATGAACTCTTACCTCTGATTTTCTTTCCACACATGCCTCTATTCAGAAGTAGTTTTTTCTCAGGAAATGGCATAGATGTAGCACAGACCATATCATTTACATACTCATGAAGCACTGTTTGCAACTCATGGAATTAATGTATTCTCATACATGGTAAATAGCAAGTAAAACACATGTTCTAACATATTCCTATACTCACTGGTCACACTGGGTAACAAGCTGTGTTATGTTGCTTACCTGTGTTTTGAACACTAAATGTAAAGTTTTTGGTCACTACAACATGAATAAGACAGAACTGGTTTCCTTAGGGTTACCACCTTTAAGAAGCCCAAAGTGGGACATTTCTTACTGAAACTGGATTTTTCGCAGGACAATGTGTCATCTTGACCAATGCAACAGACATGTTTTTTCTAAATAATCAGAATTAAGACTCAGTGTTGTAGTTTTTTAGTTGTTTCTTGCATTTTTATTATTTTAAGGTATTTTAGTTAAGGTATTGTAGTTTTTGCAACATTTAGAGGAAAATCAGAAAATATTTTTCCACTATAATGTCAGGACATTTAGTATTTTCATGTTTTTCTGCAGGACACAGCTGCCCAAATCAGGACTGTCCTGCGAAAATAGGGACAGGTGGTAACCTAGGTTTCCTGTAAAATGTGTCTAACTTGCCATTGGTGAGAGGGCTTTTTTTTGGGGGTGTTCTTACTCCATTTGTCACAGCTCTAGATTGGTTAAAGTCTTCCTTAATTGTATCACCTCTCAGCCTTTATTCTCTACTTTTGAAACTCATGCCCAGTTATGCAATTCCTAATTCAGGTTTGAAATCTCACCTCTGTCGCTTGTTGCACATACAGTTGCTACCATAGTTATGTTCAGATATCTGGTTGCCCATAGTGGTAGTGCAGCAGGAAGGAATTCTCTAGAGATATCACAGACATTTCAAGCAATATCTGGCCACACATTTGACTTCACCTGTATGCTACTGTTTATTACTTTTATACGTTTCTGTTTTGAACTTTGTTTCTCAAGGACTGATAAAGATGTTGCACAGCTCATGTAATTTGCATACCCATGATGCATTATTTGCAACATAGAATTAATTTATTCTCATATGTGGTAAAAGCAGGTAAAATGGTTCTAACAAATTCCACCACTCAGAGATCATGTTAGGTAAGGAGCTGATTTTCTCTGCTTACCTGTGTTTGATCACTAAAAGTGAAGCATTTTGTTATTACAACATACAAACACATCACAACCCACATACTCTATAAACCATAGTACGTTTGCTTGTAATGCAAAATTAATTCATTGGTGTCAAGCTGAAGGGTGAGAGGGCTTTTGGAGGTGCCCCTCCTCCACTATCACAACTCCAGAATACCGAACCACCTTTCTAATTCCACTCACTTTCAGTCTTTCTCCTCCTTTTCCTTTTGAAATTCTTGGCCTGTCACAGTGCTGAGGAAAATGCAAGGTAGAGGTTTTCTTGTGTGACTCTAATTCCTGCTTGTAACATGGGAAGAGGAAGGGTTGCACCTGATTGGAGAAACTGCATCAGGTGGCCATGGATTACTTCTCAATTAATCTATGGTACAGTACACACTATAGGCCCAATTTGAAAGGGGTACACTTAGCGTAAACTGACTTGCACCCCAAAATGGTGCAAGTAGCAGTTTACGCCTGGAGTGTGACACTCAGTATTCTGCAAAGCAGGCTGCAACATGTAGTAGGCTGCTTGCACCAAAATGGACTTACACCACAAGTTACACCATAAACACCCTGTGACATGGCTAGGGAGTTCTGGTAGCAGTTGTGCCCAATTCTGGAATGACAGCCTCCAAGTCCCTGATATTACTATTCTCCGAACAACCTCCAGAGGCGTCTACCAAAGTACATTTACACCAGTTAATCACTGATGTAAGTGTACTTAAATCCCTGAGGGTTGCATAATGTGCCAAGTTCCAATCCCCAAAGTGGAATAAGCCCTGCAGGGGTTGGAACCTCCCATTCCCCAATCTCCAAAAGAAAAGCCCTGCAGAGCTAGAACCCCCAATCCTGATCCCCAATGTCTGTGTTAAAGGCCCACAGGGCTAATCATGCCCCCTCCCAAGCCCTGATCCCCGATGTATGTTTAAAGCCCCACAGTGCTAAACATGCCCCACCCAAGCCACGATGCCCCAATGTATGTTAAAAGCACCACAAGGCTAATCATCTAAGCATGCCCCTCCCAAGCCACTATCCCTTATCATGTGTTTAAAGCCCCACATAGCTAATCATGTATCCCAAGCCCCGATCCCTAATTTCCAGCCCACCCACAAATGGCAAATGTTTGTGAAAAAACAATCCATAACCTGTTTTCCCTGGTAGTCTAGTGACTCCCCCACCTGGCAGTGCCAGTCAGCCCTCCCCTGACCCATAGCCATCTGGCAACTGGCACAGCCCACCTCTCACCTCCATGGCCAGCCACTGAGCTGAGCTCCTTCTGAGCATGTACTCCTGTATATAGTAAATGCTCAATGATTGGCGCATGCTATATATAAAAGTATGTGCTCTCAGAAGGAGCTCAGTCGACAGCAACCACGGAAGCATAAGGAGTGAGCTGTATGACTCTGCTAGCTATGGGTCTGAAAGTGATGAGTGGACTGCTGTCAGTGAGACCACTAGACTACCAGAAAAATAGGTTATGAGTTATTATCTTTAAAAACATTTGCCATTCTGGAGTAAACAGGCAGTGGGGATTGGGGCTTAGGTGGTTGATTAGCCCTGTAGGGGCTTTCTACATCGGGATCGTGGACTTTGTGGACATGATTGGATGATTAACTTGCAGGGCTTTATAACATGCATCAGGGGACCGGGGCTTGGGGGCATTACAGGCTTTGGGACTGGGGCACTTGTGCCTTCCATGTAGTACCATGCTGTGGCTTGCGACAATCTATTCAGGTACACCCTCTGTTTGGCATACCTGTATGGATGGTGCAATTTGTGGGACTTAGCTGCATGGACCCTGCCTGATAGAGTATCGAGTGCAAGTCATTGGCACAGCAGTGTTTGGTGCAAGTAGCCTTAAGCACGACTTGCGCACCCTATTAGAATCGGACCCATATCTCTTCTTCCCCATTTAGTTTCCTGTACGTGATGGTTCCTTCTGAAGTAATCCATGTTCATCACCATATGTGTCCCCATTTTACAATACAGTGCACACCATATCTATTCCTCCTGTCATTATAAGTAGCTTGAAAACCTCTATGGGGCTATATGTTATGGGCTTTTTTAACTTGAGCTATGAAAGTTTTTCAGATTGGCTCAATTTAGTAAGTTCAAATTGGTAAAAATGGGAGTAAAACAGTGCTGTGCTGCTAGTATTGTTTGACAGCCACCTGTTGGACAGCAGGAATTGTAGGGAAGAACTACCAAGTTTCACAGAAAAATGGAGATGATTCCACAGCTCAGAAACATAAGTCAGCCAAAATGAGCACACATTCTGAAATGTTGATCACATCTGCATATAATCAGTAATTCAATGACTGTTCACCATTGCACTCACAATATAAAAAAAAAAATCAGCCTGTTCAGCATGTAGTTTCCTCTAGTCAGGTGCAACCTCCTTTCTCTTGTCCATGGTAGGAACCTTAATATCCTTCCAGAATCTTTGTAATTTTGCACTTAAAAATTACTTTTATGCAAATGCAGTGTGGACTTTTTTTACTTAGCCTATGAGCGTTTTTTCAGATTGGCTCCATTCACATTTGAAAATTGATCTAAAAATGGGTGTAAAACAGTGCTGTGCTGCTAGTATTGTTTGACAGCCATCTGTTAACAACAGGAATTGCAGGAACAACTCCTTAAATATATGCATTTCCCCAATGCACAACACCAAATCCCAAACAACAAACATATCAGAAAAATGGAGATGATTCACAGTTCACAAAATAAGTCAGCCAAAATGAGCACATATTCTGAAATGCTGATCACATCTGCATGTAATCAACAACACAATACTGTTCACCATTGCACTCACAATATTAAAAAAAATTAGCATGTTCAGCATGTAGTTTCTCCAGTCAGCTGCAACCCTTTTCTCTTCCCCTGATAGAGATTTAATATCCTCCCGGAACCTTTGTAATTTTGTGCTTTAAAATTACTTTTACATAAATGTAACATGGGAAGAGAAACATATAAAAACAACACAGAACCCTTTCTCTTCCTCATGTTACAAGTGAATTAACCCACTCCAGAGCATGGGTCTACTTGAGGAGTAATCCCGGCTGGTTCACTGGAACCACTAGGCCTCTGCAGTTAACCCACCAGCACTCCCAGTCATGGATTAGTCCCAAATGAACCTGACTTATTGTGGAACTAATCCTTATAATCTTACCTCTGCTTTTTGTTTCACATATGTTACTATTTAATACTTTTATAAGGGCTTCTGTTTAGAAGTCTAAGGCACTGTTTCTAAGGAATGTCAATTGTTGCACAACCCCTATTATTTGCATACCCATGATGAAGTGCTTGCAACTTATGGAATGAATGTATTTCACGCATGGTATAAAGCAATTAAAACCATGTTCTAACAGTTTCCTACACTCATTTATCACTTTAGGTAAGGAGCTGTTTTACTCTGGTTATCTACAATATGTTTTGAGCACTAACAAAACAAAAAAATAAATAAAAGCATGTTGGTCATGACAACATAAACAACTCTCATGTATACAGTACCTCAGTATACAAATGCATTGGTTATTGGTATAATACACATTTTCAGCCTAATTTTTTTTTCTTTTTACTTTGAAGTTAATGCCGTTTGCAAGGCTGGATAATGTAAGGTGGAGGGTTTCCTCATAGCTGTTACCCCCCTACTTTTTGTCATGTGTTATTGTTTTGAACTTTGCTTCACATGCAATAGCAATGTTGCACTGTCCATATCATTTGCATATCCATGATGCAGTGCTTGTAACTCATGGAATGAATGTATTCTCATGTGTTGTGAAAAGCAAATAAAACAGATGTTCTAATGTCCTGCACTCATTGATGACTTTAGGTAGTGAACTGTGTTATTTTGCTTAACAGTGTTTTGAACACTAAAAATTAAAACATTTGGTCACTACAACATAAAATAAACAAGGCTCAAAATATATATCTTTATTACTCAAGGAATGTTTGCAAGTATGGATAAATTGATATTGTGTTGAAGTGTGAAAGGAGTTTTGGGGTGTGTGCATGTCCTCTACTTATGAGCTCTAAATTCTACATGTTCTCACCTTTCTCCTCCACTCCTAATTCTTGTAGAAATCTTAGGTCTGCTTTTCATTACATACACTCAGTCTTTTTGTGGTACAGTTCAATGGTCATTAAAACTTGTGGTACTGTTGTGATGTCACAATGATACTACAGCGTTTCAGCCTTGATGTGCTACCTGATTTGTTTAAAATGCATGTTTCAAAAAAGTCAGGGAAATATGGTGTGCTGCCAGTGAACAGCTTACCAAGACAGTGATGGCTCAGTGGTATAAACGCTCGGGTGTACTTTTGGCCATTTTTTTTTAAACCGAACACTGTGACTGAGACTAATATCTTTATAGGGATGGAGGGTTGGGAACAGGAGCAACAGACTGCAGCTGCAATGTGGTCAGAGACTAAGGTGCCAAAGCAAGCAGGAGCAATGACTCAAAGTATAACATTCTACAAAATTAAACTTCTAAATGTGAAAAAAAAACATACACTATATAAAACTGTATTGGTGACCATATAAAACTAAAGTTGTATTTCCATCTCAGGCATGTGATGACATCATGGTGACCTCTCAAGCTTCTCTCTCAAGGTCTGTGATATCATCATAACCTCGATGAAACACATCCCTGTTGTGTATGGTCACCCATACCTAATTCTGTATATAATTAGTGAGTGCGCTTTTTCCCATAGGAAATCCAGTTGTAATTTTCTGTTATAACCAGCTGGTTATAATTGCAAAAATACGCGAGTTTCCCTCTTATCATCATGCACCACTCGCCAGTCTTCCTTCACTAGCATATAGCACAAAGTTCACTGCCCTTTCATTTGGCAGTTAGTCAATTCATTCAAAAAACAAAAGAATTCTGACCCTTATAAAATGAAAATAAAATGGAAGCTATTAAACACGTGCCAATTTCTCTGTCAGCTCGCGTGAGCCAGCGGATCTCCCTACCACTCCATGCTGGAAGAACACCACAGCTCCAGAACCACCACTCTGCAATAAGTTAAACTATATTTAAAAATGCAGATTTTATGGAAGTTTTAAGCAACTAACTGAAGCATTGTAACTTAGCAGACCCATGGGATGCAGAATCCCTGGTCCACAGCTGCCTGAACACAAATCTGTTTCTGATTTTTTTTATATAATTCTGAGGTGAAAAATGCACACCAGCAATTATATAAAATAAAATATAGGGTAGTTGTGTAAAACTCAATTTACATTCACTCTTGTTGTGGGATGCATTTCATAAACCCCTTGGGTTATGTAGCATCCCACAACTCGATAATGTAAAATCTCATTACACACACTACTCAATGCATTATTCTCTATGTACTACTGTTTAGAAGTCTGTTTCTTAGGAATGGAAGATATACTATACACCCATATCATTTGCATTACCACGATTAAGTGCTTGCAACTCATATAATTAATGAATTCTCATAAGTGAAAAAGTAAGAAAAACAAATGTTCTAACATATACCCATACTCAATTATCCCCTTTGGTAAGGACTTGTGTTACTCTGCATACCTGTGTTTTAAACATTGAGATTAAAGCATTTTTGCCATTACAATAAAAATAAATGGGACACAACAGACATACCCCAGGAATCAAATATGATTATGATTACATGTAAATCATATGATTAATATGGTATCAGTTTGAACTGTGAGATGGCTTTTGGGGTACATGTTTCTTCTCCATCTATTACTACATCTGAAGGTATGCCAACAGAAGGGCAAAACCCTGTCAGCTGAAAAATCCCCCCTGTGACAGTTCAGACAAAAATCAAAACTATGCTGTGGGGGACCTGCTTACAAAATTTAAGCCCTTCGTCAACTCGCCCCCTTTATGAACTCTGACTAGAGTTAACAATCCCAGAGAAGAGGGGGCAGGGGGGCACAGCACCCTCATGGTGTGTTATAGGGCACAGCCCCGATAGAAAACGACCAATGACTGACAGGTAAATTTTAGCCTGCTGACATCAGAGATGTCTTTATGCCACATGTCGACAACACTGTTGTGCAGCAGCATAGAGTAAACCACATCTGAATACTGAATTTGTCTCCCTAGTTCTGCCTACTCTCTGTCTGTCTCCTCTTTTGTCCTTTGAACTCCGAAGGCATGCAAGTAATAATCACAGAAAACAACAATGCTGTGTGTGAACATCTTTATTTTCCAGTCATGACAATTTTACTATTATAGCCTGTGTTATTACTTTGTTAGTTTTAACTGCTACACTGTCTATGCCCAACAACTGAATTTACTGATTTTCATTTGCTTTTTGAATTAATGGGGGTTGAAATACTGCTTATTTATTTGTAAGGTTGCTAGTTGATTTTCTAAACTGCCTTTGTTTTTGGTGACATTTTGTTTCAGAATATTTTGATACAGCTAAGAACTCACTAGTAGCTCAGCTGTTGGGGGTTGTATTGTTTCATTTCCGATTTGCTATTCAGTGGGGTGTGTTTTGTGTATTGGCCCAGACTGGCTGCTTCTGGCTGGTTTCCACGGATTGATTCTACAACACAGGGCCACCTGGGTGAAAAGGAGACTTTGCCATCAGAGGCATTGTGCCAATAGTTTTTGTGGAGTCTTTGAGAATCTGGTGGCTTGTTTTGAACAAGTGTGCTAACAGTTTAGAGTCTTAAGGTGCCTATGTAGAGCGAGAAGAAGGCTGCATTGACACACAGTGAACTAGGAGCCCTTATTGCTTCTGTGACTCAAAGAGAGAGCAGCACAATCTTGGTTGAGCACTGGGAAGTCTATTTAATTTTCCTCTAGTTTGAGCTGTGGACTGAAGGTGTGGAGGGTGTTTACTGCTTTAGTTTGAAAAGTTCTGCTGCTATGTTTTATGGGGTTGAAATACTAAATTCCTTTGTGAAAGTTTGTTAGGGAAGGAAGTGAGATTACTGATTTCCTTGACCTAATCTAAGAAATGGCTGAATTTACTGATTTTCATTTGTTTTTGAATGCATAGGGGTTGAAATACTGTTTATTTAATTGTAAGGTTGCTAGTTGATTTTCTAAACTGCCTTTGTTTTTGGTGACATTTTGTATCAGAATATTTTGATACAGCTAAGAACTCACTAGTAGTGCAGCTGCTGGGGTTGCATTGTTTCATTTCAGATTTACTATTCAGTGGGGTGCGTTTTGTGTATTGGAGGCCAGGCTGCTTCTGGCTGGTTTCCACTGATTGATTCTACAACACAGGGCCACCTGGGTTATTCCACCCTCAGCTTAACTACCTTTATAGGTATTGAACCAGAATGTGTAGCAACTTCCTGCTCTGAAACAGGAAAGGGAGGGAAGAACCACACTGGACAATCAGGCAGCACTGCATAGTCTGAGAGGCTATCCTTTTGAGATTGCTATTGTATCAAAGTAAAAACAATTTTTTTTTGCATGGTACATTAATGGTTCCTAGTAAATAGTCACTGAGAAAAGGGTTACAGCATTAAGGAGAATGGAGGTTCCCTAACAGCAATCAGGGCAAACAGAAACAGGGCAGAAAGTAATCCTGTTTGGTGGTGCAGTCCAATGGATGTGGAGCAGTAGTCTTCAGAAGGACTTTCTGGGAACTGCGGCACTGCCCCATCTGGGTGATCATGGAAGCCAGGGACTGGTTGTGCACTTTTCTCAATTTGAAATTTTCTGGTACAGACATGGTGATGCCGTTGGCGTGCAGCACAAAAGCAGCATTACAATTTTATCTGCTTTCCCCAGGACATTTCAATTTTATCTGCTTTCCCGGAACATTTCAACACTTCCCCAGCAACAATCAGTAAACCCAAAAGTAGTACATGTAAACTTTACTTCATGCATAATAAATGACACAGTAGGATAAAATAGTAAGAAAAAGATTTTATTTACTGTAACAGCAATGTTTTCTGTTGAGGGCTCTCCCACACTAACACTATAGGATAAAAATATTAAAATAAAAGTTTTATTTACAGTAAAAGCAAGGTTTTTATTGGGGGGTTCACCCTCCACACCCCAACATTACAAAGTCCCATTGAAAACCACGATTGAAAAAACAAGGCACACAGTGAATATGTACAGTACAAGCCCCCTTGAAATCCACATTAAACTCAGTAAAATCAGGGAAATGCAGCAAAACGCACTAACAGAGAAATGGGGCTTAATTTTCCTCATTCTCTCCTGCTGATTTTACCATCTGTACATTGAAATGTGCAAGATCAAATTATGTTGAGAATGAAATGGGTGGGGTGCAGACTGAACAGATGCCACTGATGAAAAAGTATTTTGTGCTTCTGTAATGGAAAGCATGGGTGGACAGGGTAACTGCAATGAGTTGCTAAAGAGTCTGCAAAACAGCAAAGACCCAAAATGGAATTTTTTGTTTTGTTCATTGGCAAACTTCGCAGTACATTGTTGATTGCCTGACTCTCAATATGCCTGGAACCTATGCCTAAGAAGCTGTTCACTGATTTCTCTGAAAGCGCCCAAAGCCTAATGCATTTTGGGAGAGCTGCCATAGGATTCATTCTACCGTCACTCTGGAATGTGCTACAGAAATCATTGAAACTGAGGACTCCTGTTAGTATTAGTGAGTTTAAGACCATATACTCAAAATACATTACAGAAGCCTGCAACTGCTTCCAATAATCCTAGCTCTGGAATGTGCTACAGAAATCATTGAAATTGAGGGGCTCCTGTTAGTCTCACTGTGTTTAAGACCGTATACTCAAAATACATTACAGAAGCCTGCAACTGCTTCCAATGATCCTAGCTTACTTACACCCCATTCCACATCCTCCCTGCTTTTCCCATCCTCCTTCCTTCTTGTATCAGTGCATAACTTGTCCCTGAGCCACCTACTTATCTACACCTAAATCTCACCCTCACTCAACCATCTATTCCTTGTATACCCACAGCATCTCATTCCCTTAACTCCTAGTATTATCAGTTCAGACCCCCTCAGTGGCTGCCCACTTCTCTGACACATATCTCCCCGTGATCAGCCTGGGTCTTTTCAAACTGACTATATATGTCTCTTTGCTTGTAGCATCCATTTCCAACTAATCTCTTAGCTGAACTATAATGCCTTTTCCTTACAGGAATAAAACCATGTATGTTGTTGTATCTGGTATAATTTTTTTTTTTTTTACTTTTTAGTCTTTATCCTCCTTCCTCTACCTCGGTGCCCCCTCCTTCAGATCGCTCATGTCCCCCACCTGCCTACCTTAGGGATCTGCCCCTAGGGTGCCCATTCTCCTCTCCTTGCACAGTGGGGTCTGTCCTGTAGGTGGCAGGTGGACTTAGAACGGCAACCATCTGAGGGCTGCAGGAGGGGTGCTCCGGTTTTCTCCTGCGTCCCCTACCCTCTGGGACTGAATGCTGGGACGTGCGCCCGAGTGATGGCGGGCTGGACGCACTCAGAGCACTATGTGTCAGCAACGCCCCTCCTCGACTCCATTGAACGAGCCACCTCCATCCTCTATTGTCGGTGCTTCCACTGCCTACGTAGGGTGATGTAGAACGGGAAGGCTCCAGGTTCTCCAACCCTGAGGGAGGACAGCATTCATTGGGATGCTCGATCCTCCCTCCCCCTGCCGACCCCTGGCCACGAGTCCATTCCGAACCTGGGTCACTGGCGCTGGCCAGTGTGGCGTCCAGCACCTCAGCCTCAAGCGCCACCGAGGACGGCCTGGTATAATTTTTACCGCCTTGCTACCCTATTGTTATGTACTGTATATGCTTATCGACTGTCTTTTACCTGAACCCAAATTTATTTTTACTTATCCTGTCTATTGCAGGCCTACCTGTAGTGTTGTACTCTTGCATCTACTGTCTACTTGTCTGTATATAAATGCATTGTTACTTGACTTGTGTAATGCAGGTCCACCTTGTAAATGAGCTTGCTCAATGGTGTTCGCCTGGATAAATAAAGAATTTGATTGATTGGTTTTGTAATGGGGTGTTGGGGTGAGAGCTCCCAAATACAAATGAATGCCCCAAGCAAAGGCCCAAAATGGAATTTTTTTGCAAGTATCGGTTGCTGTTGATCGGATTGATCCTGCAAAAGTTTGAGCAAGTGGAAACATTTTGCGATTGTGGAGGACTCTCGGGAGTGGGGTGTGCAAACAGCACGGAAACAATACTGAGGACCTGTAAGCCTGCAAAAGTTTCTACAATTATGCCACATTTAACAGTCTTCACTGTTGGGAGAGCACTAGATGATGCACAGCCCACAGGATTACTTGGTTGCTTACCTACCATAACTAACCATGTAAGCACAACCTGTTCATGGTTCTCCACAATCACCCCATCTGCAGGCACCTCTCTGGGCTGAGGCGGAGATTGCCAGCCTTCAGACTGAGTTGGCTAGGTTTCAGAGAATCTTCTACTCCACCAGGGTCCACTAAGTCTACTCCCACTACCTTAAGGTGGACCAGCAAAAGGAGTGGGCAGACTACAGTGGACTCCAGCGAGGAGGCAGGTGGATCAAAAGGTCATCCCAACTGAAGAACTCCTATGCAGTTCTGGAAGAGCAGGAGGATCCACAGTGTAACCGAAAGTTGTGACTAAGGAGAATGAATGGGTTCTCCACAAGAGAGTCCCTCAGGCAGGAGGTAGAGGACCCCAGAGGAAGAGGAGCTTTGTCAGGTGGGGACTCCATAGTCCAGGAGTGGTTTGAGGACATGTACAGTGGAGGAAAGGGAGGTGAAGTGTCTACCAGGAACCACAGCACAGAGGGATGGGAAGAAGATGAAGAGAATTGCTACAGCAGTAGCTAGAAGTGGGAGCTTGATATCATTGTCCATCCAGGAACAAACGACCAGGCTAGGAATGAGGCATGGATAGAAAAGGATGCAGGAGGAGTTCAGAGAGTTGGGGAAGGGTCTTGTGCAGGTATCAAACTCTGTGACCTTCTCAGAGGTGCTGCCTGTCCAACGCAGGAAACTAGAAACCTCTGCACGGGAACTTCAATGTAGCTGAAGAACAGTGTGTAAAAAGAAGGATTTCACAGTCATTGGGGATTGGGATCCACCTGGAGGAATGTGGACCTGTACAAGGGCAACAGCCTACAACCATCCAGGGAGGGACCACTGTCCTAAGTGAATGGTTTAAATGTTTAATTGGCAAGAATTTAAACTAGATGGGGTGGTGGTAGAAGGAAGTAGGAGAATCAAACTGCCCACCCCACAGGATAGTGCAATCAACATGGGAGGACGATAAAGTCATGATGTCACCAGAGGTACCTAAACTCATAAAGGGTAACAGTGAAGGACAGGATGAAGGGTGTTAAAACAGGAAGAAGAAACAGAGGAGGCAAAAGGCAAAGGGGTGATGATAAAAGGAGAAATGGCAAAATATGGAAGGCCACGTATACTGACACTGTTGCCTGGTTTAACAGTTACCTGTCATAGGGACTCAATGTGTTAGGATTAGCAGTGCTATATCTGAGCCTAGGAGGTGAACCTAGGCATCCCACAGAGGATCTATCCTAGGCCCTCTCCTTTTCAGTCTATTCATAAACACCTTACCCACTGCCTGTCCTGCACACATTGTACTTTATGCAGATGATGCTGTCATCTCCGTCCTGGCAAAGATGTGACAGCCATTAACTCTGAATTACAGGATAACTTCTGAGCACTGGAATCCTTGTTCTCCGGGAATAAATTGCTGCTCAGTTATAAAAGACCAAGTGCATGCTATTCAGCACACCTTAGAGCAAGATATGAGGTCACCTAAATATATTCAGCAGCAAAGGAGAAACACCTGATCAAGTTGCACATTCAAATACCTAGGAATTCACCTAGATAACACCCTCAACTTCTCAGTTTACATTGAGCAACTAATAAAATCCACCAATATGAAACTTGGTATTCTCTACAGACACCGTACTTCCATGACACCAGATGCCCTTAAATTAGTCACTTGTTGCTCAGTACTCTCCTCAGTGGACTACAGTCTCATCATCTATGGAGCTGGCTCTGACACAGTGCTGTGGAGGATCAAAACTCTTCTTAACAAGGCCTTCCGACTAGTCCTGGGTGTGTACAAGCAGACTCACTTGTGCATCCTATACAAGGAAACTGGCTGGCTCCCACACCATCTCAGATTCCAATACCAGGCCTGCCTATTAGCAAAAAAACATTGCTGGGGATCATCCAAACTCTGCTTCTGTCCTCTTTGAAAATGCACAACTTCTACCATCACCACAAGAAGTGCTTCAAGGGAGGACAAATTGTTCCATTTAAGTGAACTACTCTGGGCCAGAGATCCCTCTCCTATTGTGGCCCCAAGTGGTTCAATGATGCATGACTTATTTATTCTCCAAGCTTGGTGACAAAGCTTGGAGAATAAATAACTTTAATTTAAAAATTGAATAGTTTTCTGGCCTTTTTTTCCCTACAAGTGCATTCACCTAATTCATTGTGATTAACCCAGGTTGGCAGCTCGGATGCACCAACTATCCGTATCCTGTGCAGCGTTGTTTTAATTTCATTTATTTGGTTCAATGATCTGCCTGCTGTCCTTGCCGAATCCTCCAGGCTCAGCCAATTTAAAGTAGGGCTACAATCTCTCTTTGCCATGAAATCTAACTGTCAATGCCCAACCTCCCTCCCCCATTATCTCCCCTCCACCTTACCCCCAAACAAAGCCATGTCTGGCTGCATCTAACTGCCCTCAATTAACCTGTGCTCCCCTGTCTCCGGTTGCTCCTGATATCTTCAAGCACTGTACTGCACTCATGTAGTGCTGCTTCAACTAGTTATTCCACAAGTGTGGATTTGTTTTATTTACTTGCTGTCCTTTATTCCTGGTTTGTGATGTAACTGCACTTATAACAATTTTGATAACTGGTTTTCAGTTGTATCTACTGTCTGTTACCTGTTTATGTCATGTACTCTCTTCTGACTTGGAGCCTTTGTAAACAAGCCATAGCTCAAAGATATTAATCCTAATCTGAAATAAATACAACAAATGCCTGCAGCCTAGGAAATAAAATCCCAGACCTAGTGACCTTAATAACAGAGGCTGACCTGGACATTATAGCTTTTACGAGAAGTGGTATACTGAAACCAAAACTGGGATGTAGCAATACCAGGCTATACTCTGTTTAGGAGAGATAGAGTGTAGAAAGGGAGTAGGGTGGCTCTTTATATCAGGGAGGTATTAGAGTGACTGAGATAAAGGGAATGCAGGGGCAGAGGTACTGTGGGTTACCCTTAGACAGGCAATGGCACAGCTATTTGACAGGTGTGATTTACAGATCTCCAACACAGGGGAAGGAGGTGGACAGGGTTCTAGTGGAATCCATCCACCCAATGGCAGCTAAAGGGAGGTGCTGCTGGTAGGTGATTTCAATCCTCCAGATGTGGATTGAGCATCCCAGCTGCTCGTCAGTCAGGAGGAGGAACATCCTGTACTCTTGGCAAGAGGCAGGCCTCAGGTAGCTAGTGCTAGAGCCCACATGGGAGGGTGTAATTTTGGACCTGGTACTCACCAACAGGGACAGAATTGCAAAAGTCTGGGTGGGCAGACACCTGAGATCCAGTGATCATTGCAGGGTGTGTTCAGTATTACAGTGGCAGAGTCAAGCCACACAAGGTGAGGATCCTAGATTTTGGAGGGCGGACTTTTTACTAAGATGTGAATATGTCTCAAGGATGCCTAGCAGGAGGAACAAATGGGGGTGAGGAGCAGTGGGCACATCTGAAAGGAGCCATAGTGGAGACAACAAACTTTGCATTAGGCAAGTAAACATGGGCAAGAGGAGAAAACCACTATGGTTCTCAAAGGAAGTGGCTGGAAGGTGAGGGCAAAATGATGGCTTTCAGGAATTACAAGGAAACACAGAAGCAGGAGAACAGGGTAGTGTACCTGGATAAACAGAGAGAGAGGCAGGACAGCAGTCAGGAAAGCAAAAGTGCAAACAGAGGAAAAATAGCACAGGAGGTAAAAACAAGCATTTGTCAATGCCGAGCGTTCTCTTGCAAGTATTTGCAGTGGTGTTTGGCATGTATGGTGTTTTACCTCAATGCCCCAAAGGATTGCTGGTATTTGCACAATAAATTTTCAGCATGACCTTTGTTACCCCATTGTGCGCTACATAGGCGGAAACACGTTTTGGGCAGGATGTGAAAATGACAGCTGTACTGCTCCATAAGGTGTGGTAAAATGGCAGTGTTGAAAATCTGGAGTGAAATATTGAAAATCGCAAACTTCTGACGTCGTAGGAACTGCTAGCACTTTCGTGAAAACAGTTATTTTAGAATTTGTTCAGCAAATTTTCAACATAGCCATTTAAGACCTCTGCTCATGATCAGTGTCACTGTGATTTTCTTACTGTGTCCCATACATTGAGTTCAGACAATCGACTGCACAATTGTGCGCTACATGAGGCGGAAACACGTTTGGGCAGGATGTGAAAAATGACAGCTGTACTGCTCATGAGGAGGTGTGGTAAAATGGCAATGTTGAAAATCTAGGTGCAAATATTGAATATTAGCAAGCGTATGAAGCGTCTTTGTAAAGAACTGCTAAGCGCCACGCTGTCAAACAGTCATTTTAGGAATTTTTCACCAAATTTTCAACATAGCCATTTAAGACCTCTGCTAATGAACAGTGTCACCGTGATTTTCTTAATGCATCCCATACATTGATTTCGCACACCAACTGCGCCATTGTACTTACATGGGTGGAAACACGTTTTGGGCAGGATGTGAAAAATGACAGCTGTACTGCTCATAAGGAGGTGTGGTAAAATGGCAATGTTGAAAATCTGGTAGAAAATATTGAAAATTCGTGAACTTATGAGCCTCCGTAGAACTGTGCAATACGCTCGTAAAACAGTCATTTTGGAATTTCTGCAAATTTTACATGGGGTTTTTGGGACCCTTTCTCATGAATGATTCACTGTCATGGCATTATTCAGGCCTGAAGGGTGATTTCGCAGTGACTGCACAGTGACTGTGAAATCACCCTTCGGCCTGAATAACGTCATGACAGTGACATCATTCATGAGAAGGGGTCCCATAAACCATGTTGAAAATTTGCAAAAATTCCAAAAATGCCTGAGGTATGCAAAAAGTTGAAACCCCCTATCTAGCCCATTATACAGCTTACAGGCATTTCCTCAGTTCACGGGTCGCTTTGAAGAGTGCAGACGATTCCCGGTCCACGAAGATCGTCGCACTGAGCTCGGAGGTAAGTATGGGGTGAGGGGTGTGGGAGGCTGGGTGCGCAGTGGGTGGCTGCGGGTTGTGGGAGGGGGACTGGGAGACTACGTGGAACCGTTTTTTCTTTACAGGTTTAAAAAAAACAAAGGACTACGTGGGATGTTTGCCCAGCTGGGGTGGGCGCAGCATGGCAGAAGATGGCTGGGGGCCGAGGCCGATGGGGATTGGGCACCCCATCGGCAACCACGAGTGCAAGAGCCAACGAGGATTGGGCACCCGTCGGCAAAACAACGGACATTTGCCATGCTGGGTGGGCTCCCAGCGTGGCAGTAGGATGGTTTGGGGGCCGGGAGCCGACGGGGATTGGGCACCTCACTGCAACAACGCTTCCATGCTGGGGTGGCTCCAGCGTGGCACCAAAGCTTTGGGAGGGAGCACGTGATGCAGGGGCGGGCGGGTGACGGTAAGTTCGGTATGACAGCGGTGGTTTTCTTTGAAGCAGAAGACCACCGCTGTCACCAGAGCCTACAGAGCTCCACACCCTTTGGTGCAGGACCGCCATGCCTGCTCAACGGAGCACTGGATTGTAAGGGAGGCACACCTCCAAGTGTGCTACTCTCAAACGCCTTCATAGCATATGCCAAGTGAACGAAAGGGGACAAGACTTTATATGTACATTACTGAAAGGAGAAAACAGGGGTGGGATAGCAAGGCTTAAAGGGGAAGAATGGAGTGTGTGGAAGAGGACCTGGAAAAAGTATCAATACTGAACAAATGTTTTTATTCCATATTCACAGAAGAAGGAGAAGGTGAGGGACCACAGCTAGGCAACATGAGCAAATATGGGAGGGAGGTGGACACAGTCGATCGACGGAAGAGAGAGTCCTAAAAGAACTCACAAAACTGAAAGTGGAAAAGGCAATGGGACCGGAGGATATGCATTCTAGAATATTAAGAGAACTATGGGAGGTGCTGGCAGCACACTAGCAGCCCTGTTCAGTGAATCACTTGATACAGGAGTGGTTCCAGAGGACTGAGAAGAAGAAGAAGAAGAATCAGCATTTATATAGCGCTTTTCATACACAGTATCCCAAAGTGCTTTACAAGCAATGCTAGACTGGTAGTGAAGTGACTGAATGTGTGGTATGGCCATATCGCAGATCGCTCACCCACACACAGCCTGGATAATTACATGAACCAGTTTATGGGAAGGGAGCGCTAGCCAGGGCACCAGAAATGTTCACCTGCTCTTTACGAAGGGTACCCTGGGTTCTTTTTACTCCACCTGGACATCCACCAGGACAACACCAGGATGGGCAGAAGGGACCCCAGTTTAAAGTCTCATCCGAAGGACAGCACACTCCAGCAGTACAGCACCCCAACACTGCACTTGGATGCCAGTGATTTTTAGGTGCAAGTCCATCCCGTGTGGGACGAGAATCCACGACCTTCTGGTCCAGAGGTGGATGGGCTACCAACTGAGCCACGCTGACACATAAAGGGCAGATGTAGTCTGTCTCTACAAAAGTGGGAGTAGGAGGAGGCTGGAAACTATAGACCAGTCAGCCTCACCTCAATAGTGGGGAAAATGATGGAATCATGAAGAGAGGATTGTGGAACACCTTAAATAATGTAGGGCACAGGATCCAAGACAGCATGGATTCACAGCGATATGATTATGTCAAACAAATCTAATTGAATTCTTTCACTGGGTGCCTAGGAAGTAGATCAGGGGACCAGTGGATGTGGCTACCTAGATTTCAGTAAGGCCTTCAGTACCATTCCATATGGAAGACTTGTGATCAAGCTGGGAAGCCTGGGAGTGGGTCACAAGGTGGCAAACTGGATTAGGAACTGGTTGGTGATATAAGACAGAGGGTGGTAGTAAATGGAGCTCAATCTGAGGAAAGGAGAATAACCAGATGGGTGCCACAAGGATCAGGTCTGTGGCCAGTCCTGTTTAATGTCTTCATAAGTGACACTGCAGAGGGGGTTAGAAGGTAAGGTGTGCCTCTTTGCTGATGACACTAAGATCTGCAACCAGGTGGACACTCTGGGAGGGATGGAAAAATGAGAAGGGACCCAGATAAACTGGAGGAATAGTCTAGAGTGTGGCAGCTAAGATTCAATGCAAAAAAGTGCAAAATCATGCATTTGGGGTGCAAGGACTCAGGGAGGATTATATGATGGGGGATACTGACGGTCGCCAACCAGGAAAGGGATTTGGGGTTAATCATATCTTTTGACCTAAAGGCGGCCAAACAATGTGCCAAGGTTGTGGGGAGAACCAGTAGGATGCTGGGATGCACAGGAGAGGTATCACCAGCAGAAGAAAGAGGTGGTGATGCCACTGTACAGATTATTGGTGAGTTCTCATTTGGAGTACTGTGTCCAGTTCTGGGAGCCATATTTCCATAAGGACATAAACAGGGTGGAGGCAGTTCAAAGATGAGCAACAAAGGTGGTGCAGAGTCTGCACCACAAGTCATATGAAGAGACTTGGAGACCTCAGTATGTATACCCTGGAAGAGAGGAGGATGGGGCGATATGATCAAAATCTACAAATACCTAAAGGGCATATATAGGGCACCAAAAGTAGCATTTTCCAGAAAAGGAGATGTTGAGAATGAGGGGGCAAAACATGAGGTTGGAAGAGGGTAGACTAAGAGGTAACATGAGGAAGTATTTCTTCATGGAAGAAGTAGTGGATGCATGGCATAGACTCCCAGCACAGGTGTGGGGGCAACACAGTGAGGGTTATTCAAAATGCATGGGTCAGGCATGGGGAACCCTAGCAATAGGAACAAGAAGGTAAAGCCGGAGATCAAGTAGGGTCTGCAGCTTTTGCAGTAAGTAGGAAAATGGGCTGACTGGATGGGCCCAGCGGTCCTTATCTGCCATCAAATGTTATGTTTCTATGTAACAACTATACAACAAATGCAAGCAAAAGAAAATGTTGCATTGGCCAATAATGGCTTAAGATGTGTACCGATTTTGGTCACTTATCCCTGATGTTATAAAGTCCTGTCACTGATTTGCAAGGCTGAAGGTTGGGAAGTATGACTTTGACTGTGGCTCCTCTGGAATATGCCATTCGGCATGCATCACCACCAACCCCTCAATTCCCTCCTCTAATTGCATTACTCATCTAACCTGCGTGACTAAATAATCTTTTCCCTTGGGCCAGCATCCTCCTATTGTGTATGTATAAGTTAGATCCAAAGGTTCTGAAGTATGTATATCGTAGTTTCTGTCTGTTTTAACATGTCTTGTCACTACTTGCTGATGCACTGTATTTAAGTAATGCACCGTACTTTTGTGCATTGCATTTTGTACCATGTATGCATACTGTATTCTCTCTTAATCACTTTGTGAACTTAGTAGTCATGCTTGTCCTTCAACACAGCTAATTTGCACTCTCATTTACCGTCCCCAGGGGCCTTTCTGAATTGAGCAGTAGCCTACTCAGTATGCCTTCCTGGTAAACTTTAAATAAATAAATGAAGGCAGGACATTGAAAAGTCTTCTCCACTGCACCCAGCCACTACATCTTGGGATGTTCTCCTGCCTTCCCCACACTTAAGCCTTTGTTTGCTGACCTCCTCTGCCCTCTGTGACTGCTACAGAAGCATCAGAAGCCCAATTGACTTCACCCTCCTCCAGTTAGTAATTTCACCAACTGGGCGGCTCCTCAAGGATTCAAGAAGGACTGCTGCTTTGAAGTCCTGTTCCCCACTAGAAGTCCTCTGTGCTGCAGTACAGCATGCTAAGGACTACAGCGCAAAGGCAACAACAGAGTGAAGTCTGCCTGGTGCCAGCCAAAGAGGCAGCCAGCAGCCAGACACGCTGCCCATCCACCGAGACTATTTGGTCCTCCTCAAGCCTTCCACTGGACTGTTCCTGCCTTGTAAATTTTGTATCTATCTACCTGCTTCTAATCTGCATGGTCACTTCTGTTACCTTCCTGGGTGTGCCATTGCACAGCCTGCTATTTTACATGGGTAATTAAACTGTGTGTACTGCTTCCTCCAGGACTGCTCTTGACTGTGCTTATTTACCTACACTGGTTAACTCACAAGTCATGTCTCCGGGCTTCATTTTCATGAGCCCTAGCAACTCCCTAGTTGGGCAAATCCTATTTTCTAGTTTGTGATTACTTAAGTTACAGAGTCTCAGGCCTGCTTTATTTGTGCATTATATACTCAGCCAGGTAGTCTTTTCCAGCTTGATCTAGCCACTTTTATTGCTGTATTTCACTTTCAGCTTGTGTTTTTTTATTATATCTGTTTTTCACTCCTTGGCCACCTGAGCTGCTCCCCATTTGGGATATCCAGCCACCAACTGCCTCTACCATGGACATCCAGACTCCTGTGCTTCCCCTCCCAGTGGGGCCACAGGAGCCCCCTACTCCCCTGCAGAACACGGATCCAGGCAGGTGCCACTGCGAAAGCTGCGGACAGGTGCCATTTTCCCTGATTTTCTGTCCCTATAGAACATAGACTTTGATGGCAGATAGGACCGCTTGGCCCACCTAGTGTGCCCATTTCTCTTTCTACAGGATAGGCCGTAGATCCTAGCTAACCAACAGCCTATTTCTTCCTACCCCCCACAAGAACTGCCTTATGTCTGCCCCATACATTCTTGAATTCTCCCACAGTTTTAGACCCCACAACCTCCTCAGGAAGGCTGTTCCATGCATCTACTGCCCTCTGTGAAAAATACTTCCTCACATTGCCCTGGAACCGCACCCCCATCTTTAAATTGTGTCCCCTTGTTCTGGCATGTCTCTTTTTCTGAAAGATGCTACCCTCTTGGACTTTGTTGATTCCACTGGAGGTACTTAAAAGTTTCTATCATGTCCCCCTCTCCCTTCTTTCCTCAAGAGTATACTATATTAAGCTCCTTTAGTCTCTCCTCATAGTTTCTCTTGCAGACCCTGCACCATTTTCGTTGCCCTCCTCTGGACTGCCTCTATCCTGTCCCCATTAGTGCATGCTCAGACAGTGTCTTCAGTCTCCACTGGGGATGCTGCTGGCGATGCGTTCCTGATCCCACCCCGGAGAGGAGTCCTCCAGATGCTCAATCATCTCTGCCTCCTGCTGACCCCGGCACCCAGAGTCCATTCCCAAACCCAGTCGCCAGCATGGGTCAAGGTGAAGGTGCCAGCGCCTCAGCCCTCTACACTACTGGGCTGGCTCTTCAACTTGTGTTTTGATGTTTTTTTCTCTTTCTGCTTTTGATAATCATGCACCCTGCCCCTTTTCTGCCTTTTCCTCCTCTCCTGCCCCTGTCCCACTCTCTTCCTTATCTTTCCCCATGACCACCCAACCCCCACACTCCTCTCCTCCTCTATGCACCATGACTCATTTCCTCTGCTCCCTAAACCCTGAGTTCCTCCACTGACCTGTCCTTTCCCTCCTTTTCTCCCCACCCATCTGTCCCAAGCACATAAGTCCCACTCTATCCTTGTGCAACTTATTCTACTCCTCCTTCTTGCTGGTGATGTTAAACCTAACCCTGGTCCCTTCCCACTGTTTCCTCACCCTCTTCTCTCCTAGGGGCCTCAGCATTTTCCAACTAATTGCTAGGAGACTATTCCCTAAAGTTGACCTCCTAAACATATGGGTCTCTCAGCACTCCCAGATCTCCTCTGTATATCAGAATCCTGGCTTTCCTCCAGAACACCTGACTCCTGTCTGTCACTCCTTGACTACAACCTCTTCAGGCAGGACCATGACAAATGGGGGGTGTTGCCATCTGCATCTGCCAGAGTCTTACCTGCTCCAGCTCTCTCTAATTCTGTACCCTCCTTCCATGAGCTTTTCCTTGTTAAACTCTCCTTCTCTCTTGCTTACCTATCTTCACTAGCATCCTCTGCCTCCCTAAAATCTCTCCACTTCCTTGGTCTTCCATTCCTCCTTTGGTGAATTTATTTTCCTAGGGGACTTCAGTGCTAATTGACATTTCAAACCTCCAGGTTGACTTCCCACAGGATTTAGTCATTCAACCTCACCCAGTTTATCACAGAACTCACATTTCAATCCTCAGTTCCCCAACCACACCTTCCTGACTGTGTCCTTTCCACCCACCCACATTACATAACTGCAGATGGTATCTTGCAGATGCCTTTAATGACCATTGTATGACTCACTCCTGCCCCTCTCCAATACATTTGGCCCAGGTTGCTCTGGTCACTTGACACTGATGCCCTTATTTGTGACCTTGCTGCTAAAGACTGGTCCCCATCCTATCTGTCCCTGACATTGATGTGGCCCTCTCCCTGTTCTATTCTAAATTCATACATGTCCGGGACAAGCACGCCCCATCAGGCAATCCAGTGTCAGGATCCCATCTCCCTGGATTACCCTGGATCTCTTAGATCAGTAAAGTCCCACAACCAAGCATAAGCCGCATCAAATTGTCCCGCCTCCCCGCTCTCCTTTTTACAAGAGGTTCAGAAATTCGACATGAAAGCTATTCTTGCTGCAAAGTCTCACTGTTTTAAAACCAACCTCCAGTACAATTTCAACTCCCTAAAACATTCTGGAGGGTAATTCTGTCCCAGTTTGACTCCCTGCTTCATCAGCCTCTGCATCCTATTGGTAAATGGTTCACCTGTCTCCAATCCCTCCTCTGTTGCTAGTCACTTTTACAAAATATTTACTACCTGTATTATTTTCATTCCTCCCTCTTCTACTCTGCTGTACCTATCCAAAGGGTTTCATTTCTCCCTAAAACTCCTCAGGAGACCTTGCATGCCCTATCCTTGCTCAGTTTGTCCAAATCCAGCCCTGACAGTCTGGACCCTAAACTGCTTCATCTCTCTGCCCCTAGTTTTGCCTCCCCCACCACCTTAGACTCATTTTTCCCCAGTGTGCTGTCTCTCAATCTTGGAAGTTCACTATTGTTTCCCCCTCCAGAAGGGGTGATCTCTGCTCCACGTCAGCTTCTTCCCCATCTTCCTCCTCCCATTCTTGCCATGCTGCAGGAGAAACTAGTTTACTCCAAGCTTGTCAACTTCCTCTAATCCTCTAATTTCTCTCGTCCTTCCAGTCTAGCTTCTGTAAACACCACTCCTCTGTCTCATCCCTGTTGTGGGTCACTGACTCCATCCTCACCAGGATGGATCAGGGTACATCACAGTGGCCATTTTCATCATCTTGGACAAGGCCTTTGACTCAGTGGCCCACCTGCTCTTCCTGGATCTGCTGAGCTCTGCTGGCCTCTCAGCTCCACTGTTGACTGGTTCTGTCCCTATGTCTCTGGCCATCTACACTCATACAGGTTGATGGGACATTGTTCCCTCCCTCTGTATTCAGACTGGTGTCCCAAGGGCTCTATTCTGAGACTCATTTTCTTTTTAATCTTCCTAAATTACTTTCCAACTGTCTGTGCCAATTTGCATATCCATATGTATGCAGATGACACAGTCATTCACGCCTCTGATCCCTTGGCCTTGGCATTGGATTTTCACTCCAGTGAGACTTCAGCAACATCCCACACTGGTTTGCCAACCAACCCCAGGTCAACACTAAAAAAACAGTGTCCATGACCTTTGGTATTGTCCAGAAACTGACCAGGCTCTCCTCCCTCCTGTATTCCCCACACAGAACAGCCACCCTTCACACTTTCCTCCATCAAGTTCCTTTGGTATGTGGTTGGACAGCAGGATGGACTTCTCTGCCCATATCAACACCATCCAGTCAAAAATGCATCCTAAACTTGGTGCCCTGTATCGTAGAAGGATTGCCTCTCTTCCCAGGTCTGCTGGGAGCTGGTTGCTAAAATGGTTCTCCTGATGTTCCACTATGTGGATGTTGCCTATGGCACCACTCTGTCCTCCTCCTTCACCAGACTGGATATCCTCTGCAGTGTTTTCTACCATTTTGCTACCAAAGCCTCCTTTCCACTCACCGTGATCCTTAACTCCTCCCTCTCTATCCCTCATCTCATTTCACACCGCCTATTTCACTGTGCCTTCCTTATCTCCAAATACTGGTTTGGGTCTCTCTCTCTTTCTTTCTCCTTACCTCTCCTCTGTCCTCTCTCTCATTCCCTCTGCATCCTATTCCCTTCATTGCAGAGTATCATGCATCTCTCCCTCCCTCACCCACACTCCACTGCTCGCAATCCATTTTCACCTATCGCCTCCTTTCCTCTGGAACAATCTCCCAGCCACTCTCCACCTCTCTCCCTTCCCTTTCTTCTTCTTTTTTTCCAGCTCTTTCTTTCTTTCTCCTCCCAGTCCCAGTTGGCCTTGTCTGGCTGCTGTCCCTGCCTCCATCCTCCAGGCCCTCACCCTTGTAACTCTCACAGCTTACCCCATGGTGGGACAGCAGGGAGCCCCTACTCACCCGCCAATCCAGGATCCAATTCAGGGTGTTACCTCTAGAGACAGAGCACAGGGGAAAGCCATCAAGCTGACCAGCCACAAGGTCATTTCTATTTTTCTCAACTACGGGGAGCTCGGTGTGCAATGATGTCAGTGCTGGGCACATGCGCACACTGCGCACATCCCTACCAAACATCTGCCATGCTCCCTCCCTACATTTTTGTAGCAGTGTACTGCTGAGCCCAAGCCACTGCTAGGGGTCAGACATGCACCGACTGCAGGTCTCTCCCTGGAGATGAGAGCAGTCCTTCGGATGCTTGATCCATCTCCTCCTGCTGACCCCTGGCAGCCTGCACTTGTTCCTGAACACGGGTCGCGGAGTGGCACAATATGTGGCATCCAGCACCTCAGCCCTCAGCACCACCTGGCACATCTTTTTATTTTAATTTACATATGCCCCCAGGTTTTAGTGGAGCTGGCAGGAATCCCCCTTCCCCTGCTGGGGGTTTGTATCCATTCCCGATCGGCACCCCATCACCGGTGTCACTGCCAAAAGCTTCATGGAGCCTGCCAGTTCTGATTTTCTCCCTTGCCCCATGCCATAGTCATGCACATGCATGTGGAGGCATGCCACACCATGATCCGCAGCACCTTCCTACTCTTGCTGCTCTCCAACTGCACTAACCCTAGGCCTCCACCTGGGGACAGCCGTATGGCAGGAGTGACCAGATCCCTCCCTGGGAGAGGAGAACTTGCCTTGCGGTGGCTCAATACAACTCCCACCCTCCCCAACGGCTGACCCCCAGCAACCTAGGCTCATTCCTGAACCTGGATCACTGCCGTACGCAGAAGTGTGGCATCCAGCATCGCAATGCTCAGTGCCACTGGACCACTTCCACTTCTTCTTTGAACAACAGCTGAAGCACCTTGTTTCCCCATATTGCTTCTTCCAAGTCCTCCGACCCTGATTCCCATTTCCACACTGCCTGATTGTAAGGACTGACCTGCTTCCACCTTCCTGACTGTAATTTTATTTTTACCACATAACTGTAACAAGTGGGTTCTACCACTTACATGTTCTGTTCACATCACTACTGTGTTCTGTACCACCTGTTTTGCCTCTTTCAGGCCTGGACTTCAAACTGCTGCTGGGGCATCCTCTGGCATAGCTGCCTTTCTCCATTATACCCTTATACTTCTCATAATGCACCACTTATGATTGTGTTACTTGTTACCACACTTTTACCTGTGTATTGCTTACATTCTATATGCACTTTACTTTGTACCCTTATATGGTTGCTGCACTCTCCTCATTGTGTATGATGTACTATTCTATCCATGTCCCCATTCACCAGGTTGAACCTGAAATGAGCCTTGGCTATTCTTTCCTGGTTACCAATTTCCAAATAAATAAAGTCTGCCTACATTTGCCACAGGAGGAACAAAACAGGTTTGTGTATTTTGGAGACAACATATTGGGTAGGTTGTGGTGAAACTTGTTTGAATTCATGTATTTATTGTTGAGTGAAGGGAAAATTTTAGACCAGCCTGAGTAGCCCACATTTATGAGTCATATTGTAAGAACTGTGTCATAGCCCTGTAGTTTGGGGGAGGGTGCTAATTGTCTGACATGGGGCTTCAGCTAGAAATTAGGGTTGCCCCCTTTAGTCAGGCCAAAACCAAACTAGCAGAGTTCCACTCCTTTCTGAAAGCCGCCTGCTCCCACCTCTGGTGATGTCACATGTCAATCAAAACATCTGAAGTTTCCATGAAAGCCAAAGGCAGGAGGCACACGTGTTATTTCATTATTTTATTATTGAATTACAATAAATACAGACAGAAATGAATCAGTATATAAAAACAAAGCAAAGCACACCATGGCACTTCAAAATTCAAACCACACATTTCTTAATTAATAAAAAGATTGCTATTGAAAAATCTAACAGCATTTAATTATTGTATCTTGTATTGCAAACAAACTCCCTTTACCATAAATACAGAGCTCCCTCACTATAACACACAGAATGGAGCCATAACATGTGTTTAGTTTAGCTCCCTGTTCATTATATCAAGAGACACTGAAAAAACAGTCAGGGTACTCAGTGCACTGAAGTAATGTGCTGTATTAAACAGCACTCTATTTAGTAGTGTTCTTCTACCCTCTCTCTCCCTTCATTGCACAAAAGATTATGATAGTAATGTAGGTTATATAGCAGCTTTAGTGTTTTTATATGCAGTAGTTGATTTGTACAACACTCAGCTGCAAACAATAATAAATTACCATTCACCCATCCCAACCCCCCACTGTACTTAGCATACCTCTCAACTGTACCACATTACGAGGACGTTCCTGATTTTACTTCACAAAAGCTCCCTGTTCCACATTGTGAGGACTTGTCCCACATTCAGTATTAACTTTTAAAGCAAAAATCTATAGTAAATGATGAAAAAATGCAGTATTCAATTAATAACAGATTTTCTAAACATAAATGCAAACATTTTAACAGTGTTCTGAGCTTCCTAGGTAAAGATTTGCTTAAGTGTTCCACATTTTGCTCATTTGCTCCACATTTTGAGAGGCAGTGTTCCACATTTGGGGACAAAAGGTTGAGAGGTATGGTGCTTGAGACACTTCTCTGCTGCACATTCCCACCTATCTTGTCTTGTGGCTTTGTATTTGTGGTATTTTTTATTTGGTTTAGTTATTTTGGATGTTTGGTTACAGTATTCCTCCTTATCTCATCAACCTCTTGATCGTTTTCTGGATTCTGTATTCGATGACCAATTTCCACTCCAAAGGTGCTGTGAGTAAACAGCACAGCTCAGTTGTTGGTTCTAATCAAATTACTGTAGTTCATAGCTTTTTGGTTCTTTCTGGCTCTTCTCTCTGTTTTAAAAAAAAAAATAATACTGGCTGGCTACACACTTGATCTACAGAGGCACAAGCAAGAGAGAGAGAGAGAGAGAGAGAGAGAGTGAGCGAATGCAGTAAGGTATGGATCGAAGAACAATACTGGGTGGTACTGTATTCTTGCTAGCCAGTCCCATATAAAATATTGCACACAAGCACACTCTGATGGCCAAATCACTAGGTATCCGACACGAGCACACTCTGATGGCCAAATCACTAGGTATCCGACACGAGCACACTCTGATGGCCAAATCACTAGGTATCCGCTATAGCAGACATACTGTAATTTAAAAACAATAGGAGAGCAGCTGCTGAACTTCTATTGTTCTGTACTTGGAAAACAACAAGGAAACAGTGGGAGCCATGGAAGACATTCATTACACTGGATTTCATTATAGCGAGGTTCGCTATACCAAGGAGCAGTGTATGTCTGTACTACTTTCAGAAACAGTTTGTTGTAGTAGTCCATTAATTCAATGTGAGACTCCTTTCAAATAAAATGTTTATTGAAACTGAATGTATATTTTTATTTGATTTGGCTGCATCCAGGGATTTTGCATTTCCTTTTACAAAAGAGTAAAACTGGGAACATGTGTGATTGTAATTTAGTTTTACTTGCAATTCTGCCTTCATCAAATCCACCAGCTTGTGATTTTCTCATCTGTCCAATTATTTCTCATAATAGAAAAACAAGTCGCACATAATTATTGCTGACTAGAATAGAGGTTTACAAACTGGACCAGCTTCAATAACATTCTACATTCTGGGGCTTTGCTAGAAAATGCCACCCACCTGTCACTGACAGATGCTCCACACATTTCTGTTAATGACAGCAATGCTATATTCAGTATGGACTGGTCTGCATTTGACATGTCCACGTCAGTTCACTATTTCATTTTAAAACTTTCACACAACTGTATAGTTCATTCCAAGACACTATTGCCTAATGCAATGCAAAGCTTTGCATGGCTGTTAGAGCTGTTATCATAGTCAACCCATTTGTTCAGGTATATAACTGCTTGGATATAGAAGCACAAAAGTCTTTGATCACTCTTTCTTTGACACCAGCAGGAAAATGTCTTAATGCTGATGTTGCCTTAAATCAAAACACGTGTCTTCATTCCTCTTGAGAAACTACAAGCAGAGAGTGGTCATTATGCTGTATACCTCTGGAGCAGCAGGTGAATTATGTTCCAGTTTGGCAACTGATTTGGCTGCTAGAGAAGTGTCGGATCTGGCAGGAGTGAGACCAGCACAAACAAGCATCCTGAACTTTGTAGGACTGTGTATTTTTGTCTGAATTAGGTGGCTAATGTTCCTCTGGGAGAGGAGGTTGCAGGCCATTGCCTAGCAACCCAAACAAGGAGGAGAGCCCATGAGAAAGGGACTGTGGTATAGTGGAGGCTAGCTGTGTATTTCTGGCAGTGGAACATGCTGGGCAGCAGCCCAATCTGTTTTAATACTTTTGTAAGCATTTCACTTGCCCAGTTAACTAAGTCCACTGAATGAGGTGGCACCTATTTTGATCCCTATTTGTTCTAATTTCAATATCGGTTGCTGAGGAACTGGAAGTGGCAGTCGGTACTACCTGTCACTTCCTGATAAACAAGTGCCCTGAGCAAGTGGGCATTGCTACTGGAGAAGTGTTGGGTCTGGCAGGAGTGAGACCAGCACAAGCAAGTGTCCTGAACTTTATAGGACTGTGTACTTTTGTCTGAATTAGGTGGCTAACCTTCATCTGGGAGAGGAGGTTGCAGGCCATTGCCTAGCAACCCAAACAAGGAAGGAGAACCCACAAGAAAGGGATTGTGGGATAGTGGAGGCTAGCTGCATATTCCTGGTAGCAGAGAGTGCTGGGGCAGTAGCCCGGTCTGTTTTAATACTTTTTAAAGCATTTCTCTTGCCTACTTAACACTAAGCCCACTGAATGATCCTTATTTGTTCTAATTTTGGTATTGGAGTTGCTAAGGAACCAAGTGATGGTCAGGTACTTCTGGTCCTCTTCCAGATAAACAAGCACCCTGAGTGAGAGGGGTGAGCATGGCTCCACACGTGGAGATATGCACAGAGACACACGTGTTTCTGTGCGTGTCAGCTGTGGACAGCAGGGACCAGGGCACATCAGAGGCAATGACAGGACTCAAACACCCACTAAAAATTCAAGTAAGAGTCTGAGTTAAAATATGGAGGAGACACAGAAGCTGCAGATAAAGGGAGGCCACAAAGCAACATGAAGCTTAGCCTAAGGCAATGCATTCAATGCAAAATGTTTACTAAAGATGACCCTATATCTAATTTTAGGTGTAATAACTGCTTATTAGTAGCCACTTTACATGGGAAAATTGAGGTCCCAAATAGAAGGCGACAGACACAGTCAGATATTGGCCTGCTTGAGCAATTTATTGATGAGGCCTCTAATAATATATGCTTGCAAACATTAGCAGGTGCTCCAAATCAAGTACAATCTATAAATCAAGGAATCAAACAAAGCACAGGCAGAACCTATGGGTGGAAGACTGGTGCAAAGTCGAACAAGGAAAAAAAAAGGAGGGTGGCTGGATATATAATAGCACCCCCGTTGAACTTCAAAACAGATATGCAATTTTGGCACAGGAGGAGAGTGACACTAGTGCTTCCACTGACAAAGTACAAATAAATGATCGGGCAATGTAAACAGTTACAAAACCATGGTAAAGGCAATACAAAACAGACTACAGATCAAATCACACCCAAGGCAGTAAAACAACACTGTCTGTAGCAGTAATAACCAGTGGAGAAATGGAGGAATACCTTGATTATTGAGGAGGAATACACCTGTAACAAAGGAACATATAGATATATTGCTTATTGGAACTTCGATTACAAGGGCACTGATGCAGTAATATGCAGAGTGAAAAGAATATACAACTGTCAGCACACTACCAGGGTCAAGATAAGTGATGTTAAAAGGATGGTAAAGGGATGTTAGCTAACACAAAGAACCCCTTGGTATTAATTCATGCAGGAGTGAATTACAGTATATTGACAAAAGACCACTTGAGGATATATTCAGTGATTACCAAGCTGTGGCATCAGAAATAAAAACAAACAGGGGATATAATTATTTCTGGGCTACTGCCAGTACATGGAAGGTATTCTCATAGAAATTGGGAGATTAGTACAAGATTAGTACATTCAATAAATGGCTACATGAATGGAGCCGTTCTAGAGGATATAGTTTCTTAGACAACTGTTTCACTTCTAGTAACGAGAACAGTTTAAACTAGGTGGTTTACATCCTCACAAGATAGGCACCAGAATCCTTGCCTGTACATTAAATGACCATATTAATCTCCATTTAAACTTATGAATGGGGGAGGGGTGAAATTGCCACAGAAGGCCAACTATATGAGAAAACAAAGCAAAACAGGGAGCTAGGTTGAAATGTATCCTTATAAATGCTAGAAGCATTAATTATAAGTTTGATGATGAGCTGCAGCATATCTTGACATCACAGAAAATGTATTTATTTATTTATTTGAATATTGATGATCGGGTAGGCCAACTGAGATGCATATATCCCTTTTTTCAGGGATGACCCAGAGAAATGCAATTCCAGTAGTACAAAACAACAGAGCTATAACCCAGAATATACAGAGAGACATTTGCTAACAATTGGAGTAAAAACAAAAAACAGTAGATTAGTTACAGAGAGTATTCAACGGGCAAGTATTAGCCATTAATTGGTTCTAGGTGCCACAGTCAGAATTTTTACTAACAATATGTTAAGTTTATCTCAGTCTGTCCATATGTGCAATGTCTAGCTCATAGGCAGACTTAGCAAAGGTAGGGTAAAGAAAAAGTAGGAGAAGGGGTGGAAACTAGAGGGAGGTTGAAGTAGGTGAGGCAAAGTAGGTGATTATGAAACCAGGAGCAGGGGAAGGGAACTTAGTAGCAGGTGCAGACCAGCAGGGAAAGAAGAGTTCTTAAAAGCATTTTTTAAATGGGAGAGGATGTGTAGGATAGTAGTCCATGTGGGAGGTTATTTCATTTTGGGGTGCTATGAAGGCAAAGGATCTCCTGCCTATGGCAAGGCGCTTAGAAGGGAGGTGTGAGGTGTGAAGGGTTCCAGGGATGGGTTTCAGGGTGATAAGGTTCATAAGGATGGGGAGGGGAAGGTGGATGAGTTTGAAGGTCATACAAAGAACAAAGAAATACATATCTGTACCATTACAGAAACTTGGTGGGACAGAAAAGATTATTGGGAGCAAGCAATAAAAGGATATAACTTATACACCAAATCAAGGGAGTACAGAAAAGAGGGTGGGGTGTCTATTTATGTCTGAGAAGATCCAAACAGAAGAAATTGAAATAGACACAGGTGACATCGGCATCTCTGGACTAAAATTACTCCCTTAAATCCCCAAAATTTTGTTAGGTGTAGTATACAGACCGGCTGCAATAAAAACAGACAATGATATTGCTTTACAAAACTGCATCCAAGACCCTAACCCTGTGGACAGGTTGATTATGGTGGAGATTTCAACCTACCAGGGATAAACTGGGACTCCTTAGCAGCAGTTGTGGGGTAGAAAATACATATATAGGCATATTTAATTAAGTAGAACTGGACCAAATAGTTAAGCAGCACACCAGAGGGATAACACATTGGATTTAGTACTAACAAATATAGCCAATCTTATCCAGGAGTGCCATGTCACTGTACCACTGGGTGATAGTGACCACTGCATGGTCACATTTACAGTAAATGTAAAATGCCATTAAAACTGGTGAGACCACTACTCCGGACTTTGGCAAGGCAGATTTTGACTCCATTAGGCCTACAATAACTTCATGGGATTGGAAACCGAACTACAAAATAAAAGCCTTGCTGTAATGTGGGATATTTTTAGTAACAAAATAAACAAATGCATAAAGGACCACATACCCCTTAGACCTAAATACAGTAAAGGAGGAAGCTTACCCTGTTGGCTAAATAAAAACATTAAAAACTAATTAATAAGAAACAAAAGCTTTATAAAAACTTGAAATGCAACAAGAACGAGGCAGGATGGATAAGGTATAGAAACGCATAAAAGTATGGTAAAAAGAAATAAAGAGAGCCAAGCCTGAGTATGAACTTAAACTAGCTAACAAAACCGAAGATGACTTTAAAGCATTTTATGCTTATGTAAATCACAAAAGGATCAGGAGAACAATAGGGCCACTGTCAGACCAGGATGGCACAGCAGTATCTTCCAAAAAACAGAAATGGTGGACATTCAGAATAAATATTTTGCCAGTTTTATAGATAAAAATAAACAACATGATAGTAAGAGTATTACATTAACATTGCAAGCAGCCCTATCCTAATTGATCTAGTAAAGTTTAGGGACTGATTTAAAATTGCTTGACCAGAATAAATTCCCTCGTCATGATGGTTTTCATCTGAGATTCATCAAGGCATTGGCAAACGAACTAGCACCCCATATTAGTTATATTTTTCAGCACTCTTTAGATAGGGGAAGTGATAGACCATGGAGAATAGCTACAGTGGTTCCACTCTTCAAAAAGATAGCAAGAAAATGGCTTTACCAAAGGTTGGTCATGCCAAACTTACATGTTGGAATTCTACAATAGAGCTAGCATGAGCTTAGACGCAGGTAGATCAGTGGACGAGTATTCTTGGGCTTTACTAAAGCCTTCGATAAGCTACTCACAATGAGTTAGTTCAGGTTCTCTTTACAAAAGGATTACATGAAAATGTCATCTCGTGGGTTACTCTGGTTACTAGAAAAAGGCAAAGAGACAGTGTTAAGGGTGTACTCTGAGACTAGACTGACATAACAAGTGGAGTACCTCAGGGTTCACTTCTGGGACTGTCTTTCTTCAATATCTATGTTATATCTCTTCATATTGAACATCCAAATTTATGGATGACAACATTTGCAGATGACTGCAGGATGGGGCAGAGATAACAAACTCCAGTGATACGATCAGTCTACAGGAGACCCTGAGCCACACAGACCTGTGGTGCAACAGTCATAAGTTACAGTTAAACCCAGAAAAGTACACAGTCATGCACCTAGGGAGAAAAAATCTGAAGGTCACCTATTTCTTGGCCAATACAGCTCTCAGAAGCATAAACGAAGAAAGAGATTTGGGCATTACTATTTCAAATGATCTGCAATTTGGATCACACTGTAGTAAAGTGTGCCAGAAAGCAAATGGAATTTTAAATTATATCATTAGGCACATCTCTAGCAGAAAGAGAGGTTTTGGTGCCATTGTACGACTCACTGGTCAGACCATTATTGGAGTATGGTGCTCAAGTGTGGTTGCCATATAAAAAAGGTGAGATTGGCATGCGGGAGAGGGTACAGAATAGGCAACATGCCTTATAACAGGTCTTAAAGGGATGGATTATACCAGCAGATTGAAGGAACTAGACATGTTCTCATTGCATTAGAGAAGGGTAAGGGGAGACAGGTGTCTGTTATTTAAGGCCCAAACGGATGGAGATCTATGGATAGATTGAGATTCCACTTCAGAGAGCAAACCTACCACACTAGGGCACACCCACTTCAACTGAAAGGGAGGAATGCAGATCATGGAAAAGACAAAAATAGTATAACCAGAGTGTGATACCACTGTGGAACTCCCTACTATTAGAAATTGTGGACAGCTCATCAGTCAATAGTTTTAAGTTGAAGTTAGATGATCTACACAGAATGGGACAGTTTACTTTTTAAGTAATTTGCAAGCACCAAGGACGAAAGTCTCTATAGCTCTGAACAAACCTGTGAAACCTATGTGGAATATTTGCAGGCTGCAGTGCATGAAATGATGGTAACACTCTGCTTCTGACAGCTCATCAGGATTAGTGTCACTAAAGTCATCCTCATCTCTCTCCATAAACTTCCAGATTGCCGACTGACACTCTTCTTCTCCTTGGCTAATGAAATAGCTTTTATGGCTGCCCAGCACTCCACCAGTCTTGTTACTGCAGGTAAAAAGACAGGCACCTTGTCACAACATGCTAGAGAATTTCCTTCCACTCCTGCTCAACAAACCTAAACATTTCCTGCAGTTATAGAAATTCTTCAGAGCTGCACTTACCCCAGCAAAAGGACAGAAACAAACATTTAGTCCATAATGATTTTTTTTCACCCATCTTGTACAAAGCGCCAGAGAAACTGGAAGTTCTTATGTATCGCCTAAGGCTTCATCAGAGAATAACAGCAATTCAGGTTGATACCTGTTTTATACATAATCATTAAATTGGTACACCAATCATGTGTCTTTACCATTTAACCATTGATTAACATATATAAACAAGTGCATACACCCCATAGCATCATAATGAAAGGTAAACAATAATCTCACAAAGCTTCTAATTATTTCCTTGTAAGTTTTTTCTTTCTTTATAGGTACATATTTTTCAAGAATAAATGCCATCCATTGTCACATCTGTAAAAATCAAAAAGAAAAACAGTTTTCTAACTTTCAGAAGTGTAAACTATAATCGCTTTTGTTACTTTAATATGGGGAAGGGGAAGGAAGAGAAGAGAAAAGGAGACAAAGATACCAATTAAAGTGCCCCATTCATTTCTTTCTGCTCAAAAATGGCTTTAGTTCAAATTTCTCATTTCAAACCAGGTGGTTTCCATACCCCTAGGACATATATCCATTTCTGTTCTTTTTGTCCAAGGCATTTTCTATATCACCACCTCTAACATCCTTTATTACTGCTTCAATCCCTAAGGCCATCATCTTGTGGTTCATTCTATCTATCTGTGTATTAACATGCATTGCCAGTGCATATTTTTGATTTTGTTTTTAATTGTGAAAACATGTTCACTGAGTCGTTGTCTCAATTTCTCTTTGTTCTACCTACATAATAACATCCACAACTGCACTGTAACAAATAACTGATACATTCTGTGCCACAATTAATATTTCCTTAATGGTTATCATTTCTCCAGTTTGGGGTTCTTAAACTGTTTACACCTAGTGATTTATTTACACATCCTCCAGTTGCCACATGGCTTCATACCCCACTGCTGAGTTTCCTGTTTTTAGGGATCCACTTAGGCTGGTAGCTTTTACCACTGAATCTTTAATATTTCTTCCTTTTCTAAATGTCACCTTTAGAGGTTTCTTTAATAGTTTTTTAGTTCAGATGTGCCTCTAAAGGTAAAAAGATTTTTCTTAACTATCTCTATGATTTCTTTACTTCCCTCCATATGTAGTTACAAAATTCAACTGGTCATCTAGTTCCTCCTTTTTCTTCTTGTATGTTTCAGATGGAGTAAGGTCTCTCTCTAATTCTTTGTGTCTGTTCAGCTGTTTTAAAAGATTATTCATATGTAACCCCTTTCCCTACTCGAGTAATCAGTTCTTCTGCTCTTTCTTTGTACAATTTGTCCATGCCACAATTTCTACTTACCCTTATATATTGTCCCTTAGGTAAATTGTTTGTTACATGTGCTGGGTGACAGCTAGAAGCTAAAAGTATACTATTTCTGTCAGTCGGCTTTCTGTATAAATCCTTATATACGGAACCATCGCTGCCTTTGTGAATCATTACATCTAGAAAATTTATACAGGTTTCTTGAAAATTTACTTTAAATCTAAGATGTTCATTCATTTTTCCAGGTATTTAACAAAACTCAATTAGTTCTTCAGAAGTTCCTTTCCATACAAATATTAAATCATCAATAAATCTCCTGAAAAAAATCTATTGTTTCAAAGAATGGATTTTTTTTCATCATAAATATTTTCATTTTCCCATATACAGATTAGCATAACTTGGAGCCAATGTGGCTCCATTGCTGACCCATTTAGTTGTATATAACTTTTCCCTTCAAACATGAACACATTATTTTTAACACAATTTTCATTAACCCTAGTATAAAATTAATCTTGTTCTGAGGCAAATCTGTACCTGTAAGGAGAAAGTGCTCAGTTGCCAACAAACCACCATCATGGGGTATATTTGTATATAGGAGTCAACATCCATGGTGACTAAAAGCCACTCACTTTCCAGCTGCATTTCATTTTAAAGGGACAATAAATGACCAGTATCTCAAAGGTGGCTGCGTAATTTTGTTTCAAAGGTTTATAAAGCTAACCATATAGCATGATTGGGGCTCAGTAATCCAGCCAATACCTGAAATAATAGGCCTGCCAGGTGGGGATACAGGATATTTGTGTATTTTCTGCAGGGTATAAATAGCTGTTTTTTAGGATGTTCAATAGACAAATAATGCAATTCATTTGTATCAATAATACCATTCAAAAAACCTCCAACAAGAATTCTTGCAATTTCTGATGTATTTCTTTCATAGGATAATGTGTTAAACTTACATAGAAATTCCTATCAGAAGGTTGTCAGTAAATTTCTGATACATGGTCCTCTCTGTTCTGTATTACAATGCTACCCCTTCCCTTGTCGGCAGGCTTAATAACTATGTCAGTGGCTGTAGCTAATTTAAGTGCTTTCCTCTCTATATTTGAAATCTTGCAATACTTCATACTGGCCCTTCTTTATATAAATCCTGTAGGTCACTTAAGCAACATTCTAAAATGTATTCACACTGGGGTTCAGGGAGGACAGAAAGTAGTATGTGATTTAAACTTTTAACAAAAACATCATCACATGCTGTTCTCTCCACAGTGTTATTCTCAACGTCCCATTCTATTCCTGTCTGTTCCTTCTGTTTCTTATGTTCAAAACATTTTAAATTTACATTTTGGCAAAACGTTGGATATCCACCCAAGCAGTTGGTGCACTTTTTGGCAGAACCTGAAAACTCACTATACACTTTGAGGGCCAGGGTTTCCACATCAGATCTGGCAAGGATCTTGCTTGCATTGGCATCATGAGTGGTATATTATGTGGCACAAACAGTAAGCTGCCACCAGATGAGGTACAGATTCTTGTGACCACAAGTGCTTAAATACTGAGTGATGTTTGCCATACAGTAATTCACTGAGGCATTGGCAGCAGTATAGCTTGACACATTTTCTAATTTAAGTCCATTACTGCCAATACAGTCTTTTAACTTCATTGCAATGGCTTCTGATGTTTCATCATGAGCTTCATAAAATCTAGAAGCTTTCTCTGAATACCACTTGTTTGGTTGAAGTACTGGACAGCCACAGGAACATCTTTCTGTTCCTTTATTGGAGGCATTGGAGGTCATTGAAATGAAAGGATCACAGTTCCTGTAGCAACAGTCCTTTCAAATATGGTGCTAGAACACTAGTGATGATACAGTCCACTTTGTACATCCACAGCTCACTTTTGTAGCTACCAAGGAGTCTGGAAATATCTAATGTGTTAGCTTCATCCCACAGTCCATGGATTAGTAGGAGTGATGGTGCTGTATTCCATGATACACTGCTGCCTCAGCTGTAGTCACTTTGAGTTCTCAGGGTTGCTTGACTGAACAAATCAGGTCAAAAAAGGTTTGTTTTTTGATGATGGACATTTTGCTGTTGGTCCTCTGTTTTCGGATAGTTTTCAAGGCACACTCACCATCCCATTGAACTATAAATAGTGTCACAGGATGCACATTTTGTAGATTCATCCAGGCCTGGAACTGATCACACCAGGGATACTTCTGCTCCCATGCCTTACTATAGTTGTCAGAATCCTCGGCTCTTGCTCTTCTTTGTAGCTTGAGCTGGCTAATGCTTGTGTTCCCAGTACTGTTTTCATGCATCTCAGCAAAGTTTCTCTTCCTTCCATTGCAGCTCATTTTGCCTTGGTGCACTTCTGTGTTAAACAGTTTAATTAAAATATTTGCAGAAACATTTCATTTGTCATGTCACAAATTTATACCTAATAAAAACATTCAGGAAGGCACAGAACAAAAATGAGCAATGCCCCCCAAAATATGCAGTATACTGTATATCACACTGTCACTATAAATATTACAAGAAATATACTTTTCTTGTGAAGAAGGTCTAAAAGTCAGAGAGGATCACATGAGGATCAGTATTTGTCTTTCGTAGACCAGGAGAAACAGAATGAGTGAGTGAGAGAGGGGTGAGCCACCTCAAAGGAACTTTGTCGGGACAGCTACGGATGTCTTTGTGGGCAGAAAAGGCTGCCAATGCAGGCAGGAGCCCAGTACAAAACAGCAGCCTGCAGCACCGGGAGAAACAGAACAAGCGAGTGACAGAGGGGCAGTGAGCAAGCTCAATGGACCAAAGCAATCAACATTCGGTATTGGCAAATGCTTGTTTCTTTTCTGCTTTGCTAATTAGAAGATTTTCTGTTACTGTGCATTTTAAAAATCTATCACAAACAAAACTGAAAAAACTTCCACAAAATCACAGAGATAAAACTGTTCTTTCAGCTGTCTTTTTAAATCCAGTTTGCATCCATATGCAAAACAATCAGAGATCTCTTGCTGGGGATCCCTCTCCCACAACAACACAAAATGGCTGAGCAATGTATTAACAGTTGGGTATTGTGGTTCACACTACTGGAGCACCACCAGGCAGCAGTGCAAAATACACACAAAAGAATCTGGTTCTGGCAGTTGGGATCCCCTCCTGGAGCCACACCAGGCAGCAATCAAATGAAGAAAATATTGGGGTCCTGCTGCTGAGGATACCATTTCCATTGTGTCACTGGACAGTAATCGATGTGCAGTTTTGTACAGAAACACTCAATCACTCCATAATTCTTCCAGAAAAGTATGTTTGTTTCATCTGTATCCAGTAAGACCCCTAACTCTAAGCCCAGTGTTTTGCCCTGATGGGCTTCTTCAGGAGATGGTAGGTTTAATGTTAAATATGTACCTGAAAATTAGTCAATATTCAACAATAAAATAAAATATAGAAATATTCATTAAGATTTGTAAATCTAAGAACATTTCAAAAAACAGTTACCTGCTGATACTCTATCTGGAATATTGTTTAATTAATCATTCATACATACAATATAGTCCTTCATATCTGTAAAAATGGTATGGTACACAGTCACAACCTTTGAAATCATATTTCTGAATATGTCCTTAAAGCAGTAGTGCAATGAAATTGGACAAACAATTTTTACCCAGCCTTTTTGCTATAAAAGATTCCAAGCACCTTCCAGTTTCATTTGGCACCCCATTTTCTAATTCTGCCAAAATTTGAGTATTTTAAAAACGTTTTTACTGAATTCTTTCTCAAGAAAAAAGTTTTCCACATTTTAACAGAAATAGCATTGTAGACCGATAAAAAAAATAAATAAAAAAAGTCTCATGGTACACAACAAAGGAGGTATATCTGAGATGTATGCTAATAGTTTTCTTAATTGTAGCTAAAATTAGCTTTTTGAAAAACATTTGCCATTGCACTGCTGTTTTAATAGGCGCCATCATCTTGTGCATATGTAACTACTGAGTGTAATAACCCATTACACATACTATCCCTGAAGAAGCCAATTGAGTGAAAATTGAACTCAGAGTTCAGGGGTTATATTGGATTCAGATGAAATGAACATACTTTTTCAGAAGAATTACTGTATATAGTGGTTGGTGTTTCTGTATGATATTTTGTTTTGCTAATACCAGCCCTGAATAAGAGATGAGATATATGGACTTTGGAGGCAACCTAGTAGTGTGTTGTGAATGTGGAATTAGAACATATATAAACAATGAGGTCCCATGCTTGGGATACCCTTTCGGAAACACAATTGACAACAGTCAACAAATTCAAAGGTCATCTGCTGAAGGTCCCCTGCAGGAACTGCACTGAGTGCCAATACTAACAATCATGTCCTGCAACTAGGATTCCCTTCTGGAACTACACTAGGTAGCAGCTGAAACATTCAGGGTCCCACTGCTTGGGATCCCTCCTGTAACTGCACCAGGTGGCAGTGGCCACACTTGGGATCCTGCTGATATAAATCTCCTTCCGAGACTTCCGGTTCCACCTTAGAGGTTAATGGCTACTTAGACTGCTTCATCTTCCCTTGAGCAACTTCTCCCCTATCGGACCACTTACTAAAATTCAAATTACTCCAAATCATGAATAAGAGGGGCAACAAAGATGCTAAGCCAATACTATCCCAGAAGATGGATGAATATATTGTGGATGCTGAATGAACGGATTCAGAGGCCTCGGACACTGATACAGCACTTTCATGGCTGACTCCTGCCTCTGCAAAACCTGTAAGTATAACCCAGCATACACTGAAGACGAAGAATAAAAAATAAAGTTGGACACTATTTACCACAAACTCTGTGCATTCAGGGTGGACATAAAGCAACTCTATGGGAGATTCATAGAGATGTTACACTCCTAGAACAAAGACTGGACAATACAGAACGCCAGGTCATGGCCACAGAAAATTGAATAGATGACTTGGAGGGCATAGTACAGAGGATGCAGGACAGAAGCAACAAGAACTACTACAGGCACCTCAAGAGGACACAGAGAATCGAGTGAGATGCAAGAACATTTGTTTATATTGTATTCCACGGGTGCAGAGGGCTCAAACATAAAATAATTTGTTGCATGTCTGCTCTGAACAACCTTGGACTTACCGCAGGATGTGCTGCTTGATCTTGAGAGAGTACACCGAACTTGGCCCTAAGCCAACCTCGGCTGCAGCTAGCCCACGATCAATTATTGCCCGCTTTAATAGCTATACAGTGAAAGAGCAGGTCCTGCTGATGGCTCAGAAAGAAAAAATCTTCCACTTACAGAAAAGATTTTATATTGACCATGATTATACGCCTCAGACAATGAGACTACACAGAGCCTATCTCCACTTTTACTTCCATTGAAATCCCAGGGTATTAAATTTACCATGCTTTACCATGCAAAGTTAACTGTCTCTTCTTCCCTCTGAAAGCAGAGTACTCTCTGCTGTGGAGGCTCGTGAGGATCTGACTCAGCAGGACATAGTTTTCCCAGAATGTTCCTGGGCCCTCCTACACAACCACCACAGCCTCTGCACCAACAGACAATTGCTTCAGCAGATCGAAGAGAAAGAAAAGAGATAATGGAGATGGCAATAACCCGGACCCAAAGCAACGATTAGCTGAGTTCCACAGAATGGACAACTCCTCTGTGAAGACCTGAAGACCATGGACGCTCCCTCTACTATTCTTCTAATTTTTACCTCAATGTGAACTGCTGAGGATCAGGTGCAGGGTTATGGGTTAGGACTGGGGGAGGCAATGTGGTAAAGGATATTCCCTGCCTGGGTTCCCAAGGTGGTCCTGACTCTAGATTGCTGTAATACAATCAATCTGACCCTCTACAACTGGGAAAGTGAGCAGTCACTTTTCGTGGCACGTCCTGAGAACCTTGTCTCCTCCTTAGAGCCCCTTCCCCCAAATGTTCCTGTACCTCATATTCTTTAACTACCTGAGCTCACTGCTCATGCTGTATATATATGATTAAAACTTGTCTCTGAACTGTGCAATATGGAGACCCAGGACACTGTTTGAGCTGCATTTCTTTACATTTTCATTATGGGATGATTTAAGCTTGTCCACCATCCAGGGCGGGATTCCCACCCCTTTCCTCTTTTTCAAAAAGGGGAAAATGGGGCTAACAACTAATTACATAGTCTCCAGTTTAATGAGGCCTACCTAATGATGTTCATTCAAGTCATTTATAAATAGGCCTGTGGTGAAGGCTCTAAGGACACAGAATGATGGTTCAATTAAGGGGAATGCACCAAGATGGTACTCTTTCTAGGCTTCCAAGTTGCGAACTTACTCGGGCAGTTATGTACCTTTACCCTTGTTTATTTTTTTCCTTATATTTACTTTAATTAGAACCATAGACTTTGACGGCAGATAAGGACCGCTTGGCCCATCTAGTCTGCCCATTTTAATTTGGGATCTTTTTTCTCCCGGGCCTGGGGCAAATATTGCTTCAGACTAACCCCAGTCTGACATGAAGCATTGTAGCTCTAGTCCTGCTTCAGCAGACAAAGGAACGGACCTGTAGTTTCCTACCTTGAAAGCCAATGATGATTTGTTATAACTTGATCTAAATGAAGGTTATTTGAATTATGATGTTGCCCTATTTAACACCTTATCTGAAAATTTGTTTTATCTATTATTATGTGGTTATTATGGTTCTTGTTGTCCCAGTTGTCCACTGAGTTATTGTTTTGTGTTAGGCAAGATGCAATACAGTTCAAGTGCACTGCTACTAAGATGGGTGACTTTACTGAATTAGACTCCCCAGCTGGAATGTTTATTAACCTATTAGATTGTCATATAGGCAAAGGTTTGTGCAGGAGAGAGAACAGGAGGACATGAATTAGAGAGAATTTACTGAGAATTTATGGGGGATAGAAATTGGGGGCAACCCTATTTTATCTTGAAGGAGACCACTACAGTTGTAAGAATGGTTAATCCCTCCCTTATTTTGTCATTTAATGTTAATAGCATCCACAACCCCATTAAATGCAGGCGATTACTCCACTTCTTTAAAAGGATTGACCTGACATCGTGCTCCTTCAGGAGACACACCACCCCAGTTAGAGCATAATAAGCTAAAATCCTGGGGATTTCAAACGATAATTGCTTCCTCCACCCCTCCAGATGTAGAGAGAGATAGCGATCATAGTTCCCCAGGGGTGCTGCTCCAGGTACAGAATCAGATTACTGACAGTGAGGGTCAATATGTTATTGCTGTAGGCCAGCTTTTCGCCACACAGGTCACCTTGACATCAGTCTATCTCCCCAGGTAGCCCAGTATGGTGGCACAGAGATTTTGATGACGCCTCTCTATCGCGCTAAGGTTTATATGTGATAAGAAGGATCTTCATGTTACCTTAAATCCCACGTTAGATACCACAGTGCCCTCCAGACGAGAGCCACCCCACTTCAAAAATATCTGAGGACGGCCCTTCCTGCACTTGGTTTGGTCAATATATGGTGGCATTTTTCCCTCAGTTCCAATGTATACCCACTACTCCCCTGGGACTAACACCTCAGCAAGGTTAGATTACATTATCTCATCTGTTGAACACTTGGACATAATACAGGACATTTCAATAGGGGCTTCCATTTTATCATACCATGCTCCCTTATCTTAAAATAGCTGTTGAAAACCCCAAAAGCAGTCCTTCTGGAGATTCAATTTATCTTACATCCAGGATCCAGAGTTTAATCATATGATAAAGGAAAGTATTGCTTTGATCTTAGCAGACAATAAACCTGCAGAAACTTCCTTTGCCATAAAATGGAATACCCTTAAAACTTCAGGGGAGATTATAAGATATTCAACCTAAAAGAAAAAAGCCAGAGAAGCCCTCCAAACAGATCTACAGGCTACTCTGACCCAATTACAGGTCCAACTTAGTCAAGGGAATTTAACTGAAAACCCCAACTTCAACTTACTAAACAAAAAGTACAGAAGTTAATGGATCAGAGAATAGAACAGCAGCTGCTCTATTTAAAACTTAAGTATCAGGAAGGTGGTCCCAGAGGTGCTGGAAATTTGGCCAGAGGTTTGCGAGGAATGACACAACAGGTGATGGTAACTAAATTGTATGACCCTAAAACCAAAAGTCTAATATTACATCCCACAGCTATTAGACAGGCCAGGGCTGAATATTATAAAACCTTTACTCTGAAGAGGTCACCCTCCCCTCAGCAATTAGAGGACTACTTACAGAATACACCCTCCCTCAAATTTCCCAAGCCAGGCGGAGGGATTACTACGCCCCATCAATGCTGAGGAAGTTAAAGCTGTTATTAAATTAACTAAATCCCAGAAAACCCTGGGGCCCGATGGATATCCGTGAGTTTTAGAAAAACGGATCCGCTAACCATCCCGCTTTAGTTAAGGCCTTCCAGGAAATACAGAAGGGAGGCAATGTAATGGCTGTGGGGCAGCAGTCTTCCGGGAGTCTTTCTGGAGGCTGAGATGCTGCCCTATTTGCAGACAACTCTCTGCCCTGAGGGAGGAAGTTGCCGTCTTCAGGCCACACTGGACAGTAGTAAGGGAACCTTCCCCAGGCCACACTGGACGGTAGGAAGGGAACCTCCCCATCCAGGGAGCACCAGAGCCACCACCACTATCTCAGAGGTTGTGAAGAAAGCACAGCAGTTGGACCACAGTGGGCTCAGAGAGGTGAGGAAGGTGGAACAGAGGCACACTCAGTCAGTAGTTCCACTCCATAACCCATACACCATTCTGGGGAGCATAACTCCCCTATGGATGCACCTGCAGAGGAGACTAAGGAGGTTGAGGACAACTGTCACAAGGGAGGCCCACAGGAAGGAGGCAGAGGACACCACAGAGAAAGGAAGCAGCTCCTGGTGGGGACTCAATTATTAGTGGGATAGAACTGGGGGAGCAGGAAACTGAAGTAAGGTGCCTCACCTGGTGCCATGCCTTGAGGGACAGGAATCACATCTTCAGGATCATGAGAACAGCTGCACGGGAGTCTGAGCTAGACGTCATTGTACACCTAGGGACAAATGACTTGGCTCATCATGAGATTAGAGCAGTGCAGAAGGACTTTGTAGAATTGGGGAGGGGCCTAAGAAAAGTTGCACACACAGTATCCTTCTCAGAGGTGCTGACTGTCAATGGCATGAGGAGGTGAGGGTACTTTGCACCATGCAGTTTAATGAATGGTTGAAGAAATGGTGTGGAGCACAGGGTTTGGCTTCATTGGGAACTGGGGTTCCACCGGAGGGACACCAGCCTATACTGGCAGGATGGTCTGCATCTGTCCAGGAAGGGAAAAGTCTTTTGAGTAATCGGTTTAAAAGCTTCACTGGCAAGCTTTTAAACTAGTCAAGATAAGCAGTAGGAAAGTCCTAGCCTCTCCTACAAAACAGGGTACTAAATGAGAAAAGACCGAGGTAGAAAGGTCAGTGAGGAATGCTGCAACAGAAGGTAAAGCCATCAAAAATGGAGAGCAATGAGTACCAATGCCTGTAGTCTGAGTAACAAGCTTCCTGAATTAGTGGCCTTGATGGAGGAGGAACATCTGGATATCGTGGCAGTCACAGAAACACGGTACACACAAAACCATGACTGGGACATAAACATACCAGGATACACTATCTACAGGAGGGACAGGGAGGGTAAAAGGGAGGAGGAGTAGCTCATTACATAAGGGAAGGAATCAAAGCAACAGAACAAAAGGGAAAACAGGGAGGAGAAGAAGCACTGTGGGTAAATTTGGAGACCGGCAATGGCACCACAATCCTGCAGAGGGGTTGTATACAGACCCCCTTCTCAGGGGGAGGAAATGGACAAGGAAATGATAGAAAGTATACTTAGAATGGCAGAAAAAGGGAGATATTGCTGATATGTGATCTGAATATGCCAGAAGTTAACTGGAGTGCAGTTGCAGCAGCCACTTCAAAGAGTGGGGTTATTCTAGATGCCCTACAGGGGCATGCCTTGAGACAACTAGTATTGGAGCCCACTCGAGGGAGCAATCTTAGACCTGGTTCTCTCAAATGGAGATGAAGAGAGGATCACAGATGTAGAAGTGGGTAGCCATCTGGGAACTAGCGACCATCGAACAGTATGGTTCACAATAACCACAGCAATAGAGTCAAGCCATACAAAGGCAAAAGTACTGGACTTTAGGAGGGCTGACTTTGCCAAAATGGGTAAGTGCCTAAGGAATGCACTAGCAAATGGGCAGGAAGGAGGGGTGGGAGAACAATGGGGAATAATAAAACTGCCATCACAGAGGTAACAAGCCTTTGTGTGAAGCAAATCAACAAAACAAAACGATGTAAGAAACCACTATGGTTCTCAAAGGAAGTGGCAGTGAAGGCTCAAGAGAAAAAGAAAGCATTCAGGAAGTACAAGGAATCACAGAAGGAGCAGGACAGAGACCTGTATCAGTTAAAGCAAAAGGAAGCTGAGAAGGCAGTCAGAACAGCAAAGGCCCAAACCGAGGAAAAGATAGCCAACTCAGTTAAGAAGGGGATAAAACCTTTTATAGGTACATCAGGGAGCGAAGAAAGATCAAGGGAAGGATAGTGAGGCTTAATAAAGGGAAGGAGGGTGGGCAGAGGGTGACTGTGAAAGGCAGAGATACTAAACAAATATTTTGCTCAGTATTTACAAAGGAAGAGGGGAGATACCTAAAACAAACAGTGGAAACACTCTGGATACAGAAGTTGATACCAGCCCATTTACAGAAGAAAGGGTTCTGAAAGAACTCTTAAGACTGAAGGTGAACAAAGCAATGGGGCCTGATGGGATTCATCCCAGAATTCTAAAATAACTAAAGGTAGAACTAGTGACACCACTGACTACCCTCTTTAACAAATCATGGGAGGATGGGGTGGTGCCCGAAGACTGAGGAGGGCAGATGTGATTCCCCTTCACAAAAGTGGGAGCAAGGCAGAAGTAGGAAACTACAGACCTGTTAGCTTAACCTCAGTGGTGGGGAACATGATGGAATCACTTCTGAAGGAAAGAATTGTCAAGTATCTAGAGGCTAGAGGGCACAGGACTCAAGGCAACATGGATTCACAGCAGGAAGGTCATGCCAGACAAATCTGATAGGTTTCTTTGACCGGGTGACCAAAGTAGTATATCAGGGAGGGGCTGTGGACATGGCCTACCTAGACTTTAGCAAGGCATTTGACACAATCACACAAAAGATTAATATACAAGTTAGCCAGCCTGGGAGTGGGTCCCAAGATGACAGCCTGGGTAAAGAATTGGCTGGAGAATAGGACACAGAGAGTAATAGTAAATGGAGTCCACTCTGAAGAAAGGGGGTTACTAGTGGGTATCGCAGGGTTCAGTATTAGGACTGGTCCTCTTCAATGTCTTTATAAGTGACATTGCATAGGGACTGGAAGGAAAAGTATGTCTCTTTGCAGATGACACAAGATCTGCAACAGAGTTGATGCACAAGGTGGAGTGGAAAGGATGAGAAGGGACTTGGCAAGGTTTGAGGAATGGTCAACTGTATGGCAGCTTAGATTCAATGCTAAGAAGTACAAGGTAATGCACCTGGGAAACAAAACCCAGAGGAGGAGTACACAATGGGGGTGAGATACTAACAACAATAAAAATGGAAAGGGACCTGGGGGTAGTCATATCAGATGACCTAAAGGTGGGCAAGCAATGTGAGAGGGCAGCAAGGAGGGCTGGGGATACTGGGATGCATAGGGAGGAGGCATCACCAGTAGAAAACAGGAAGTTATTATCCTCTGTACAGACAGCTGGTGAGACCCCATCTGAATACTGCATGCAGTTCTGGAGACCCAATCTCTGCAAAGACATAGACAGGATGGAAGCTGTCCAGAGGAGGACAACTAAAATGGTGCATGGTCTGCACCAGAAGACATATGAAGAGAGACTTAAGGAGCTTAATATGTATAGCCTCGAGGAAAGGAGGGAGGGGGACATGATAGAAACTTTCAAGTACCTCAAGGGAATCAACAAAGTCCAAGAGGGTCACATATTTCAAAAAGAGTGTGCAAGAACAAGAGGGCACAATTTGAAGATGGGGGCAGCTCAGAGGTATTTTAAGGAAGTATTTTTCACAGAGAGGGTTGTGGATGCATGGAGCGGCCTTCGGAGGAGGTTGTGGAGTCAAAAACAGTGGTGGAATTCAAGCATGCATGGGACAGTCATAAGGCAATTCTGGGGAGGGAGGAAGAAGTAGGCTGCTGGTTAACTAGGATCTGCAGCTTATCCATTAGGTAGGAAATGGGCTGACTGGGTGGGCCAAGCGGTCCTTATCTGCCATCAAATTCTATGTTTCTATGTTTCTATGAGGGAGGAATCCTCCACCGTCATGGAAGTATACTGAGATAGCAGCAATCCCCAAACCTGGGAAATATGCCACTTTCATGGCCTCATACCACCCAATTTAAAAACTAAACTCTGATTACAAGTTATTCATGTCCATACTGGCACACAGAGTGGATGCCCTTCTCCCTCAACTGGTGGATGAAGACCAGGTCAGTTTTATTATGAAACGTCAAGCACATGATGTGGTTAGGTGGGTCCTGTTAATAACAGAATATGCCTCGCAGAGACAGATCCCACTAGTCTTTCTGCCTTGATGCCAAGAAGGCGCTCGACAGGGTCTCTTGGCCATATCTTTGGGCTACTTTAAAATGTTTTGCTTTCCCAGATAATTTAAATTTCTCAAATACAGAGAATGTACCAATCCCCTGTAGCATATCTCAAACTAGATGGCTCACTGTCTTCGCCCTTTCCATTGGCCAGAGACACTCTGCAGGGTTGCCCAATGTCCCCACTGTTATTTGCCCTTTACCTGGAACCACTGGTAGCTAACATTCGATATCAAGTTAATATAGAAGGGATACCTATGGGGGAGGTCATATCAACTTACACTTTTGCAGATGATATTCCGATGACACTCACTTTGCCTGAGGCCTCTGTCCCACCGATCTGGGAGCAGCTTAATCTTTTGGGACCTTATCTGGTTATAAAATAAATGGCTCTAAAATGGAAGTATTTAACTACTCATTTAATCCATCTAGGATATTGAGTCTGATTTCCCATTCGCTGTAACCGGTCGAAATGAGATACTTAGGTATTAAGATACCTCTAAACCAAGCCACCTTGAGTTGGTTAATTTTGAACCAATTACCCATCAAATTACCACAGATCTCTCCAAATGCACAAAGCAACCTATGGGGTTACTGAGTCGAGCAGAAACCATACAGCAAAATATTCTGCCTCGAATACTTTTTCTTGCAGACTTTGCCCATCATACCCTCTAACATTTATTTTCTAGCCTGGGATAAGTTAATTTCTAGATTTATATGGGTTTTGGGGTTTATATATACCTCATTTGAAATGTCATATATTGCAGCTTCCCAGGGCTATGGGGGGACTCAACTTCCCGAATTTGAAAAGGTATGCACAAGTAGCACAAATGCATACAGTTCTCTTACACATTACTAACTGTTATATTGCATACTGGAAGGATATAGAAGTAACTCTTAATGGTCTGGAGAACTTCCCTCCATATATCTTAGGTAACCCCCAAGTGCTTACTCCTGAGCAGTTTTATGCAATTTACTAGAGAATTTTTCAGTTTGGACACAAGTTCACCGTCCACTCTTTCCTCACCAGAAAGGCGCTTTCTTTCCACCCTAGCATACAACACAGACTCAGTCTCACCACAGCTTACATCTTTATTGAGGGGTTGGGAATCCTCCTGTCTATTTTGTATTTCAGGTGGTGGGTACGCTGGGCATCCACTTCTTTGCTTACTTGCAATCTATGTATAAAATTCCCTTGAACCAATACCCAGTATATACACAGCTTAGAAATTGGCTTCTTCCTTATGAAGAATCCGTTTCAAAAGTAGCAGAGTCCCCATCTTCCTAGTGCAAATGATTATACACCACTTGAAGGGTGGAGTTCAGGAGCATAGTATCAGCAATTTGTACCAAGCACTTAGAGGATGTCAAACCGATACTCTAGTCCCCATCAGGCTTAGATGGGTAAAGGATATGGGCACAGAAGTTGACAAAGATCTCTGGCAAAAATCAGTCCTTCCCTACTCTAAAGTCTCTTCTATGGTGTACTGGAAGGAACCCAAGATATTACTGCAAAGTATAAGGGGCAGGTATTTGGGACTGCTGGGGTTGTGGTGGCTAACAGGCTGAAGGGGCATACATAATGAGGTCCTGTTCCTTCCTTCAGAAATACTGGTCCGATGTTATCATAGAGCTAAATGAAATATTTCAAGCACCTGAACTGCTTATACCAGTCTTCATTCTGACTGCGACTTCACCCACTGAAACTAGGATAAACTGGGTTCAAGATAAGCTTGTAGCACTTTCAGTCTTGGTAGCGAAAAAGTAATAACCAAGTTTTGGTTCACTAAACGGTAAAAAACTTGGAGAAAATTAACTTATGAAGTATATAGATTAGAACAGATCTCGCCAAATTGAACAACAAAATGATTAGTTTTACTATCCGTTGGAGTAGTTGGACCCAGTATCAGTTAGAACATTACCCAGATTTTGTGCCATGATGGAGGAACAGAATTTTTGTATTTCCTGGGAAACTGATTGTTAAGGGAGTAAAATTAGGGTAACCACCGTGGAGTTGCACAGGGATGGAGACTTGGAAGGGATGGGGCTTATAACTCAAACCTATATCAGCCTTTAATGTCTATTACATCACCCTCTAAATGGACTCATGCCAGCACTTAAGCTCTTACCTTTATTTACTGTGTCTAGGTTTATAACATTCTTAACCATTGTTGGCATTGACTTTGGACAGGGACTTGAGAACTGTATAACTAAGATTATGAAATACTACCTGATATATGACTGTGTTGCATATTATGTCATGCTAAGTTTGTATGATCAAAATAAACTTTTAATTATAAAAAATAAATAAATCTCCTCCCATCCCTGCACTGTGCAGCAGTGGACATGACTGTGCCCTGCTGCTTGGGGATCTCTAGCTCCACTGGGAAGCTGTGGACACAGTTGGGATCCCACAGCCAGAGATCCCCTCCCAAAGCCACACTGGGCAGCAGTGGACAAAATTGAGGTCATTAGAGGGAGGGATTGATTGCTGCTAGAAATCTCCTGGTAAATCTTTGAAAATTTCAGGCAATCTCAATCTGGAGTTGGACATAAAAGCAGTAGCACATGGGCCTGAATAAGAGTGATGCATGCAGTGAATTGCAAACCAAATAATCAGTCACTCTCTTCAAATGTTCTGAAGGTCTCTTCTATTTGTTTAAGATTACTGCCACCATGCCTGATGGTTTGCCCATGTGGGCTTCCTCAAGGATGTGGTGGTCAAACAAAATATATCAGTTTAGTTGCTATTAAAATCATAGCTGAAAACACATACTGTATACTCTGAGTTTTTATATAGTTTCTAAAGAATAGTCATCAACACACCATAATTGCTATCTTAATTCCATTTCCTTTGGTGTTCTTTACTTCAGGAATAGATTTTGTACCTAAAGGACAGGATATGCTCATTATGGGGAGTATCCTCTGAGGCACTCCAGGTTCTTACAGATAGGATACATGGTGTACAATGTCAGGTACTTATTCCAGAAAACACATTTTTGCCATCAGTAACTGAGGGTTTTGTGGCATGCCAGTGTCTACCTCTGATTCTCTATCCGACTCTTTATCAGAGTCTGATGAGTCATTGTCCATGCATGAACTGGTCATCTGTCAGCTTGCACAGGTTTGCACACCACACAGGAACATGGTCTTTCAGGGAATAAAAATTAACATACTGTATTTGACAGTTTCCAGACCCTCATCCATTTCAGCAGCCTAGTCAAGGAAAAATGTTCTGATTCATTCCAACAACAGAGCAGGGCAGTAATGCACAATGACTGAGAGGCGTTGAGGAAGGCATGCTTACATTACATGCATATGCAGAGTGCCTGGATTTTGAAAAGAAGAGTGATTAAGCCCTTCTGATGGCACAACTTGCTGTATTGGTTCCACTATTGAATGGGGGCTGGGGTTGCAATTTATTTCTTCTGGGTATCTGGAAGGGACCCTATCACCCCCTTCCTTCTGGAGCATGCACTCCAGTAGGCTCTACAATAACATACATTTGGGTTGCTCCTGCAGTCATTGCTAGGGACTGCAGGGTGCCAGTTAGTAGCAGGGCCTTTACATGAGCCTCAATGAATAGGGGAGCTCAGGGTGTAGTGGAGCACAACACATCATGTGACTGCTGCATGAAGGGTCACTCATGCACAGGCACGTAGAAAAAAGCTATTTAACATAGGAGGGATAATTTAAACTGAGCTCAGATGCATGTGGAGTCAATGACTGTAGTAGTACAATGGCCCAGAGAACTGATGCTAGATGAGGTGAGTTACAGCTAGCTTTCTAATACCTTAAAGTTCTTGCTGAGCTAACCTGCAAAACAGAACCTCCTTCACATAACACAGTGCTAGCTCTCACTGGACTTTAGAAATAGCCTGCATTAGCCTGTTTTAGTCAAAAGCCAAATTAGGTTGATTTTACCTTGTTCAGGATGACATGGTTTCAGTAAATTAGCACTTCATTCTATCAATCGGAAAACTACAAAATTACTTTTATGCAGGGGCTGCGCCTCACCCACACCTCATGTGGGGGTTCACCCCACCTCCACCTCGATTATTAAATAATCTACTTCAAGGGGTTTAACACTGGGGGAAAATCCAACCACGGAATCAATAAAACCATGAAGCCCGTCCTGATCCCGGAGCCACCACACTCACAGGGCGCTCCTACCCTCGATGCCATGCTGCTGGCTCGATTCAGCTCCCACAATTTCCTGCCTACATATTACACTTCTGCAGCTCCTACCTCACAATACATCACTCTTCCTAACCATCATCATTTAGTGCAGCTCGCACAATACTTATTCACCGAATGTGCCACTCATATTTCCTCACTGTTATTGACTCACTCTTATCACAGGTCACTGGGTGAGCAGGCTTTTCCTGCATTACCCCTAAGCTCTGGAACTCACTTCCACCTAACATTAGGATCTATCCATCACATCCAGTCCTCAAGGGTGAGCTTCACAAGTTCCTGCAGTCCTCTGCTAAATTCTCATGTACCTGATGCACTGTATTTGTGGCTGTAATTTGCTTTTCTGTTGCCTTTTCTGCTGTACACATGTTGTAGTTGTTCATATATTTTGCACTACTGAATTGCTTGACCTTTGCTGCTGATGTTGGTACAATTGTGCTTTTTATCCTTGTGACAGTGTGATACTGTTTACGTTGTACATCTCTTGGGTCATGCCTGAAAATAGGCATTATACTGTCTAGTGCACCTACCTGGCAAACAACAACTAAATAAATAAATACATTTTACTTCATGCTTCATATAAAAGGGTGACACTGAGGCCACTACTGCCTATCACAATTTTTATATATCACATATTCCATAGCTGCTAGTAAACATAACCTACATTTCTTGCATTCATTGTGTATACTACAGAGTTTGTTGATGTATGCATAAGTGTTTTTTACCTCCTTAGGCAGGCTTGCCTCCATCGAGCATAGTGCGAGTCTTCAGGATCTATGTCTAAAACAATGCGCAATTTCATGCAAGACGTCCCATAGTTTGGACCACCTCTCAGGTGAGTATATGCCTACCATTTATAATCATTTGTATTTTTCACAAAAAAACCATTAAAAACCTCTTGATTGCTTCTTTTAAATATGTCTTGTGTCCTGATATAGAATGGTATGAAGATACAGATTGCCAGCACTGTATCAGAATGGACATCATGATGTCACACATTAGCATGACATGCATGAGTGTGCATGATGTCACAACGTCTCCTGCCTGCAGCACAATGTCAATTGACTCCTAAACCTTGCACTTTACATTAGATGTGGGGCCTGGTGACCCTACCATGCTGTAATGGAGGTAAGTTGGCCTAACCTTTCTCCAAACAATTAGCCTGTGCACATTTTACCTCATATTAAAGAAACAGCTGCATGATTCACCAATGAAACTGAGTGAGGCACATATTATTTATTTATTAATTTCAAGAGTTTCACTAGGAAAAACCTACTGCACTAACGCTCATTTTCAGATGTGTCCTGGGGGAAAGGAAACCTGAGAGGGCAGTAATACAGTACATCAGTAATGTTACAATTATAAAACAATACTAAAATAATTATAAAGAGCACAAATTATGCAGTAGCCAATTGTGAGGATACAAGTAGTACAAAACAAAAGCATATCAATAACAACAGTTCAGCAAAATGCAGGTGGCAGCAAAATAAGGGAGGAAAGGGGATTGCGTGTATAATGGGGGACTTGCCAGAGGAAGAAGCTGACAGATAAACCAGGGCAGTAGGGAGGGGTAGTATGGATGGAGGAGCAGTGGGATTAGTCCAGGATTAGTGACAACTGCAGGAGTTTGTTGCGAAGTCACAGAGGAGGGATTTTAGTGATGGGAAGAGGGAGCACTGCAAACAGAAACAGGGAGAGAGCTCCAAAGTTTTGGCAAATGGAAGGAGAAAGCAGATTGTCCTGCAGAGGATTTTACAGGGGAAGAGTGAGATCATGAGTGTCAGAGTTGTGAAAGGAGTAGGAGGTGGAAAGAGAAAAGGAGAGGAGGAAGGAAAGGTAGGGGAGGGAACCCAGACAGAATTTGGAGATGAAGGTGGCACAATGAGCTAGATACTTGGCATCAAGAGAGGGCGAGGAGAGCGAAGAATACAGGAACAGTGGTGAATTATGGGAGGCAATCCAGGGCAAGGCAGTAGAAGGGTGGAAGAGGATCTAGCCTGGCAAGGGTGGACTTGGGATCAAGCACTATATGTAATGTTGAAGACAGGTAGAATCCATCTTCGTGCCTGTCTCTCAATGAGCGGAAGCAGGATACTTGCTTTGTTCCTGTAAAGTACCCCAGGTTTAGGGTGCAACTTCTGTGGATGGCATCCACATGAATAGAGAAACTAGGTGACAATCCAACCATATTCCAAGGTGTTTAAAGGAAATATCACAACACCATCAAGGATCTGGCAGGAAGGGGAAGGAGAGCTTGGCAAGTCTCTGTCTGGTTCCAAAGTTCATGGTAAGGTGGCAACTTAAACTACAACTGGAGGCAATTATGTAAGCCACACTGCACACAGAAGAAAACAAGTTGGGCCAATAGTTCACTTAAAAAGCCTTAAAGCAATGGGTACCAATAAAAACATATTTTATTATGTACAAAGTTAAAACATACAGCTGCACTTACTCCATAAGTGCCAAATGTCACATTGCTCTTATGCTTTGCTAGGACATGGCTAAGCCAAGTAAGATCCTTAATAAAATAGGGGTCTCCTTAAAGTCTTAGAGTCAGTTTCTGCTTGTAAATTTATATGTTTTGTTTGTTTTATGTCACTTTAGGGCCTTGGGGTTGGAATTAGGTAGGAAGGTGGCTTGAGAAGACAGCGTTAGGTGGAAGAAGGGCTATCAGGATGCCAGGAAGTTTTTTCAGTTTTTGAACCCCAGGAGGATCAGGGATGCAATGAGAGCAAAATTTACTGAGAATGTTGAAGTGGCCATAAGACTGTCCTTGGCACTGGGGTGCGTTTGTTCTATTTTTTGGACTATTTAATTATTTTCTGAATATAAATAACTCAGTAATGGATACCAAATAACTATTTGTTATTTGGTCCCAAAGAATGAATATGCCATTCTTTCTGGTACAGTATTTGGGAGTTATTATTTCTAACCCATGGCTAGCCCTAAATAAACTATATCAAAATACATCCAAGTCAACCAGGGAGGAATGAAAGAGCATGGTAAATGAAATCAGCTAGTGAAGCTCTCAATTTATGAAATTATACAAGGTTGCTTTTCAAAACAAATGCATAGTGTGACTAGTGTTTACTGTATAGCAGTATAAATTTGTGTTGTCTTTATTTCACACTGTCAGACCTGATACACTTGTTCATGGCCACAAATATTCACGTGATCTGTCAAAACAATCCGCTCACACTCTGCATTCTACTTTTTTCCTTCTTACTCAGTGAGTGCCTATCACTTCTGCACGCTCTTCTCTAATCCTTCTAATCTCCTTTATCACCCCATTTTCACCTCACCTCACCTTCACAATCAGTAATCACCTAATACAGTATTTAATCAACTGTCAAATGTCAATACATTGCACACTAAATTGCTGTGAGGAGTGCATCCTGTACTGACCATTTAAAACCACTGGATATTTCTGTTAACAAACTTGCCAAGCCTGCCGGAAACTAAACTTTACAACTTGGTATGCCTGCTTTATGTATTTATTTATTTCTGTTTTGGTAACTGGTAAGTCCACTGAGACAATTACAGTCCCTTTTCAGGGGCGACCTGGACATGTAGTATGTATACAGTACAATGCTTTAACACAGCAATGACAGTTACAATGGAAAATTGATATACAACGTTCAATGATCACAAGATTATGCTACAGACAGATACAACCACAGGTTTATGAAATAACAAGCAGGTAGGTTACATAGTAATGCCACAAATACCTGACACATTCAAGCAGTGCACTACAATATATAATTGTTAGCTAATGATATCAGATACAAGAGGGCTAATCAATAGCAGTTATGTTTAAAGGTGAGGCACAGAGGGCAAGGTAAGAAGCCAGGGTTAAGGGAAGGTTAAGGAAAGAGCAAGGATGAGAAATAGACAGAGCTGTTGGGCTGTTGAGGTTTAATATCATATGCCATAATATGCCTTGTCTCAGAACAGATTGCTGGTGGCATATAAGAGATCAAAATAGACAATGGGCACACTGAAAGAAAACTCTCCCAATGGTTGGAGTCAAGTTTCATTGCGCTTGAGGGATTGCAGAAATCCATCCGAGGTTTCACTGTGGCTGGTATTACAGAGTCACATCATCACAACTTAAATGGGGTCACTAAAAAGCCACTGTTGTAAGAAGTTTTCTGTCTTATAATTATATTGATTTTCTACATTAATTTTTTTTCTCTTTACAGACCCCACTTATGCTTGCTGATAAGGAAAAGCCACATATTGACTAAAGTCACATGCCACCATACTGACATTCTTGATTTTTAAAATTTAATATACTTTATTAAGAAAATTTCAATGTTAACATGCAAGCAGAGCCAAACAACAGCTAACAAAAAAGAAACAAGAACAATACATCCTGCAACCCCCACCCAACCTCCCCGGCAGAGTGGCACACCCAAAACAGCTGATGGCTTTGAGAAGACATAAAAAGGGCATGAAAAATGGGAACAAAATTATCACTAGATGACAACACTACACACCAGGGTGCTCAGCTGAATATTTACATAGTGTGCAAAGTGTGAAATTTACTCCAAATCTTATTAAAGACAGACGATTACGTAAACTCACAGTCATCCTCTCTCTCTACCTTTATATTATACAAACGTTCCTGCAACCACTCATGATAAGATAAAACAACAGTGTCCAACCAATGGCACAGTACCAACTTTTTAACCAAAAGGGCAATCAGATCCATAAAATATCTATGCTCCTTCACCTCAATATCAGAGTAATCTCCAACAATAGAAATGTCCGGTGAGAAATAGCTAACAATCTCAAGAAGGGATCTGCTTTATTCCTGATAGATGTCCATAAAGGAGCTACTTTAAGACAGTCCCAGAAAACATGTAAGGATGTCCCATCAGGTTGCCCACACCTCGTGCAAAGGGCAGAGAAGTTTCCACCCATTTTCCTAGCCTAACAGGAGCAAAATGTAAGTTGTTTAAAATATGAAACTGGGTAAGCCTTAGCTTTTCCTGAGTCACATAGGTATATGTATCTTTCCAAATGTTGCCCTAATTGAAGGAGTGTTGTGGAAACTGAGCACTCCAGTACTGACAAACACCGTCCAACTGTGGGAACAATTTGTAAAATATCTCTGCATACATTTTCAAAACAGAGTGAGGTGAAGAAGTGGCATCAATTAGTGCCTGCAGGAACTCAAATGGATTTGTAGTCCCAAATTGGCCCCAAACCTATGCTTATAACATGCCGGAGCTGATATATATTAAAAGTAAAGATCCAGTCAATTGGAAAAGATTCATAAATTCTCCGGAGACAGACACCTGCCATTTTGAAGTAAATCACACACCTTAACATTAGCAAGTTGGAGTAACCAAGTATCAAGAATAATTTTCTCATCAATTTTAAAACTAAGGTTCCAAGACAAGACAACAAGGCTGGGACAGATCTTCCCATGGCTGTACTTCATAAATATGCATAGTTGAGAATGAACCCAGACCGAGATACCAATTACCAAGTGATGAAGACCTTTGGGTAGATCTTTGGGAAATTATGTAACAGTGTCTGAGGGATAATCCCACTTGAGCAATCTGATCCTTCTCCAGGATGAGCCACATAAGGGAATAAGTGGTGGTACTTGCTATCGGCGCCTTGGCAGTACCTCTTAAAGTACTTCATAGCATGACTTTCCCAGTAATAGAGACCAAACTGGGGAAGCTGAAGGCCTCCACATTCTTTAGGGGCAGATAATTTATTGTAGGCACTTCAAGAAGTCTTACCAGACCATAGAAATTCTGAGATAAGATCATGCACTTTCTTGAACCTGGATAAGGGCAATCAAACATTAAGCATATTAGGGGATAAAAAGTTGGGGCAAAACATTTGTCTTCACAAGGTTGATCCTACCTCAAAGAGACAAGGGTAATAACTTCCATCTCTGCAAATTCTGCTGAAGAACAGAGATCAAATCAGTGAAGTTAAGCTTCTTCACTAGGGCATCACTACTGGAAAAAAACACCTAAGTATTTAAGTTGTTTAGGGACCAGGTCATACCAAGAGTCAGAATATCAGATTTAGGACTCAGGAGTTTAATTTGTTTTATTTATGTCTTTATTTGAATTATGATGACCGGGTGAGCCCACTGAAACTAACAAGTCCCTTTTCAGGGTGACCTGGGAATAGAAGCATTCCACATATAATAGAAGAAATAACAATTTACAGATGGTAAAACAGGAACAAGTATGATAATACAGTAGTGATCGTCCAGTGATAACAAGAAAAACAAAACCATGTGTAACAGTTCCCAAAAGCAGTTCATATTTGGGTGTGGTTGCTTGGCTAACACTTAGGCTTATGGCTGTAAACAGATATACATACAACATAGTACAATATAATACATTATATTACATAGTTAATTTGTGGAGAAGAGGAGAAAAGGTGAGGTCAGTGGAGGGAAGGGGTGGTGGACATAGAGCATCAAGTAGAGAAGGTGGCGAAGAGAAGGAGAGGGGAGGAGTAGACACAGATAGAATGGTGAGGATTAGATACAGTTACAGATGGGGAGGAATGAAGATTTCTTTGAAGTAACTCTTGAACAAGGGAAGAGACAGGCACAAGAAGACTATGAAGGAGATTGTTCCATTTTGCTATGCTGCTGTGGAGAAGGTCTCCTACTGATGGCTAGTCAAGTTTGGGGTATAGTTAATATAGGGAGATGAAAGGATCTGAGGGTCCTAAGAAATGTTTCAATGTAAGAGATTGAGAGGATGGGTGGTGAAGGAAGGAGGATGAGTTTGAAGACAGCACATAGTACAGGAAGTCCATTTTGGCCTCAAAGGCCAGCCATCTTATGATATTGAGCACATCACAGTGGTGGGCGCCTGCTAAGCTACCTGGCAACAAAACATGCTACTCTATGATAGGCCTGTCTAAGTTTGGTCAAAGAAGAGGACTTGACCTAGTGAGTTATGGGGCCCCATAGAATAGGCCAGGAGAAGGGTAGCCAACAAAACAGTCTTCCTAGCTTGAGGTGTGAGGTAGGGGGAAGTGTGCTAGAGAAGGCCTAGTTTTAATTGTTTGTCTTAATAGCATTAGTTACATGTGGCTCAAAGAATAGGTGCTCATCAAGAGTCATGCCCACACATTTGTAGGAGCTCACCCCTCTATAGGCACGCCAGAGGAGGTATGTACTACCGGGGGGACTGGGAGGTGACATCTTAAGAGGTATGATGGAACAACATGGTTTTAGTTTTTTCAAGTTCAATACCAGCAGTTTCTCCTGAATCAGGTTTCTAGCAGCTGGAAGTCTTTTCCAGTTCAGAGCTAATGGTGGAGACATCTCTGTTGGATCTGTATAGTATGGCATTGTCTGTGTAGAGTCGAACCATTCCCTCCCCCACAAAGTTCAGCGGCAGCTCATTGATGAAAATAGAAAACAACAGTGGCCCAAGGATTGAGCCTTGGGGACCCGTGTTGATGGGAGAAATGGAGAAATAGGCACCAGCCAATTTGAAGCATTGTGTTCAATTAGTTAAGATTAGAGATCCATGAGAGAGAGAGAGAGAGAGAGAGAGTGAGATCAAGGACAAGACATTGGAGCTTTGAGATAAGAGAGAGTGGTTCATAAGATTAAAGGCCTTCATGAGGTCAATGAATCGGCCCTATGGCCCAGCCTTGATCCATGGCATGAAATATGTATGGGTGACTCTAAAAGAGCAGACTCAGTCCCATGTGCCTTCCAAAAACCATGCTGATTGATGGTGAGGGCATTGTCATGTTCTAGGGACGGAATATAACTGATTGCTAAAATCCAGGAATGAATCTTATACAATCAGGCATAATATGTATATTGGTCTGTAGTTCTCAATGAGGTTTGTCAGGCCACTTTTGTGCACTGGAATGATGGTTGCAGTCTTCCATTTGTCAGGGACAGATTGAGTACAGAAGGCTTTATTGATCAATTGTGCGATTGGGTGAGCTAATTCAAGTGCTCTAATCTTAAGGAATTTGGATGGTAGGAGTCAAATCCAGGAGTGCTATCTGGGTTAAGACCCATTAAGAGCTTAAGTACTTCATTTCTGAGAGGTTGGTTTTATATGGAAGAGGGGTGGGGGCTTCAGGGTGGTATTCTTGTGGGGCAGGGTGGGTAGCAGGTACACCAGTCTTATACACATCAAGGTCAGTGAATAAGTGATTTATTCCTGTGGCTATCTCAGAGGAGAGGTTAGTAAGAGGCCTTTTGAGAACATATTCTGGGGTTTATTCACCCTTTGCCCTTGAGAAAAGCATTTTGTGAGTCCAGAAGCTTTTGGGGTTGGAAAGGTACATTTCCTGCAAAGATTGGAGATAGTCTTGCTTAGCTCTATTGATATTGGCTTTGAAAGAGTTTCACAGTTGGTGGTAGGATTGCCAATCTGATGAGTCAATTCTTTTAAATGTATTCAGGCCTTGTCAGCGAACACATTTGTTAGCATAGCTCTTGGAATAACCAAGGACAGTGAAGTCCTTGGCTCTTCATAGTTTGAATGGGGCATGGGTATCAAGGATGGAGGTAAAGGTGTTGGTGAGGTATTCCAGAGCCTGATTTATATCTGGAAGAAGAGCGTAATGGGGTCCAATCAGCAGAAGCAAGACTTTGCCGGAAAGCAGCAGTGTTAAGTTGTTCAGATCTCTGGATCTGATTATTTTTTAGGGGGTGGCAGTGGGGATGGTTATTCTTCCAGACACAAAAAGTGGGAAGTGATCACTTAATGGGATAACCATGGTTTATCTAAGTTAAGTCTGTAATGAGATAAGTAACTAAACTCATGAATAGTGGCTGGGGCTGCTGGAATGAATGATTTGGGTACGATACATGTAATAGGATGTCATCCACTTAAGCAGAAAGTTTCAAATCCTAGAAGCCAACCCACACCCTGGTAAGATTTGGATTATGTTTAAGTTTATGAAAAGGAGCCCTAAATAAAGGACAAATAGAAGGGAGATGGGGCATCCCTGCCTAGTACCCAAATATAGAGGAAAAGTGGAAGAAAAACTCTATTACAATATATTCAGGCACTGGGAGGAATATAACACTCTAATCAATTTAGTAAACAAAAGGGAAAGCCAAAGTGCTGTAGTGTAGCAAAGAAAACTTGCCAGTCAACTCTATCGAAGGCCTTTTCTGCATCTAGCAACACCAAGGCAACAGGAATATCAAGTCCCTAGACATGGGAAAGATATGGGTAAGTTTGCAAAGGTGGTCCGACCGAGGAGCGAGAAGCCATGAAACCCACTTGTTCAGGACCGATAAAAACAGACCATACCTGGCTATCCTAGAGGCCAAGATCTTTGCCAAAATTTTAAGATCATAATTTAGTAAAGAGATTGGCCTGTAACTAGTGACTTTTCAAGATCCTTTTCTGGTTTCAAAGTAAAATAATCAGAGCCTCCAGCAGTGATTTGTCTGAAAGGCCAGATGCATACATGTGATGGAAAAGGCAATGCAATCATGGTGTGAGCTCTGATGCAAACATTTGATAAAAAATTGGGGAAAAGCCATCAGAACCAGGAGCTTTATCCAGTGGCAAAGTTCATTTGGCAGTGAGAATTTCCCATAAGTGATGGGGTTGATAAAAGGATTGTTGGGCCTCGAATAAAGTAGAAAGGTGATAGGGGCTAAGTAGTTTCTAACCGTATCAATGGAAGGGGCAAGGCATGGACCATAAAGTAACCTGTAATAACTTTCAAACTCAGAGACAGTGTCTTTTGGGAAGTTTTTTTTGAAATAGTAATTTATTGGAGACTATTTTCCAAGTGAAATACACATAAAAATAGACATATTGACAGTACAATTCCACTCTCATTAAGTGCCATTACAACTATTAATGTCTATGAAAGGAAAATAAAGCAGTATAAATCCGATACAAGAGAAGAAAGAAGGAGAACAGTAGTTAGCTGTTAGAAAAAGGGAAAAGATTGGAGGGATATAAAATAAAAACAGAAGAGAGAGTTAAAGTAAACTTCAGAAGAATAGTAAAATAGAGTATAACACATTACAGTAAGGGAAAAGTACCATCAGAAGTGTAAAATCACAATTTAAAAAAGGAATGAAAAGTTAAAGAGAGTAGCGTAGTTAATACAAAACCAAGCTGTGCCCCCGGTGTGTCACTAGAACACATTCATTACAACAAATGGCATCCACATAGCAAGTCCTCCTACTCATATTGTTATAACTTAAGGACAACATCAGATAAGCAGTTAGCGTAGTAGATATAAAAGGACAACTATTATGGACAGAGGTGGAAAAATACACCCAGTTGGGGCACGGGTTTCTTCTTGGGCATGCACTTAGCTAGCAAGTCCATTACTGGCCTCCTCTTTTGAGGCCATGAAGTGTAGAAAAGGTAGCCATCTCGCTTTAAAATTATCTACTGACAGCCTCAGTTTGGCGTTAAGTACTCCATGTCTATAATCCTGGTACAGATACCATACCATGTAGTGATAGTGGGCTTATCCGGGGTAAGCCATGAAAGAAATAGCTTTGAGGCCACTGACACCAAGGGTACCAAACAGGAGGAGAGGATCTGGAGATCAACTGGGGGTGGCAATCCTTATAACCAATACTCTGGAGAACTCAGCTGTGTTAGTTCAAAATGTTGTTGAAATTATCTATTACTTCCCTCCAAAACTCTTGTATAACTTTACACTCCCAAAATATATGTAAATAGGTGCCAACCAACGACAGTGTCTCCAACAGAAGGTGAGTAGTGTGATCCAAAGTGTTTTGTCATCACAGGGACTCTAAAAATCTAATAGCTAACTAACGAATTCCTGCCAGAAAAGAGAGGATGTAGTATTGTGAATGGACTTCCAAATAGATGCCCAATCAGCATCCGACAGAACCATCCCCAGTTCTCCATGCCACCTATCCTTGACCTGTAGCAAAAGTCTCCTTCCACAAATTCATCTCTGTAACTAAACTTGAGATTATTTTTTCTTATGTTCTGGCTGCCTGATCAGGGAGGAAAGGGTATGTAGCACTGGGTTATCCAAGGGTTCCATACCCATACGATTTGTTGTTCATTTATATGGGTATAATGCCTTATCTGAAGGTAATGAAAGAAATCACTACCTTGAAGATTAAATTCAGCCTTTAGTTGCTGAAATGATTTAAATGTTTTCTGATTGAAATGCTGATCCAGGTTAACCAACCCCATTCTGGCCCATCGGTGAAACCCATGTCCCACCTAAGTGGGCCAAAATCAAACAGCTCTGAATGGTCGTGTGTGGATTAAGCTTTAAACTAATACCTAATTTTGAATTCATGTCTTTCCATACCTGTGAAATCAACCTTGTAAAAGGGTTTCTGAACCAGCTGGCCCAACCTGGGTGCATCCAGAAAAATAAGATCTGTGATATTTCCCAGGGGGAGTCAGCCATCTCAATCTGAACCCACTTAGGTGGGGATCGTGAGCCATAGTCACTAGGGGTAACAACTGTGATGCAAGAAATATTTCTGGATATCTGGAATCCCAAACCCCCCTTTCTCTTGGGGCACATAATCTTCCACTTCACTGGGCTTCCACCCAGACCATAAAAATTTGGAAAGGGTAGATCTTACATCTCCAGAAGTTCCTGGGGGCCTCAGAGGATAGCTCCCAGTATGAACAATAGCCGGGAAGAATATTCATGTGAATGGATTCACCCCTGCCTGAAATGGAAAGAGGAGTTCCCTCCACCTATTACAATCCTCCTGATGTCCTCAGGATCTTTAAATGGTTCATGTTGTATAGGGCCTTAAAATTCCTGGGTATCCATATCCTAAATATCTAAACCCCACCTTACACCATTTAATCTGCTGCAACCCTGGCAAGGGCTGATTCCTAGCACCCCCAATGGGTACAACTCGGTTTATCGGATTAACCTTATAACCAGAGAGGGCTCTGAATTCCAAGAGGAAACTAAAAATCTTGGGTACCGCTTCTGCCAGGTCAGAGATATATAGTAATTTGTCATCCACATAAATCGAAACCTTAACTCAACCCCTGACCTGCAAGCCCGGAAAAATCTGATTGCGAATATAAGCAGCCATGGGCTCCAAACTAAGAGCAAACAGGAGAGGAATGAGAGCAGCCCTGCCTGGTACTGCGTTCAGTCCCAAATTGCCTGGAGATCATCCCGTTCACCCAGACTCTTGCTCTTGGCTTGGTATATAAATTGGAGATCCAGGCCCAAAATCTCTCCAAACCGAAAACCCTCAATACTGAATCAAATACTGCCAGTTTAGGCAGTCAAAGGCTTCTCAGCATCTAGCGATAATATTGCTGAAGAGAGGAGTCAATAGGAGCTGGGCTGAGGAAATTATGTTTAAGAGTAATCTAATGTTGTCCTGGATATGTCTCCAGGTATAAACCCAGTTTGGTCTGGGTGAACCAGAATAAGGACTACTCCTTGCAACCATAAGCTAATAATTTTAGCAAAAATTTTGCATCTTGGTTAAGTAATGAGATAGGTCGATACCCTGCACAAGAGGTGGGATCCTTCCTGCTTTTGGCAAAACCAAAATAAGGGCCTCCCACACGTCTCTGGCAAGGCACTCGGTTCCTGGGCCACATTACAAACTCTAGTAAGCAATGGAACCAGGTCTTCCTGAAACAGCTAACAAAATTCAGAAGTGACCCGTCCAGTCCGGGAGCCTCCCAGAGTCCAAGGACTTTATGGCAGCCCCTACCTCAGCTTCAGTGAAAGGGCCTCCAAGGCAACCCTTTGAGTATCAGACAGTGCGAGGAGCTCTACACCTTGCAAAATCCACAATTTTTTTATGATCTAGTGCTTGTTCTTTCTTGTATAATTGTTCATAGAACTTTGCAAACTCCTGTGCAATTTCCCCAGGAGGGTCTTGCAAGGAGACTTGGGGGTGGGAGCTAACTTTAACTACATACCTATCTGCAGCTTCTTTTGCGGAGTCTGCGCCAACAATTTGCCGCCCTCTCTCCTCGCTCGTAATAACGCTGCCCGGCATATCTAAGGAATTCTCTTTGTGGAAGTTTTAGAGCACTCGTGTCAACCAACTGAATAGTAGCTATCAGTCTGGATGCCTACTGTTTCCTAAGGTGTAGAGCCAAGAGGCATCCTGCTTTTCACCCTGATCAGAATATTTAGCATGGGTTTTAAGAATGGTGTATTCCGCTTTCTCACATAAAAGTTGAGCTACTGATCCCTAGGGAGACAAGTTCCAGGTGCATAGAATCAGGTGTAGTAAGTGACAAGTATTTTTCTAATTCCCTAATCCTGGAAAGCAAAGCCAAAGCCTCCTTTTCCTCTTGCATTTTATGGGCAGAGGCAAGGCTGATGAACTCACCCTAAGAAAACATTTCAGGGCACACCAATCAAGATTAATCTTCCAGGTAGAGCCCATGTTAGTGGAGGTGAACAACCCTATTTGGTCTTTAATTCTGGAAACAATAGGCTCCTCCTTCAAAAGTTGGTTCAACTTCCACAAAGTCTCTTTCTGGAAAGATGGAGTCAGAGAGAGATTGCACCACACTAAGGAGTGATCCAAAATTACCTGGGGCAATCCCAGTGTCCAACACACCACCAAGCAGAGCCGGTTGATTAAAAGTAATCAATTCTAGAAGAAAAAGACATGGGCCATGGAATGGAAAGTGAACTCATTAAGATGAGGATGCAGGGATGTAAGGGTCACAAAGCCCAAGGTCATCAGACATCTCCGGGATGGGCGCTGGGCAGGTACAAGTCCGATCTGGGTATGTCTGTCCTACCCAGGTCCTGAGTAAAAACAGGTTCCAATCTCCCCATTACCATAGGAGAGAAAGGAAGGAGCTAACAATGAGGATAACTCAGTAAAGAGGGAATCAGCATTTGGATTCGGACCGTATACACAGCCAATAAAATTTCAGTATGGTCTAGAAGACTTTTAAGGAATACAAATCTGCCACCAGGATCCCCAATACACTGGTCATAGGACAACTGAACAAACTTAAAGGGGATAGCTACACCTACTGTTTGTACTATTTCCTGCAGCAAAAATGTGATTAACATTTTGTCTCCTAAATAGGTTACCCTCCTTCTGAAAGAAATGTGTCTCCTGCAGGAAAAGTACATTACATTGAAGATGCAGCATATGCTTGAGGATCTGATATATCTTTACTCTAGCATGAGCTCCTTAATATTCCATGAAGCAAATTTAATTGTTGTAGCCATAGATCCCAAATGTACAGTAGATAGGAAAAGACTAGAACAGTCACCCCTCAGCTGCACAATTTCACCATTATATCCAAAGGCCACTCTTCTGCCTCCTACCACCACAATGTGTAAAACACAACATATAAGGCAAAAAAGAACCCCCATTCCAATCCCCAATGAACAAACACAGAAACTCCCAACAAACAGATCCCCATTACCATATTGCCAAATATGTCTCTCAGAAAAGGATAAGACCAAACCCCAACAAGTACCCACCCATAATAGATACTACACATACTAACCAGCTCATGGTGAACCTAAACCAACTGCCACACCCCAGTGGGACCTCTCACCTCCCGCCTCCTCCTACCCCAAAACACTAAACCAAAGAACTAGATATAACAGTGGCATGACAGATTTGATTGAAAGACCAGGGTTCCAACAAAACCCCTATTAATATAATGTCTTACTCCAAAACAGGTAATTATAAAATAACAACCACCTATAGGAATTTAAGGGCCTAGTAATATTTAAATAATAGAAAATGTACTTCCCTTAATAAACATCCCTACAACAATAACATCCAACAGGGTAGAAAACCATTAAAAGGAGGGACATCAAACACCCAGAAATTAAACATGCCTAATATTAAAAGTACAGAATGCTAGGGCAAGATATAGTGTTAACTCCAAACTAACATACAAATTTGTACAGTTCAACAGAATGAGGTCCATAAAGCAAACTGTCTCTCCACTTACAGAAAGAAAAAGAAAAAGTATGGCACACATTATTATATCAGTATAATAAGTCCAATAGTATTAAACCGAGGGTTGCAGGACCTCTGGCTCCACAATAAAGCCCATGGGTAAGCCCACACAGGAAAGGTAGTACCTAGGGATGACAACCTCCATCCAGAGTGCAGCCAATCTCACCCACATATACCTTATGAATAAATTTTACTGCACAGGTGAAGCCTACTTGGGATGATGAGAAGGCAGTGAGGAGTTCAAAGAGATCAGTAGCCTCCAATGAAAATCCATGCCAGCAGTTGAGCCAAGCTGAATGAATGCACTCCCAGAATCACTAAAGGAAGCCCATAGGTCCTGTAGATGATGAGGTGAGGACTAGTGATATGCCGTACCTAGGGTCATAGTCCAATAGGGCATCAAAGTGACCTCCCTCCAAACAGAAAAATTTAATATGGACAGCCGTGGTACTTCAAGCCTAAATGCAGTGCGGTCCAGAAAGGAGTTTCAGAGAACAATACAGCACCGAACAACTGAAGTCAGGGAGACACTTATCAAACTGTGAGAAGGGCATAACAGAAGGCTCAGCTGCAGATAAACATTAAAAGGCACAACCAGAACATGCCAAATCAAAGTCACCGGCATTAAGTCTGCAATGGAAGCCTAAAAATAGGGAAAGAACATGGGACTGCTCCTGTGGAATTCAGCTTTGATGCAGGATTCTGAGTAGAATATAAAGCGCTGGACATAAGTGTTGATACTTGGCCAGCTGGTTATGATTATTCTATGACATTTGTAATAAAATATATAGTTTGTGATTGTCTCACATAAGACAGCTTAGGCTTCCGTGGTGCCCCCATAGGTTTCAGTGAAGCTACAGGATAGGTAAACTGACCAGGAGATCTCTGTAATGTTACTTCCTTGAGAAATTACATTTTATGGCCTTTTATGACCTCATGCTTTGAAGTTGGGAAACTAAAATATGCATTTTATTACAGGACAGGACATCATTTAGCTGATTCCTGTTGGCTATATCGCACCTAGGTGACAGACTGCAGGTTGTAAACTTCAAAGGAACTGGGGATCAAAGACTCATAATTTGGGAAATGAGTATTTGCTGATGTCAACTTATTTAATATACCTTCTGATAGGACATCATGTTTGTATTTTTATATTCTAAAAGAAGAGCAAGATGGCTCACAGAAGGGGTGTGGAGAGACAGTGTTAAACTAATACTTGCATCCGAACTGTTTGAGATATACCATCTTGGGACTCTAGAGACAGCTCTCTGATCTAATTTTAAAGGCACTTACAGAAGTAATACATTAGATAGAAAAGATCTAAATGTATGGTGGTAGGAGTTTTGTAATCTTTCCTTGTTCTTTTATGTGATTGTGAGCTCTTTGATAAATTGTTCTGTGTTTACATTGTTCATATTTTATCATCTTTTAGTAAAGTATCTTTTTTCAAAAGACTGCCTGGGTGTCTGCCACTTATTTTTGCATGTGATGTATAGATGGTTAAGTCTGACAACTGTTCAACAGCTTGATGGTGTTACTGAGCTTGGTGAAAAGGTAAGAATATACCTAAGGTCTCTTATAGAGTTAAAGGGTTCATTTGGAAGCCTGGCTGGGTGCCCTGGTGAAAGATTGTACCATAATCCCCAAAGAGGTACATATCTGAGCCTGTACATTGGGTGCACTAGCATAAGGTTCACAGTTTGAATCCCCAGAACTTAAGACTAAAGGTGATTTGGACCCAAAAGCAGACAGGAGGGTTACTCTGTCTGTTACCTGTTCACACTATTGTGCTCTGAGGTTGGCACTGTGGGAGCAGAGGGCCTGACCTGCAGTGCATTTGTGACAATAAATTGGTGGAAATGATCAAAACTCAAAACCTCCAATGTCTCTAATCAAGCTGGTCAGTGATCTTATAGGAGTAGAGATGTGGTGTAAGGTTGCAAAGTGCACTGAACTAGGATCATGATTCGATCCAAGAATACAACTCTGGACAACAATCTAATGCTGAACTGCTGACTTAAACTGTATGCACTTACCAGACCAGAAATAGAAGGCAAAATGCAAGGCACAGCTGTGGATAAGGCATTAAAGAGTCATTCATATAACAGTATTACAAAATCCACACCACCAGTATTACACAGTCTTTGCAACCCTGGTAACTGCAAGCGTTCGGCTCCACAGAATCACACTTAGATGCAGAAATGCAGCTCGAGCAAGAGCTACTATACCAGAACTAGCTGAAATTAGTCCAAAACAGAGAAACCCTCCAGTGATCTGGCTTAGGTCAGTCAGCAATCTTTAAAGAGATCTGGCAAAGAAACTTAAGACCATCTCTCACACTCTCAGGATTATCAAAACTTTTCCAGGAGCCATTTATCAGAACCGAAGACAAGGAGGTTACAGCTTTAGAAATTTAATCCCAGCTGCAATAAGTTTGGTCACAATGGGATGAAAACTGGCCCTTCATTGCTGGACAGTGCTGGGTAAATCCTGAGCAATCCTGAGTTAGGAGCCTTCCCAGGTCATTTCATTAATGTCCTGCACTTTAGTCAGTAAATGTTGCGGTCAAGAAAATTGAAAACAAAGAACTCAGAGGGCTCCGTTGGCGGCATTGGTCATAATGAGTGGTGACCCGCTCAGTCAAATAAGTAGAGGCTATATGGTGAAAGACCGTCCAGTTTCAAGACCAACCTCTGGGTGAACAGGATTAGGTCAGAGCCTTTAACTTTCTTGTAAGCCAATAATTACAATGTTGTTTCTATGGCTCTGACCCTCCAAATCTTCAAGATTGGCCTCCAATTTAATATACTTCTGGTGGAGCACCGACATCTCTGGATCCATTTTATCCTTCCATCTTTCCAGCAATGCTATTTTGGCTCATTATCTCCAACCTTGCGAGTTAGGTCCTCTACTGAAACCCAGACAGCCCATAACCTTTGGTGAGAACTCCTCTTTAAAGGGAGAAATTCAATAGAAATTGATCTTCTGATAGAGGCAATGGCCTTGGAGTAGAAGCTGAGGGATGCCCAGAAGAGGTGGGAAGCCTTGAGGCATTTGCTACTTTTGGATGGGGTGTTTGGCGGGGTTTGTCATGGTGGTGCACTTCACAGTTCAGCCTCAATTGTCACATTAAAATGCAAACCAACTCTAACTCTAGTAAAAGTAGTAGTTAATCCGTATCTGTAATACAGTTCCCAAGTAAAATATGTAGTTTAAATGGGATTTCTGGTGCAGGAGGCAGGAGCTCCAGTGAATGCTGCTAGTCGGTTCTTTCATCACATGACTCTCCCTCCATAATGACATTCTGACTGACTGATCATAGCATGAATTTTTGTTTCTTTTTAGGATTTGCATATAATAAAGTTTGTACTGCACTACTGCAGAATACATAATGCCCTGTATTAATCACAGTCTGTTTATTTCTGAGGTTAGTATTTTAAGGTCCTTCAAAGAACTTGGGATGTTCCTGAAGGTAAAGGTATCTGGACTAATCTTTTCCAAGATCCTCCCAGTTCTTTTTTTTTTAATTTAATATATTTTATTAATTAACAAATCATGACAGTATACAAAAACTACGGCACTGAAGTAACACAGTTATACCAATCTGCATACTATATCAAGAGATAATGACAGAAAACAAAACTCTACACACTCCTCAATCAAGGATTATTGGAGTTTAATATAGCAAAATTAACCTCCCCAATTACCTCCCCTCCCTAAACTGTGGTGCATAATAATTCCTATACACATAGCTAGGCTAACTAATTAAATAAAGCAATACATGTTGGGTCGACTTCATGGGAGCGAGACTACAAAGAAAACCAAGAATCGGCCCACCTAGCCGTATCGTATTCTTACTGCCAGACTTGGCACAGAAAAGATGACCAAATGAGAAAACCAGAAAACAACAATGGCATAAATATATTCAAACATGAATACAAAGAAAAACACGGAGGAGCTCGCAGCCCATCATATACCCAGGTATCATTTTGATGTACAAGGCATATAACACCCCATTTTTAGTGAAGGAAGGTAGCGGCGTTCACCTGAGCTATCAAATTCTCCACCAAGTGCGAAGGAGATCTCATGTAGCCATTCCGTATAAGTTAACACAGTCTGATCTTTCCAATGTCTAAGTACTAGTTTTTTGACCGCCATTGATATTAATGCCAAATGAAATCTCTTTTCCTTCACTTGAATTTCGAATAGTCACCCAAAATACAAGTTTTAGGGAGAATAAGCCTTGTAACCCAATAATGGATCAAGAGTAACTTCTATTTGTTTCCATAGGGGATACTGATGCACTGACCAGAAAATATGTACATGGAGCCCTCCTCTTTATTACACCTGGAGCATATTGATGAAGATATATGCTTCATCTGCATCAGTTTAACGGAGTATAATAAAGGTTGTTCAAAATACAATATTGTGTAATCCTGTACCTGTCTTGAGTATGATAAGTATGTAGGTCTCTCCATATACTCTGCCAATTAATATCTCCGTCCGGATATAAACTTTGCCAGATATTTGGACGGTACCTGATGGGGTCACTGGGAACATATGCAACAAGTTATACAACCTAGAAATACTGTGCGGTTTATTGATTGTTATAGAGATTTGATGGAAAAAAATCTGTAAGGTAGGAAGCTTTAACATTGCACCCAAATCTTTTACTCAGAAGGTGCCACAGCTGAAAGGCCTTGAAGACCATCGCTGTCAGCCATTTAAACTTTGTTAAGATCTCATCTGTAGCTAAGATACAATCTAATGAGTAAAAATCACTCACTTTGCAACCAGAAAGAGATGGTAACCAATTTCCAGTTATCATAGAGTTGCCTATCCGAAGATTTGGGTTTAAACAGATGGGTTGAAAAAATCCAAAATTGGGGAGATCTTAAAGTACCTAAACAGCTGAGAAACAACCCTAAGGGAGATCCCAAGCGTAAAAACGGAATATTGTAGGAATATTTTTACCAGGTATGTAAAAGAGGCCCTTGGGATGATATTATGACTACTCATGAGGTCTAGTTCGGCCTGCAACCACAGTGGTTTATATCCTTGATAAGCCAAGGAGTCAGGTGGAATAACCATTTCCCACACTTATTCAAGTGTGAAGCCCAATAATAGAAAGAAAGTTAGGAAGACTAAGCCCCGAAATCTTTGGCTGGGATAATTTATTATAGGACTTTCTAACAGATTTATTATTCCAAATAAATGAGTTTATTCCTGAATGGATACTCTGAAATTAAGATATCGGTATCCATACATTCAACATATTTAGGGATAAAAATTCTGGGCAGCACATTCATTTTAATAATACTAATTCTGCCCCACAGCGATAGTGGAAGCTTAGACCATCTGGTCAGATCTTGTTGGATATCGCGCCATAGATCCTCTAAATTAGTTTCCATGACAGGGACTAATTGAGGTAATGTGAATCTAAATACTTAATAGAACGTAGTCCACTTCATCCCAAAATTAGCAAAACTTGAGCTATGGGTAAGATGGTTAAGAGGAAAATTTCAGTTTTACTAATATTGAGCTTGTAATTAGAATATTTACTAAAGTTCTCAATTATGTCCAATGCCGCTTTTAATGAAAGGCCTGGATTTGAGAGATGTAGGAGCAAATCATCAGCAAAAACTGAGATTTTCGTAATGCTATTGACCATGGGAATACCTGCTATAAGTGGAGATAAATTTAGACATCTAAGGAGGGCTCGAGATATAAATTGAATAAAAAGGTGAGAGAGGGCAGCCTTACGTGTGTACCTAATGTGAGGAAAAAGTCTGATAAGATCCCATTGCAATACCATCTAGCTCTAGGCGAGGTATAGTGCCTGCACCCATTTTATAAACAAAGGGGGAAACCCATAGTTTGCAGCGTAGCCCAGAGAAATGTCCAGTCAACCCTGTCAAATGCCTTTTCTGCATCCAGGATACTAAAATCATTGGGGTAGGGATGATTTGGCTGTATTAATGAGGTATTGGAGTTTCGATGATGATCAGCTGAGGATCTATTGGCAACAAAGCTAATTTGTTCCGAACTAAGCAAGGGATCAGACCTGCTCAATTCTCTTAGCCAGGATTTTGGCTAGAATCTTGATATTGCAGTTTAGTAATGAAATAGGGTGATAGCTCTGATGGAAGGTATGCAGGTTTCCCTGGTTTAAGAAGAAGGGTAATGAGGGCCTCTAAAAGCATGGGGTCTTGTATGTTTCCAGAAAGCAAATATTGGTACAAGCGAGTAGACCGGTGCCAGATCTTTGTAAGTGTTTGTAAAATCGGGATAGGCCATCAGGCCCAGGAACCTTATCCGGGTCAAATCATTAATGCCACCAGTATCTCATGTGGAAATGGAGAGATCAACAATAATTGTTGATCGGGTTTAATCGAGGGCAAAAGGGCGGATGCTAAATAGCTAAGCATCTCATCTAGAGAAGGGAGGGTAGCTTTATTATATAGTGAAGAGAAGTAAAGCCTGAGTACCGAGACCACCTCCCTAGGTTTAGTTTTGACTTACCCATTGGGATCCTCAATTGAATTTATTAACCTGGAGGACTCCAGTTTCCTTAACCTCAAGGCCAAAGATGGCTAGCCTTTCCCCATACTCTACATACCTTGCCGAGTTTTCAAGATAGCAAACTCCACTTTTCCTGAAGTAAAAAGTATTGATTCCTTAGGGACAAGAGGGCTTCTAAGGTATCCGATGCGGATGAGGAAGAGAGGATTGCTCAGTGTTTTAATTTGAGCAAGGGTGCTGAGGCTTAGCCTCATTCTTTTCTTGCATGTAGAGGCCAGGCGAATGAATTCACCTCTTAGGCAGCACTTTAATGCGCACCATTAGTGATCAGCTCGTGCAACCAAGCCTTGGTTACAATCAAAGAAGGATTGAATCAGATTCGATATTCTAGTAACAACATAATCCTCCTTAAGAAGCTGGTTATTCAGCCTCCAGAGGGTCTCTCAGAACTAGTGTCAAGCATTGTAACCACCCAGGCTGGCGCATGATCTGATATAACTATAGGTTCTATGCCCGTATACACATGCCTTGCAAAAGGGTGTTACTAAATAAAATGTAATCGAGCCTGGACCACATAGAATGAACCATAGATTGAAAGGTAAAGCCATGAGCTACTGGATTTTGTAAATGCCATGGATCGCATAGACAGGTGAATCCATAAAGTCTGAGAGTGCCTTTTGAGCAACGGACAAAGGTTTAAGTAAGGGGTTAGATCTATCCAGGTCCCACGAGAGGTGACCCAATCTCCCCCAAGTATTATTGGTAAGGACATAAATGCTTGTAACTTATCTAATAAAGTTATAAAGAATACTGGGTCTCCCCAACAGGACCATAAATGCTACCTAATACTACCTCAGTATGATCCAAAATACCATTAACTAATATATATCTACCTGCAGGATCTACAATAATATTTTTAGATTGGAAGGCTACTGAGCGGTGTATGAGGATCGCTGTTCCCCCGCATTAGATGATCCATCCGAGGAACACTTGTCCAATACCTCTTCTGCGTGATTAATAGCCTCATTCGGCAGCAGATGAGTTTCCTGAATAAAGAGACCTGCTTGCAAGTAATTTAAATGCTTTAGTATTTGTAATTTCTTGATGGCGTCATGAGCTCCTCTTACATTCCATGTAACAAATTTGATGAAGTTAAATGCCATTTACTGTAATACCTCCCAATTAACTATTACTCGGGTAACTTTCAGGATATGCACCACAGCTCCCTCCCGTGACTCGACCCTCCCATAGGGTATTACTTAAGTAGATTTCAAATTTAAGGTTAAACAGCAGGCAACAGTAGGAGTGGAAGCACCCAACACTAGAACCCTTCAGAAACCATAATTGTAACCTCTCCTACTATTACTGCAGGTATTTACCCACCACCCCTAACTTTCACCCACAAAAACTATGTACAATAAACATACAAACCCTAAACCCTGAAACAGAAAACTACCAGTGTTTGTTCCTACTACTTCTTCTTTAAACACCCTAGCATACTTCCCCATAGAAAGAATTGAAAACATCCAGGAGTAGTATTGAAATCAAAGTTAATCCAATGCTGCATCTGTGAAATCTCTCCATGATGCATTTTGGGTGGTTGTACAGCTATTCTTGTCGTAAACAGAATACTATTACTTCCTATGAGGTAAGCTAGGAGAATCCCCTATTCTCCAGTACGTGAGGTTAGGCATGATCAGCTCTGTTTCCAGACCCCGTACCCCACCCCATACCCACCGTGAAGTCCATTCTGAGACCTAGAGAAAGAAAAAAAAAAGGGGGAGGAGAGGGAGAGAGAAGGAGGGGAAGGGGAAGGGGAAGGGCATTGATATAATTCTTTCTTTATTATTCATTTTATACTACTCGTCCCCCCCACCAGCTTTAATTTATTAATCCTTTCCAGTCCACGCATTGATTTAGTGGTCCATAGTTCTATGGTAAGACCTCAGCCCCACAAGGTTATTACTTAACGTGAGCTAAATTAAACTTAGCGTGGAGTGCAACAGATAACAAAGATAGGCCTTTTTATTATACAGGTATGGTGATTCCTAGGCACAATTTGCGAGGACCAGCGCTTGTGATGCGCGTCCGCACTTATGGGACCCAAGTGAGCGCGAACCACCAAATATAAGTCCCACCTGAAATTCCACCTGGGACCGCTAGCATCAAAACCAGCACCGGCTGGCAGTTCCTCAGGTTCAAACCCATCCAAAGGTCAGGCAAATGGCAGTAATTTGAAACTGGTCTCTTCTTTCAAAAAACAAGTAAGCAAAGTCAACATTTCGGTAAAAACGAGGGCCAGTAAGCGGTTTATCACCAGTAACGTTACGATCACAATTTAAGGCACTGTGTAAATCTAGGGCTGGAAGGCTCATTAACCCCTTTAGTAGCGTTGCCTCAAGTAACTTTAAACAGAGAGGGTAGCATCTGGACTAGATCCTCCTGGGCTTGGGAGACTGCCTCACATGAATGCCATTTTCCCTCTAGTGAGACCTGTAAGCAAGCAGGGTAAGCCATCCTAAATTTAATACCAGCAGCTATCAACTTAGTAACAATGGGGTGAAAAGTGGCTCTTAGTTGGCGGGTTTCTAGCAGAAGGTCCTGAGTTATCAGTAACTTCTTCCCTCCCAGGAGATGGACTGCATATCTTTCACTTTTGTCAGTATGTGCTGGCGCTCCAAGTAGTTAAGCATCCTGATAACTATGGGTCTGGGGAGCTGATGGCTCGGTCTTGGTCTCAACGATCTATGAGCCCTTTCAATAATATATGTGGGGTTATGTGGAGAAGGGCCTACAATCTTCATGAGCAGAGATTGCATAAAGGCAATGGGGAAGGACCTTCTTCTCCTTCTGGTAAGCCATGGATTAAAACGTTGTTCCGTCTACAAGCCCTTCCAGATCTTCTGTTTTTGTTGTAATTTGGCTACTTGCTGCCTCAGTTTAACTCATTCACACCACAATAGTTCTTTGAGACTTCTGCCACTTGTGCCCTGTATACTCTAGCACTGCATCCTGGGCCTTTCTTAGCAAAATCAAACCATAAATCAGCATGTCGCAAAACAAATGTGACTACTTCTTGAACCATAAGTGCTACACACAAAGTATGAGTGAAAGTTGTTCAGCACAATGTTATCTTTCGAATGGTGCTATGCAATCAGTTGTAATCAATTTAGTTTTATTTTATACTAGCTGAAATACCAAACAACTGATTTTTTTCAAGGTGCTTAGGTGATGCATGAGAGACAAATGTCAGCCTTGCACACCATACCTTAAACAAATGCAAATAACTCCTAAAGTAAATGTGGTAGACACAAAGTATCAGTAGCAAAATTATTCAGCACAAAATATCCTTTCTAATGGTGCTATGCAATCAATTGTAATCCATTTAGTTTTTATTTTATAGTAGCTGAAATACCAAACAACTGTTTTTTTTTCAGATTTATTCAGGGTGCTTAGGTGAGGCTTGAGAGACAAATGTTAGCCATCACACCATACCTTAAACAAATATGAATAACTGCTAAAGTATACATGATAGACACAAAGTATCTGTAGCAAAATTGTTCAGAGCAAAATTGCCTTTCTAACGGTGCTATGCATTCAATTCTAAGCAATTCGGTTTGTTTGTAGTTACAGGTAAAATTGCTGACTTCCTCAGATGTTTCTGGGCCTGAGTGAGTGGTCAATTAAATCTACAGGCGTTATTGTCCTGAGGGCTATGCTTTCAGACACAGCCTACAGCGTCTCTAGGCCTGAATGAGTTAACCAGTTCAGGATCCGTTTTATCCCATCAGGACTCCAGTGAAAAAATGCAGAGCCTCGTTGTCTGTGACCCATTGTCTTACACTAGACACTTCCTACGGAGGCTCTTTAACTCAAGCGTTAACTCGATAGCGCTTCCTTAAAGTGCATCTCCTCCAAAATCGCTCCTCCGACAGAGGGTAGAAGTGGAAAAAACCGTTAGTTTTTTGCCGAGGAGGACTGGGTTTGCTGCTTTGCCTTCTTGGCCTGCTTTTCCGGGAAATCGGCGGGTGTGTTAAGCATAGCCTTCTTCATCTCGGAATCCATTTCTGGATTAATGCTCGTCACTGGCGGTGTCAGACCTCCTCAAATGCTTCCCTGGTCAGTTAATGAAGCTGGTAGGCAGAGAGGAATAGTGGGTTACGATTTATAATGCGTTAAAATAATGAAATTAACGGAGATGGGCGGGGAGCCTGGAAGACTCGCTGTTATCCCGCCAGACACATCACGTGATCCTAGATCCTCCCAGTTCTGAGGTAAGTGAAGGTAGCAGTGAACCCTTAGGCAGGCTACCACCAAGGGTGGAGTGTAAGAAGGAGGGTTTGTGTTTTGGCTAATGGGGGGTGCTGAGGCAAGAGATGCTTGTATGCCCAGAATGGGCTGCACTTGTTCAGGAGTAAATGCTTCTGGCCGGAGAATGAAGAGGGTAATCAAGGGATTTAAACCAGAAGATGGGGAAGGGCTACTGCAGGGAATCATCATGGGCAGAAGGCAACGTAGGGGATCACTGATGGAAGGACAGCAGATCACCACTAGAGGAGACTCTTGGGGAGGTAAGGGAGCATAGAGGCATCACCTACCCTCAATTATATGCAGGTCAATACTACAAATGAATCACACTCAACAAAATTGGTGAACTCAAGAGACTGATGCACCTCAAAGGCCAAGATTTATTGCCATTCACAGAGTTCTGATGGGAAAAAATGACTGAGATGCCAGGATAGAGAGAAGATCAAGACTATTCCAAAGAGACAGGCCGGGCAGGAAAGGATATGGTGGTCCTCTTCATAAAAGAGAGTAAATCTGGAAAACAAGAAGGAAATTGGGAGGACCATGCCACTGAATTTATCTGGGTCAAGCTAGGGGAACAGGAGGGCAAAACAGTACCCCTTGGGTCTGTACAGGCCCCCTAAGAGTCAGTGGAGCATGATGCCCAACTGGTTGGAGAAATTACAGAGAGGGCAAATCTGATGCAGTGGAGATCCTGGGGATTTTAAACTCCTGCGCATACACTGACATCTTGAGGGTGCTACTGGCAGGTCTAAGACCAAGTTACTGTCTGCGTTCAAGAACTGGATAGAACAACATATTCAACAAGGGACTAGGCTTTAGGAAATCATTTATTGTAGTGGATAAGGGATCATCTCTAGTGTGGACATGCAGGAACAGATGAGAAGGACTGACCACAACCAGGTATCATCAGGACTCTGAACAGTGCACTCTTACAGTAACCATGCCATTGCTTTTATCAAGTCTGCTAATTGTTGCTAAGGTCTTTTGTACTAAACTAAAACAAATTCACTGTTGAAACTAGTAAGCGTGTTCAGTCTGTTCTCCTCCTTACTGATGATGGCATTTTGATCTATTTTTGCTGCCTGTGAGGTGTCCTGGACAGAGGCGGAGCACTTCACAACAAGGCCTGTTGCTGTACTCTGGCTGCCAATTCTCAAAAACTCCTGTGACCTTTACAATGAAGTAGGCTGGTTGCCTTTTGACTGTCATCTTAAATGTTCTCTCATTTGATGCTACATAATCTCTCTTAGGCTTGACCCTGTTTCTGTTCAGTGTATGTTCTTTTCATGTTCTTCTGATTGCAATACTAATGCCATGGGCAAGCAATCTTATGACATGACCTTTAGAAGAACAGTACAACTTGATAGATATTGTACTTTTAATGCTGTCAAACTCTGGAATTCTCTATTTTATCATGGCTGCAATTCAACTCACAGCAGAATTTTAAATGTTTGCTAAAACTGCACCTTAATTCAACCCAGCAGTATCATTTCTTTAAACATCAGCTAGTGCAATACTTGGAATGCATTGTTTTCATATCCATTTTATATTTCATGCTAACTACGCAAACAAGCAGACTTCTACTCAAGAGTTAACCCAGTTATCAAATGCAAAATAAATAACATAAACCTTCTCCTTGGTGTCAAGGAAGACTGGTTGTGCCTACAGTAAGTCACCAAGACCAAGAATTTCAGAAGGGGACTTTGACAAGATATACAATAGGACCTGCTAGCCAAGGATTTAGATTATCTGCAGGAGGCTGGTAGTGTGGAGTGTAGAGCAATGTTCAGTGAAGGCGTGCCCAAAGCAGTCTCACAGGTCTTCATCCCCATAGGCAATCAGTAAAACTGGGCCAAGAAGTGCTCCCCACCAAGGCTGTAAGACTACTGAAACTGAACAAAAAGTCTATGACTGCTGGAAAAAGACAGGATGCCTCTAGGCCACAGAAGTGTCCAAAACTGTAATCTGGAACAGCAAGACTAGACTTAGAAGCCAAAGAGGTCCAAAAGCCAGAACTGCAATGACCATTCTGCCAATGTAGTGGCAGGTTTGGGAACACATGAGCCATTGTAGATCCAGGAGGTAGAGAAGAGTCAAACATCCCAGCAGATGCTATCCTCTCTGGGATGGAAGGCCTTTGCCCAGAGTGAACAGTTCCACCTGGGTATCACAGCTGCAGATGCAGCTCAAAGTGACAAATGAAGGAGGGAATGCTTGCTGACTCCTCATAACACCAGGCAATTCTTTAAGCACATTGCAGCCTTTGCACATGAGTTGTCCTTAGGGTAGGCTTAGAAAGAGACAAAACTTCCTGTCATGCGGATGATGCTCATTACACTCAGGCTCCATGCAGTCTACCATACCCCAGCACCTATAAGGTCTCCAGAGGCGACTTCAACCAGCCTTTCCTCAAGGTGGGAGTGGAAAAGTTGAAAGCTGTGAGCTACAGATGGGGCAACTGAGTTGGGTGGTTGCTTGGTATGGAGCTGAAAGTGACCAGGATGGAAACAAAACAAATTATTAGAAAAAGCCAGGATAGTAATAGAAACTGTGGATGGCACCAAAGCAGTACATAAATAAAAAGAGTAAGGTTAAGAGTGAATTGGGCCTCTGAAGGAAGTGGACAGCTTGGGGCAGTAACTGGGATTCTGAAAGAATACTTAATTTTGGTGTTCACTAAGGCCCCCCTTAGGAGGAGGGTGCTCACATGGTAGCCACAATGCAGCCTGTTGATATCACACTCACCCTTGTAACTGACAGTCTGCAGAGATCACAAAGTTAAGTGCCAAGAGGCAAACAGGATACTCCCAGGATCATAGTGGAGCTGTAAGAACAATTGGTGGCATCACTTGCAGTGATCTTTTATGAGTGTTTTCTGACAAATGTGGTGCCAGAAGACTGAAAATAAGTAGATGTCATCCACATCTTCAAGAAAGTGACAAGGCTGGAACCAGGCATTTATAGGCAGTACAACTTGACATCAGTTCTGGGCAAGGTCCAGGAAGGCATTGCGAAGGACACATTTATGAAACACTTAGTTGAGGCTGAGGTTCCACCCCTCACAGTAAGGCTTCATGAGTCCTAAATTGTGCAAAATCAACCAGATCATTCAAGGGTGACCAAAGGCGTACACAGGGGCATGCCATCTACATAGTCTACAGTCAGAACCTGTTCTCACGCTCCACACAATTGATGAGCGGCATTAGAACAGATCAAGATCTTTAAATGTCTTGGATTAATAGTGGATGATGGCATGATGTACGAACATCACATGTCACATATGACTAGACTTGTTCTCGAAGGTTAGGGGCACTTTACAGACTAAATCCCTCATTGATTCCATCTACCAGATTGCTTCTCTCTACGAGTTTTCTTATTCCAGTGATAGATTATGGACTTTTATTCTATTATTCTGCTGGGTTGGATTTGCTGAATAGGGTAAACATTCTTTTGAATCAGATTGCACACTTTGCAACTCAGTTACCATGCATGACTCACCACAGTGATTTGTTAAACAGTGGGATAGCTTTCCATTGATTTTAGATATCAATTTCAATTGGGGATCCTTGCAAAAAGTTATCACTAATAAGGTTCCAACTTTTTCTATTCGATTTTTAAAGCATATAGTAGCTCTGTTGATACTTGTGCATCTGGTTATCAACATTTTGTGTTCCTAGAATGAAAACATCACTTGGTCAAAGAATTACGTTTTATAATCCTCCTACATTCTTCAATGCTTTTCTACTGCTTTTGATTGTATTAATGTCTCTATCTATAGCTTTAAGCATGCTTTGAAAATATTTATTCTCTTTGAGTCATTGTAAATGTTTTAATAATTAGTTGGTATGAGTGATGGTTGTAATGAATGTTACAGCTTTTATTTATTGTTTGTAATGTGGATCTATAATTGTATGTTTCTCTGGTCACACATTAAAATGGATCTTTGGCCCATGAATTAACCAGATTTTTAGTAAACAAAACAAAGCGTGTACTTCAGCAAAGCCTTTAACACTTATTACAAGTTTCTGAGTGAAGAATATCAGTGAAATACATTCTGCACACAGGGCATAACAAGGTGGATTGCTAACTGGCATGTGAGCAGGAAGTAAAGGGGTGGGGGGATAGTCAGTACACCTAGTAGAGGCAGTACTCAGTGGTGTCTTTCTGGGGTAAGTGCTTTGGCCGTGGCTGCTCCACATTTTAATCAGCAGTCTGGAAACTGGGGTCTCCTGCAGACTTAGGTTTGAAGATGACTTTAAGACACAAAGAATAGTCAGACAGGCTGCACAACTTGTCCATCACTCTTTATAGCAGCTAATGCTAACCCTGCAGTGGAGACCCATTTCACTTTCTGCTCTTGCATAATGTTCCACTCATGCTGCTCTGGTGTCCTTTTCCTTCAGCCTACTCAAGAGATTCTGGTGCTGCCCTCCATGGTTATATTCAGTTGATCTTTTTTCAGCAGCCAAGTAAGCTGTTTCTTCAATGTTTCCACTACTAGCACTGGACCCATAACTATAACGCCAGTTTCCACTGTACTGTGTTCCAAACAAGTGATTAATTCCATGGCTTTGGACTAATTCTGCCCTGTACCATCAGCAGCATCATCCTCCATCTAACCAGAAATACCTGGGGCACCTACCTATAAGAGTGGGTGATTTTCTACAATGTACTAGCCAACATAAGTTTCACATAAAAAAAAAAAAAACTGGCTTTGGCAATTGCCCAAGGTTGTGTTTGCAGTTGCTTTACTAGCAGTCTCTTTCACTGCTTATTAAGTGCCATAGGATACAATGGCCTAGATATTCTAACTGTGCCTGGAAAGGATGCAAGTGGTTGCTCCACACAACTGAGTTGTGCCATAGTGCAAAGTGCAATATTCAAATGAGATGCATAAGTTGAGAATGGCACAAGGGGGCTACGAAGATGCATTGGCACATCCCCTGCATGGTCTTTAATTCAAGTAACTCACACAGCCCATACCTTATTTTATATACTCACTGGACATCAGTCCTTCCTGTCCCCATTGCAATCTTGGCTGTGGCAGGTTAGTAAAATTGATTTGTTCACTCATTTCTCATAAGAAACTTGAAAACTTTAAGGCCTCTGTCTTTTTAATATTGTATTGCAATTGTCTTGCTCTTCAATGAGTGCTTGGCACTCTCATATTGCTATGAGCTGAACTACACTTTCATAACATTTTTTTCCACAGATAAGTGACAAATACATCTGCCACTGGCTAACTTCACACTACATTTTCCAGTGTGAAACTGCATCTTATGCACTGGTTTCATGCTGGTAACTCACTAGCATTATACAGATTTTGAACAGGTTTAAAAACAGATTTGTTTAGTTTCGGAGTTTTGGGTTTGATATTTGAGGCTTTCTATTAGTTGGTACAGTGATGTCCTTTCAATAGTGATACCAGCGAAACTGCCTGAGAGCTGCACTCAAGTAAAAGTCTAGAGAACTCAACTACTGGATTCTGAGCACATGTTTGCCATAAAGACTGGCTGGTTATTATGACAAATAATTACTGGCCACCACCACTGAAAATTGATGGCCAGTTATTATATACTATTAATTGCAAAAACTATGCTAATGCAGACATTAGGGTTGAAGAACACAATGCTCTCAAAATAGGGAAATGAAAAACAGAGTTTTGAATCTCACAATATCAGTGCATTAATGGTGGGGTCTTCTTTGGGATTGTCAACCCTGATGCCCACCTCCTCCCCCAGCCCATAGCCTCCTGTCCAAAGCAAAGGTACAGTTCCAAGACAGTACCCTATAGTGATACACTCTTCAAAGGTAGAGAAGTATGGCTTGCTACATGATGCTAACAGAATCAGTCATAGCTTTCATCACGGTAAAGAAAATACACCACATTGGACATTGTTTGCTCAGAGGAAGGGGTGGGCATTAGGGTTGACAACCCCAGGAAAACCCCACCACTGATTTGCCAACACTCCAGAGACCCAAAACTGTAATGTTTTCACTGTGTTCTTCAACCCTAATATCTGCATTAATGTAGTTTTTACAATTAATTTCCTTCTTTTCTAATAATGGAATTGTAAATACAATACTGGATACAGTTCTGACCAAGTGCATGGGCCCATCAGACTTGACGCATGTCAATATCTTGTAGTGAAGGCTCCCAGCCCACCACAAGACGGTGTGCGTGTGTGTGTGTGTGTGTGTGTGTGTGTGTGTGTGTGTGTGTGCCAATTCACTGCTCTGTCCTCCCCAGACTGGGGCTGGTGCTGCACACCGCAGCACCTTCCCTCTAGCCTTGACCCATTAAACCAGCTCACTGAGCTCACACCCAAACTCAGGTCACTGGCACAGGAGGCACTATGGTCCCCGCTTGGACCAAAGAACATCCCTGCAAACAACGTTACTTCATAATTTTTTTATAACATGGGTTAGGGAAAAAAGAAATGCAATTAGTGAAACAGCATCAGGTGACTGTGGTTTAAATGCCTGTATATGCACAGTTGCTGTGATGCTTACTGAATCAATATCCCAGGGCAGTGTGGCACTCATTATGCACTGTTAAAATCAGAACTGAAAAGGCAGCCATTTAAAACAGCACTGAAGCGAGAGAGTGCTTCAACATGGTCATCAGGGATAATGTGGGATCGTAAGTGACTTTTGGTATTTAATGCATGGTCACCTGATGGTGTTTCACCAATTTCATTTATTTTCCTAACTCCTGTTATTGCCTTGCGTCACTGCCAGTACATGGGGGTAAGTTGAAGGCACTGTGTCATTGTCAATATCCCACCTGAGGTCCAAAAGTGAACCAAGGCATGCACCTTGACACAGACAGTGACAGCGAGAGTGTAACATGGGGACATGTAAATCAGAAGTTCTGCAGTGTCCTCTCACTCTGTGTCTGTCTTGTCTATCTATGTCACTGTCATCATCAAGCCTCAGCTCCTTCCATTGCAGTTTATAACACCCTAATTGCACTGCAGCAGGTTTAACTGGAAGAGAGAGAGTGCCCCCAGGCAGCTCACCCTGCATTCCAGTGCTCAGTCTGTCTGTCTGTCTCAGTTTGCTGAAAGCACCACAGTGACAGTGGCTGGAGAGCACCGGCAGTAACTGTACTGAGTGCAGTAGTGCATTCTGGTGGTCACTGTCTCTCTCTTTGTCTATGTGCAGTTTTGTGCAGAAGTAAGAGTGTGTTACAGGTGGCATTATTAGTAGCCTGTCCCTGCTGCAGTCAGGAGTTTCAGTGAATGAAAGGTGCTTGGCTATTGTTGGAGCACATTTCAAGGTCATCGCTAGTCAGGCAGTGAAGAGAGAGAGAGAGAGAGCACTACAGCAGCACAGTGTCCTCCATGCAGAGAGAGTGAGAGAGAAGAAGCGAGCTGTGGTGGTGGGGTGGGGAGACAGAGAGAAAGGAAAGTGAGACATGCATTTATAATTAATTTTATGAACATACAAATGTCAGGACTTATGTCAGGAGTGTATTTCTCCCATTTGTCTATTCATAAAGTCAATCATATAAGTATCAGTGCTGGGAACTACGTTTCAAGTTGGCAGGATACATTCACATTTTCCCTATTTAAACAGGGAAAAACACCTTTCTGAATATTTGTTTTGCACATAACCCATGTTATAAGCACAATAACCCATTCCAGGATATGAGGTTATAGCCATTTAGTCACGCCTTGGATGCTGTGAGGACACAAAGCCTGCAGCCTTGTGCCTCACAATGCACCAGACATGGATTAAATGTCAACCCCCATATCCTGTCATAATTATTGCCAACTTGTGGCATTTTGACCCACAAATTTCAACAGTCTTTTCATGACCTCTCCTTTGAACATGACAAAACATAATTTTGTGCCAGCAGGCAAAACATGCTGGCCAGGATTTGAAAAACAATAGTTCATGAGGTGGTGTGACAAAATGGCCATGCTGAAAATTTGAGATTTAAATATTGATAATTATGCATTAGGAAAACTGCACATACCTCAATCACTTTGCTGTTTTTAATATTTTCACCCCAGTATTTTAACATAATTTTCTTATGACCTCACCTAATGAAGCCAGTAGGTGAACATTTTCAAGTCCCATAAAACATAATTTTGCATCACAAGTGCAAAAACACATTTTAGCTAGGATGAGAAAAATGACAGCTGTGATGTTCATAAGGTGGTGTGAAAAAATGGCAATGTTGAAAGTTTGGAGTCAAAATATTGAAAATTATCAAAGTTATGAACATGTGTAGAAACACTTCAGCATACTCTCATGATTTGATCATTTTATATATTTTTCCAGATTTTCAACATGGTCTTTTGGGACCTACCTCATGAACAAGGGTGATGAAATTATGTAAACCCAGGCCAAAAGCTGATTTCAGGCAGCATCCATGAAATCACCTTCTGGGTCAGATTAACACAATTTCACTGCCAGTGTTCATGAGGTGGGGTCCCAAAAGTCAATGTTGAGAACTTGGGAAAAGTATGTAAAAATGACCAAGTTATGAAGAAAAATTGAAAATGCTTTGAAATATATTACACATCATTATCTGTTTCCTCAGTTCCCTGTTCTATGTTGAAAAGTAAAGATGTGTCAGTGGGCCAGAGAAGCTATGACATTGATCTTAGGCTAGATAAGTATAAGGTAAGGGGGTGATGGTGCTGAGTGGGAGGGTCAGGATGCAGGGTGGGGATGGCAGCTGACAGTGAGGATCATTTCTTTTATTTCAGCATTAAAAAGACAGACCCACCCTATTTCAGGAATATTAACACTACTTCCTGACATTGGGGATTGGGCACCCCAGTGTCAGCATGACACTGGAGCATCTGGTGGGTACCCCAGTGTCTCAGACTGCAGGGTAGGGGAAGTTGTGTACACCAACACTAAGGATTGGGCAACCTGGTATCAGCAACTGATTATGCAGTTTGTGTGGGGTGGGACCATACAAAGGGAGGGAGAACAAATCAACACAGGGGTGGGCACCCTGGTGTCAGGTTATACTGTTAAATTTGATATTTAAACTGGCACTGGGGATTGGGCACCCCAGTGTACAGTTCAGATAAAAAGTCATTCATGCAGCTAATGGCAGACACAGACACATAAGCGTGCTCAGCAGGAGTGGGGCTACACTGACAGGTAGCCCTGTCCCTGCTGAACAAAAACAACTAGAAGGCATATGTAGACAGGAACCAGCCTTGTCAACTGATAAATTACAGCATCTCTGTAAAATGACCACATGATTTCATGTTGTCACAAAAATTCAGTCATCTTCAGAGCGTTGATTTTTAAAGTGTACATGCTCACAGACAGAATGTTTTTCTTAAATATTTTTAAAGCGACTTAAGTTTGAGAGATCAAAATACAAAAAGCACACACCTTGGGCCAGACTCTTTCAAACCTGCTGGTTTCAGGATTCAAATCCTCCTAGTTTTTCAGTTAGAGTTGAGCAAAAAGGTCTTAATTTTGCTGATTTTGGCAATTTTGCTGCCCTTTTAAACTTGCCCCAGTGAACCAATATTCAAGAAAGTTTTGGGATCTAGAGTTTCTGGCACTATCTTGGGTATTCCAAATTTCATGTAAATTCGATTGAAAGGAGGAAAAGTTATTAAGGTGCAAAAGTTGAGGCTAAACATTAAAATGCTTATTCAACCTCACATGCAGGCGCCACAGTACCTGCATTATTATACTGGCACAATAGCACCACTATAGTGCACCTGCATTATTATAGTGGCAAAGTAGCACCACTATAATTAGGGTTGAGCATTGATTTCTATATTAAACCTCAAAGATTTTGCCCTGATAGCTTCACAACCATTCAATGGATTTGCAGAAATTTTACAAGCACAATCTCAGGTAGAGCTCTTGATATGCCAAGTTTCATTCCAGTTGGATGTGCAGATTCTGTTATGTGAATAGTGCAAAAGTGAAAAAATCTGTGTTGTTGGTTTTTGTCACTGTCTAGTCTCAGACAGTTTGAAATTTTGGTCTGCAAATTTTCAGCGTAGAAAGGGTGTGGCCCACAGATGTTTCTATTGCTGGTTTGGAGGAAAATATATAAATCTGTTCCATAGTTATTAAATTTTAACATTTGGTTCTGTGTATGCTTAGTATGATCTTTTGGAATAGCTGCTTGGAATGTAAAATTAATTAGATATGAGCATAATCATTTTGTGAAGAAAAACTTTTTTGTATGACTGCCATCTTGATTCATTTTTTTTTCTTTTCAAAAATACATTTCAAAACCCACAAAAATGACATCTTGGACAGATGCCAAGACATATATCATGGTCATTGGGACACCGTTAGGTGGATTCTGAATTTAATTATAGGAAAAATGACCCCAAAATGATTATTTTTTAACTATAAAATCCTTTTCATGACTCCTCCCATTTTTTTGTATGGCCATATGAAAAGTAATGTGGCCATATGAAAAATGTCCCTTCATATGAAAAACAATAGGAGAAAAACAAAGTCTAAATAATTTTTTTTGTATGAAGGCATCCTTTTCGTATGAACAAAAAGCATACTGAAAAGGACCCCTTCATATGAAAAGAATCAGAAAAAAACTGAGTTCAGTTATTTTTCCATTAGAAGGAATCCTTTTTTGTTTGATTTTTTCATTCATAGGATAAAGGATGCCGCATATGAAAAAATATTTTGGATTTATTTTTTCCAATTCTTTTCATATAAAGGGGTCCTTTTTATATTTGTTTCATTCATACGAAAAAGGATACCCTCGTTTCTAAGAAAGATTTTGAACTTAGGTTTTTCCCCATTCTTTTCATATGATTGGATTCTTTTTTGTATGGGTTTTGTTTATAGAAAAATAATACATTCTATATAAAAATGATTTTGGACTTTTTCCCCAATTCTTTTCATCTTTTACATATGTTTTTTCATTTGTTATGAAAAGGATCCCTTTATATGAAAGGGACTTAGTTTTGTTCCTATATGTGAACTTCAGCAAGCCATTACTCCTCAATATTTGGACTTGAAGGACAATCCTATATCAAAACAAAGATCATAATGAGTACTATAAGAATAACACACATCTCCTCTCAAAAAAAATCTTTAGGGCCATATAAAAAGCATAAAAATAAAAAATGAAAATTCCCATTGGATAACATCAGAACTTTAACAAACCATACAATGAAGGAATGCAATTGCTGCTTTGGCAGAAGTGGAAGAACAAGGCCCACCCTGTACTCCCACAGGCAAATGAGCATATGATTATACTATCTCAAAAAGCAAGGATATTAATTGAAAAATACTTCTTAATGCACTAGTTACAGCTAAGGTGACAAAAGTAAGGAAATGTGGTGATGGGTTCCTAACTTAACACCCCTCCCTGCAGGCAACAACAGGAACAAAAACATTATAGTTTACCTCTCCTGCATCTTCATAAATCAGTCTTGAGGTGTGCCTTGTGTTTGTCAACCCTAATGCTCATCCCATTTCTCAAACTGCACACATCTCAGTTTATTTACTGATGGAATGGGGTGTGTATTAGGGTTGACAACCCAAGGCACATCCCAAGCCTGATTTTGTGAAGACACAGGACAGGGTAAAACCATAATATTTTTCCTGTTACTGCCTGCAATGTGAAGGTGGGGTGCTGGGTTGAGATCTTCCATTACTCTACTTTTGTCACTGTAACCTAACTAGCACATTAACAAATTATATTACAGTGTCATGGTAGCGCCATTCTAGTTTGGGTTGAGTAGGGTGTTCAGTGTTAAACCCTAACTTTGCACATTAATATCTTTGACATAGTTTGATGAAATCAGCTGATATTATACAAGTGTTGTCTGGTAGGTAAGGTCTGTGGAAAGTTCTGTAATGGCAGCTTGTGCAGTTTCTGAGATCCATGTGTCATTTTATGTAGATAGCTAACTTTTTCCTACACTTAACATGTTTTTGCACTCACCAACAGCCTACATGGAACAAAATTGTTTCTCCAAACTTGCAGGGGACATGTGTCATGCCTTAAGGTAGTGCATTTGGCAGGTCTGGTGAATATATATTAAATGACTCCCAGCTATAAGGCTTTAAAGGTTTGTGTTTTCCATTCTGAGCAAAGCGCAATAGGGTTTTGAGATAACATTCCAGCGCAAAATGAAAAATTTGATGTCTCAGGACCCTTTTTGGGTTCTCACCTCTTGCTTCTCTGCACAAAGCATTTTTGTGCTGTGAGACTGCCATCTTGTTTTTTCCCTTGAACTAAATAACATGTAAATTCATAAAAAATATGTCATTTTAAAAACACCTGAATCTAGCTAAACAGGATTAAGTTCACTAGATTTTGGAGTTTGTTTCTAAAAGAATGCCAGAAATATTTTTCTGGGTGGCCCAAAACCAGGCTGCCCAGCTTAGCAAGAGGGCTATTCAACCACATTCACTGTATGAGAATAGAACATTCATGATTAACTAGATCCCCATCCTCTGATCACTGCCTGTCTGCCTGATGCTAGGTGCACCACATAGTGAGTGCATAAAGTAGAGGGACACTAAAGAAGCAAAACATCATTTCCAGTAAGGGGAGGGGTGCCAAACACAGCTAATGTATGATGGGAAAAAACTAAAGAAGAGGACTGTATATTTAATGGGATTCACATAGATGTATTTCCTGGCAAGTTTAGAGTTCCAGCTCACTTTCTTCATGATATATGCAATGATGATAAACAATGAACAATACAATGCATTTTATGAATGTAAACAGAGATGTTCTTGCAAGATAAATCTGAAAGGAGTTTTATTGTGCTTAATACTTATTTTCTGAGAGCCAAGCTGTAAAGGAGGCAGACTCAGACCAGTTTCTGAGGCTGCCAACTGGAGGAGCTAGAAACAGCTTCAATAAAATTTGCTATCTGGATGTATTCATGGGGAAGCCCTGGCCTCAGATTCAACCTTGTGAGTACAGAGTAAAGGTAATAAAGTAATTTCATTCAGAAGGGATTGATGTTGGGGAAGGTGTGGTTCATGGCACTAGAGAACAAAGAGACTGACCCAAATGTGCAGAATTTAAACTATACCCATATCTGTCTGTCTGTATGTCTGTCTGTCTGTCTGTCTGTCTGTCTGTCTATCTATCTATCTATCTATCTATCTATCTATCTATCTATCTATCTATATATACTATCTATCAGCATGATAATGCCACTATAGTTAGATTTGAGTAACATGTTTAATGTTAAACCTCAAATTTTGCACTTTAATAACTTCATTGGTGGGCAGTAGCTTTACCCTCCCATGTCCCAGTGAGTCTACAAAAAATAAACTGTCCCTCAATGTCTTTTTTACCTGTAAAAAAAATGGCTATTAGCAATCAGACCCTTACCACCCATCTGACCTCCACTGTGCACTCACCTTCCTACACAACCTTGAAACCCCACACACCCTTACTCACTTGAACAGGTCCCAGGTTCAAGATCCACTCTCAATCAAAGGAATGTCTTGTTGTTTGAACTGGTGACTGCAATATGAGAAACTAAGGTAAATGCTGTTCTATGTATTTCAAAGGGTGTTTCAACTTTTGCGTAACTCAGACATTGTTTGGCATTTGACCCCTAAATTTTGACATGGCCTTTTGGGACCCAACTTCATGAACACTGGCATTGCCATTTTGTTAATTGGACCCAGAAGGTGATTTCATGGTTACTGTGAAAATCACCTTTCAGGACTGAATAGCAAAATTTCACCACCAGTGTTAATGAGGTGGGGTCCCAAAAGTCCATGTTAAAAATTGGTGAAAACATTCCTAGAAATGGCTGAGTTATGAGTGTTCATTTACATTTTTTCTGTCCGCACATAACTTTAGTAATTTCAGTATTTTTACTCCAAATTTTCAACATAGCCATTTTTTCACACCACTTCATGAGCAGTACCACTGTCATTTTCACATGTTGTCAAATTGTTTTCACACCTGTGGTGCAGAATGGCATTTTAGCACAATTTGAACATTTTCATTTATAGGGGTTTACAAGGTGGGTCATAAGAAGATTATGTTCAAAATCTAGGGTCAAAATATGAAACAGTTCCAAAGTTATGACCATTCATTGCAGTTTCACTACACCCACTTGTAATTTTGGCAATTTTTAACATTTTGACCCTAGATTTTCAAAATAGGCTTCTTATTACCCCAACTCATGTATGTCACAGCTACCATTCTTCAAAACTTGCCCAAAATGTGTTTTCACACCTGTGGTGTGGAATAGCATTACAGTTGTGCAGAATTACATTTTGCTGGGATTTATAAATTTTCTGTACCGGGCACATGAGGTGGGGTAATAAGATGGCTATGCTCTAATTGATCACTGTTGTCCTATAAATGAAAACATAGGGCACAGAGGGCCTGTGCTTCCACAGCTTATATACATATATACATCTGAGAAAGGATGAGGCGCAGGGTGCAAAGGGCAAAGGATCCTGCACTCCCACAGTAAAATAAAGATACTATTATACAATCTCAAAAGTAAGGAAATAAGTTACAAAAACTTTGTTAATGCTCCAGTTAGGGTCAAAGTGACAACATTTGGGAAATGAGGCATTAGGGTTTCCCTAACACTCCACCCTCCCAAACCAGGCAGGAGATCAGGTGTCGGGTGTGCCTTGGCATCTCAAGCCTCGCTCACATCGTTCTCACAAAGTCTACTCATCTGACCTTGTTACAGATGGAATGATGAAGCGCTCACACCATTCTTATAAATTCTACACATCTGACCTTATTTACAGATGGAATGGGGTGAGGTTAGGCTTCAGAAGCCAAGGCACACCTAACAAACATTAATAGACATGCATAGCTCTAATGTTTATAGCACGTATTTGAAAAACAGCAAGAGAATGCAGGTTCAAACCAGTTTTAGCTAAATACTCAGTGTGTCATTGTGCAAGTCACTTAAGTTGCCCGTGTTCCAATGCACTCAGGTGCAGAAATGGATAGAAACAAAACAGAACTGGAAATGTGATGGGGTGTCTCAGCTGGCCTATTCTGGGAAAATAAATTGTAAGATAAAATGAAAAAATATATACTTCAAGATACAGGAAAACTTTAATATTAAAGGTGGAGGGAGGGTTTTACAAGTGTAAAGAGAACTCACTGAGGATAACCTATCCTCTCCTTGTGCAGAATCCTAATATGTATTTTTAATGTTTTTCTGGTGGCACCCACTACCCTCTGATCTGCCATCCCGTATTTGACTAACCTTCAATAAAAAAGACCCTCAATGTCTTTTTAAACCTGTAAGAAAAACAGTCCTCGCTGATCCGACCCCCACCTCGACCTCTCACTGAGCACCCACCACCATGTCCCTCTCACACAAACACATCACACACCCTCACTCCCTTAAAGGTTCAAGTCAAAGATCCACTCTCTGATGAAAGTCACAACTTGCTGTTGGAACCACTGACTGCATATGAGAAACTAAGGTAAGTGTGGTTCAATGCATTTTGATGGGGTTTTCAATTTTGGTGCATAACTTTGCCATGTTTGCATATTTTGAGCCCACATTTTCAACATGGCCTTTGGGACCTCACCCATGAATAATGGTAGTGGAATTTCACAAATCCAGCCTATAAGGTGATTTCCCAATAACTTGGTGACATCACCATTTAGGCAGGATTTGAACATTTCTCACCCATTCATGAAATGGGGTCATAAGAAGGCTAAGTTGACAATTTGGGGTCAGCATATGTAAAAATGGCAAAGTTAAATTTACTACATTAGCTCATAACTTTTGTAATTTTAAATATTTTGACCAAAATTTTTAACATAGCCATTTTACACCACTTCATGAATGTGACAGCTGTCATTTTCAAATCCTGGCCAAAATGTGTTTTCACACCTGTAGGTGCGGAATGCCATTTTGATGCCACAGAATGAAGTTTCAGCAGGGATTTGAACATTTGCTCTACTGGGTTCATCAGGTGGGTAAAAGAAGGCTATGCTGATGATTTAGTGTACAAATAAGGTAAAATGCCCAGGTTATGAGTGAGCACTGCAGTATTACAAAGTTCTTATAACGCCACTCATTTTCACTCCAAACTTTCAACAGAGCCATTTTTTGCACCACCATAACTGTGACATGTCATTTTTAAATCCTGGATGAGATGTGTTTTCAAACTTCTGGTGTGAAATAACATTTTGGCCAGTATGCTATAAATGGTACATGTCGTGTTTATAAGGCAAATCATAAAAGAGTATCTTGAAAATATGGGGTCAAAACTTAAAAAAACAGTATACAATTGTTGAACTTTATGTGTGGTGCCACTCTTCACTGCAATGGATAGCTTTGTGATCTTTGCTGGTGAGCTGAGTTTGGGGCAAGCACAGTAACCTAGCTGAATGTGATGAGGGTGGTGGGATGGTGTTGTTATCAACACCCCCAGACAAGGATTGAAAGGTGCAGGGTTGTCTGCACAGGCCTGGATACCATATAGTAAAGATAACTGTCCTCTTGGCATACAGCCCTGCAGCTGTCCCCTTTTGGTGGCAGAGGGCTCTGTGCATTAGTTGACAGATGCACTCTTTGCCCTGTGCATCTGCAGCTGTGTCCACTTAGATGTGCAGAGACCATAGGACCTGAACCACAACCCACCATACAACCCCATGAATTCTTCACATCGGTCATTGAACTAAATTGCAGGAGTCCACAATTTGTGAGCCCTGCACTTCTATGTGAGTGGATGGAGTCTTCCCTTCATGCAGGGCATCTGCAATTGTTCATGAAGGTCCCAAAGGGATCTGCATGAATGAGGATACAATACACTGTCTCAAAAGAAAGGAAATTCTTTGCAAAAATCTTTGTTAATGCACCAGTTAGGGTAACTCAATGCCATGAAAAGTAGGGAAATGTGGGGTTAGGGTTTCCAAACCTAATGACCCCCATCCCCTGAGCAACAAAGGAAATAACATTAGGGTTTGGGTCTCAGAATCTTGATGAATCAGTGGCGGGTCTTCCTGGGAGATTGTCAACCCTGATGCCCACCTAATTCATGAGCAAACAATATCACACAATATCTCCTTTCTTCACACAGGTCCCTGCAGTATCCTGTTGAAAAACCTAACAAGTGTGTTGACAACCTGTGGTGAGACATACTTCTCTACCTTTGAAGAGTGTATCATTATGAGGCAGTGGCTTGGAGCTGTACTTTGTGTTTCAGGTCAGAGGCTATGGGCTGGGGAGATGGATGAGTATTAGGGTTGACAACCCCAAGGAAGACCCCACCATTGATTCACCAACACTCTGGAAACACAAAACCCTGTTTTATTTTTCTTTTGCTGCTTGGGACATAGGAGCTAGGCCATTGGGGTTAGAAATCCTAACATCACATTTCCCTACTTTTGTGGCATTAAGTTACCCTAACTGGTGCATTAACACAGTTTTTTGCAAAAGAGATAGATATATAGATAGACAGACAGATGGACAGACACAGACAGACAGACAGATAGATCAATAGATATATATAGACAGAGAGAGAGAGAGAGATATCTGATAGGTACAGTGACAGGTGGCAGCCATAGACATGGCCAGATATTTCTTGAAATGTCTGTGATGTCTCTAGAGAATTTTCTGTCTGCCTGCAGTAACATTATGGGCCACAAAGAGAATCTCTTTAGATATTTTGAAAAATATCTGGAAATATCTGACCATATCATGGCTGCAACTATAAATGTCAGATATGAGGACATATCACTATCAAGGGTCAAGCGAGCCATAGCATACAAACACAATGGGCAAGTGGCCTTTATGTGCTTATTGACCCCATTACAGTAATATTTCAGGAATATCTGGGACTTGCCTATTAGATGTTTTATACATAGAATAGTGTATTGAAGACCATAAACAACCACATGATTCTCATACTGAGTGGTTTTCATGATGGAAATCATGAGGTATTGAGAATAGTGTGGTTGTGTATTTGGATGCCCATACACTTTTCTTTATAGTGTATGGTGCCCAAAACCAAAAAAACACTTACTATTCTTGATCTGTGGCAGCGTTTTGTTCCAGAGACCTGCACTTTCTAAATCTCTGCTGGCCGGCCAGCTCATGCACAGATTCATTAACAACCACCACCTGTCCAACGAACAACTCTGGTAGTGGCTGCATTGTGACATAGCTACTAACATAGAATCAAAAGTCATTCTGCATTAGTAGCTACGTCACTACTAAAGCAAATTACTTTTTCAAGTGTGAAGGAATCCACACACAATTACATTCCATCATGCACTATGTATTCTGTGATGCTGGTCTGTTTGGTTCTATGAAAAAAGAGTACTGGTTTAGTTTTAAGAAAAAGTAAGCTGCTTTAGGTTTTAAAAAAACATTCTGGGATGGGCTGTGTTGTTTTGGCCTTTTCAGATTTCCGTAGTGTTCTTCCTAAAAGAAGGTGTGGTTCCAGCATTTCTCCCTTTAGTGTTTTTAAGGATCACATAATGAAAGGGAGCAGCTGATGATAAGTGATTCAGGACACTTTTCTTGTGCAAAGTGTAACTTTGATTTCCATGTGTGGCTGTTAGTTTGGCAAGTGAGGTGGGGGCAGCAGAAAAGGGAAGGGGTTGAGTCTGTTGCTTTGGGACACATTTTCACACAGTTTATCTTTAATTTCCAGGTGATTAATTTTATTAGATAAGTGTTAACTGGGTGTAATTAAATTAGTAACAACTTTTTGGTGTATTGTAGCTATGTGATTATTAAAAATGTTAATAGTGTTGTAATGTTGGGATTGTTACACATATTGAAAGTTTGTAATAACATGAATATGTTTGTCCCACATGTAACTGAGTGTTAGTAGTGTGTTAATTACAATGTAACAGAGTGTTATAATTTCTTAATGTTAGTTAATTACCATCAGATATGGGAATTATCTGATGATTTTATAATGGAAAAAGTCCCAAACATGTAATATATGTATTTTCTTTTCAAAAATTGTGTTAAGGCATCTGTTAGGTTTCAAAGTAATACAACAAAAGTAGGGACATGTGGTGTTAGGGATTCCAACTGTAACTCAACACCTTTACCCATTCAAAGCAGCTAAAGGGAAAAAACTTTAGGGTTTCAGGGTTCCTGAGTCTAGGCAAATCAATGGTGGAGTCTTCCTTGGGTTGTCAACACTAATGCTCACCACCCTCCAGCCCGTAGTCTCCTGTTCAAAGCACAAAGTACAGCCCAAGCCAATGGTCCATGATTGTACACTCTTCAAAGGTGAGAAGTATGTCTTCCCACATGCTGCCAACAAAACCTGTTGTAGCATACTTCACACTAGGTCTCCGCGGCCCTGCCTGAAGAAAGAGATCATGTTTGACCTTGTTTACTCAGGAATGGGGTAAGCATTAGGGTTGACAACCCCAAGGAAGACCCACCACTGATTCGCCAAGACCTGGAGATTGGAAACCATAATGTTTTTCCTTTTGCTGCTTGGGGAATTAGGGTTGAAACCCTAACATCACATTTCTTTATTTTGTTGTGTTAAGTTAACTGATACATTAACAGTTTTTACAAAGATTTTCCTTTATTTTTAGGATACTGGAATTGTATCCTCATTCATGCAGGTACAGAAGCAGATACACAGGGCCATCTAGGCCAAGGGAAGAGTAAACCTGCTTACATACATGCAAAGTTCTCCTGACACTGCACTTTCTGTAGCATTGGGTGTCAAAATGACCAAAAATTATGAATGTGTGCAGTGAAATGTCAATGTTCCTTCATAAGTGTTTTTAAGTATTTTGACCACAAATGTTCAACATAGTCTTGTTACAAATCCACCTCATGAACCCAGTAGGTAAAAATTTTCAAGTCTTAGCTCAAACGTCATTCCACAGCATAAGTGCAGAAACCACATTTCAGCCAGGATTTGAAAAATGACAGTTATTACATTCTTGAGATAGTGTGAAAAATTGCTATGCTGAAAATTTGGGGTCAAAATATTTAAAATTACCAAAATTATGAGCATGCACTGCAAAATTTCAATGTACACTCATATTTTTTTAATATGTTTACCTCAGATTTTCAATATAGCCTTCTTATGACCCCACCCTTATGAACAAGGGCAGAGAAAATTTTCAAAACCTGCCTGAAAGGTGATTTTATGCAGTGACCATGAAATCACCTTTAGGATAGATTGCAATTTCGCCACCATTATTCATGGAGAGGGTCCCAAAAGGCATGTTGAAAATCTGGGGTAAATCATTCAAAAGTGAAAAGTTATGAATAAAAGTACAAACCTCACTGAAATACATTAAACCACGTCACCTTATGTTTACATTACAGTCACTTGTTACAGCAGTGAGTGAGGGTGTGGCTGTGAAATTATGCAAATCTTTCCCAGAAGGTACTTTTGTGGTCACTTTGGAAACCACCTATCAAGGTGGGTTTAAAACTTTCTCTGCCTTGTTCATGATGTGAGGTCACAAGAAGGCTAGGATATAAAAATGACAGTCATTCATGAAGTAGTGTGGAAAAATGGCTATGTTGGAAATGTGGGTTGAAGATATTTAAAATTGCCAAAGTTATGAATGTGCAGTGCAAAATGTCAATGCATGTGCATAACTTTGTTGTTTCATAATATACAGTAGTCACCTGAAATGTTCAATATAGCCTTCTTATGATGTTCTCATATTGCAGTTGCTAGTTCCAGCAGCAAGCTGCATCTTTGATTAATAGAGTAGATCTATGTAATGGGACATGTTCAGGAGAGTGAGACTGTGTGGGTGGGTGGTGTGTGGGGTGGGGGTGCTGAGTGTGAGTTTTGATTGCAGTGTGTGGGCTGTGTGTGAAAGGTGAAATTGGCAAGGACCATTCTCTTTTTTACAGATGCTGACAGCTGATTCTCTGAGTGATAGATGCCTTCATGAGCACAAATAGAGGTTGCATGTTTCCCTGTGCTACCTGACTGGAGATCAGATCCTCACACAGTGAGAGAGCTATCTGAATTGCAATAGTTTTATGAGTGACAGTGATCATGTTAAGCTGAATTTTACAGGAGCAATGTCTTTTATTTTCCCTGGTTTACAACCTGTCTAAAAATCTATTCATGCTTCTTTCTGCCCAGAATGGCCCATACTTTGATAATATTGGGTTTACACATCCAGCCCAGGCAAAAGAAAAGGAAAATAAAACTGCTAGCAAAGGAAATGGATGTTGCAAAAATTGTATTGTAGTGTCAAGTCTGTGTTCCTTTATGCAGTCTTTGAGTCCAACAGTTCTTTAGTAATTACTTCACATTCAAATATTATATAATACTACAACATTGTGAAATCTTTATGTTTCTGTTTCAGAAAAAGTATGTGAAAACAGCAAGAAAAATGCTATAGTGATATTTTTATTGTTCTGTGAAGAAAGTCACTTTCAGTTTAATTATGTACCCAAAGTAAATATGATGATTTGTGGGTTTAATGGTGCTTGTGCTGCTGGATCCTGATGGATGGGGTCTGTGTTTCCACCATTTGTCTGCTTCTTTTGTTTGTGTTACCCCATCAGCTCCGTGCAGTGTGCATCATGAGGTTCAACAGCTGTGTAATTTCTTTCTTAATACTGATGATATGGTAGGAAACAGTGGAAGCAATACATGCTCTAAGCATGGCACTGCTGATGCTGAAATGTCACTGTTGATTTGTCCTTGATGCTGCTGGCTGGGAGGTTTGTGCTGCATTGCCCTACATGCTAAATTTCTTCTTGTTCTCTCTCTCTAGTGCTAAATATCTTAAAAGAAAATATCAATGAGGAAGGGTTTTTCTTTACTGTAGGGCCACAAAGTCAACACTAGAGATTGGGAACCCCAGTGTTGAGATGGTATTTGGTGACACCAAGGTGGACATCCTGGTGTTGCCACCTATTTGTTTTGGGGAGGGAGACCTGGGGAGGAGGAGATAGAAGAGTGGTACCAGGTGTGGGCACCCTGGTCTGCTATTTTTTTTATAAATAAGAAGGGGGACTTGGAAACCTCAGAGGAGGGAAGAGAAGTGATACCAGGGTGGGCACCTGGTCCACTTACTATTAAAAAGTATATTGGGAGTGGAGGTGGGTGACCTGGAGGGATGGGAAACAAAGAAGCAGTACTGGGGGTGGGCACTCCAGTCCAATAAAGTCAAATTTAGTAAATAGCTGGGCACACAGAGAGACAGGCAGAATGAGAAACAGAGAAATGGATAGATAGATAGATAGATAGATAGATAGATAGATAGATAGATGAGAAAAAGAGAGAGAGAGAGAGAAAGATGAACTGTGATTGCCAGCTCACTGCTGAAACTGAGTCTGGTTGCAAGACTCTAGCTGTTCTTCACAAGTGAGAAAGTCCCGCTGTCCTCAAACAAAGAATGTAGGTGAATAGCTCCTCTACCTAAGATGGACACTCTGGATTTTGGGTGCCCATGAATGTTATTTCTAGGGCGATTTTCAAAAAGCACACCTGAATCTATCTAAACAGGTCCTATTTACCTAGGTTCAGGCATTTGGGTTTTGAAAATACATAATTTGTATAGGTTTTAAACTTTTTTTAAACTCCAAAACAAGATGGTGGCCATATGAAGGAAGAATTTCAACTCATATCCAGATGTTAACTGGAACACCTTTGCTGCAGGCACATCCAAGAGCAGGGTCATTCATGATGCCCTACAGGGGCATGCCTCAGACAGCTAGTATTGGAACTCACTCAGGAGGAGCAATCTTAGACTTGGTAGTCTCAAATGGGGATAGAAGAATCTCAGATTTAGAAGTGGGTAGCCATCTGGGAACAAACAACCACCAAACAGTGTTGTTCATGATAAACACAGCCATACAATCAAGCCCTACAAAAGCAAGAGTATTGGACTTTAGGAGGGCTGACTTTGGAAAAATGAGAGAGTGCCTCAGAAAAGCACTAGCAAGCAAGCAAGAAGGAGGTGGAGGAACAATGAGGAGCAATCAAAACAGCCATCACAGAGACAACAAGCTTTTGTGTAAAGCAAGTCAACAACACACAATGAAGGGAAAAAACCTGCTATGGTTCTCAAAAGAGGTGGCAGGAAAGGTTAAGGAGAAAAGGATAGCATTCAGGAAATGTAAGGATCAGGACAGAGAACTTTATCAGTTAATGCAGAAAGAGGCTGGGAAGGCAGTCAGAATAGCAAAGGCCCAAACTGAGGAAAGGATAGCCAACTCTGTTATGAGAGGATAAGACCTTTTATAGGTATATTAGGGAGTGAAGAAAGACCAAAGGAGGGATACTGAGGCTTAATAAAGGGGAGGATGTGGGTGGAGGGTGACAGTGAAAAGCAGGGATACTGAATGAATATTTCTGCTCAGCATTTACAAAGGAAGAGGAGGGAGGTACCTAAACCAAACAAGAGAAACACTCTGAAGACGAGGGTCTATACCAGTCCATTTACAGAAGAAAGGGTTCTGAAAGAACTAATAAATTGAAGGTGGACAAAGCAATGGGGCCTGATGGGATTCACCCAAGAATACTAAAAGAAATAAGGGTAGAACTAGTGACACGCTGACTACTCTCTTTAACAAATCATGGGAAGATGGGGTGGTACCTGAGGACTGGAGGGCAGATGTAATTCCTCTTCACAAAAGTGGGAGCAGGACAGAGGCAGGAAACTACAGACCAGTTAGTTTGACCTCAGTGTCAGGAAAATGATGAATTTGCTTCTGAAGGAAAGAATTGTTGAGTACCTAGAGGCCAGTGGGGCACAGGAACCAAGGCAACATGGATTTACAGTGGGAAGGTCATGTCAGATGAATCTAATAGATGTCTTTGACTGGGTGACTGAAGTAGTAGACCAGGAGGCTGTACATGGCCTACCTAGATTTTAGCAAGGCATTTGATACAGTCCACACAAAAGATTAATACACAAGTTAGCCAGCCTTGAAGTGGGTTCCAAAGTGGTAGCCTGGATAAAAATGGCTAGACAACAGGACACAAAGGGTAGTAGTAAATGAGTCCACAGTGAATAAGGAGGGTAACTAGTGGGGTGCTGCAGGGTTCAGTACTGCGACTGGTCCTTTTAATCTCTTTGTAAGTGACATTGCAAAGGAACTGGAAGGAAAAGTATGCCTATTTGCAGATGACACAAAGATCTGCAACAGGATTGATACACCAGATGCAGTGGAAAGGTTGAGAAGGGACTTGGCAAGGTTGGAGGAATGGTCAAATGTATGGCAGCTCAGATTCAATGCAAAGAGTGCAAGAGTATTGCACCTGGGAAACAAAACCAGGGAAGATTACACAATGGGGTGAGATACTGATGACAGTAAAAATGGAAAGGGACCTGGGGTAATTGTATCAGATGACCTAAAGGTGGGCAAGCAATGTGAGATGGCAGTAAGGAAGGCTGGGGGGATACTGGGATGCATAGGGAGAGGCATCAATAGTAGAAAACAGGAAGTTGTTATCCCTCTGTACAGACAGTTGGTGAGACCCCATCTGGAGTACTGTGTCAGTTCTGGAGAGCCCATCTCCACAAAGACATAGGCAGGTGGAGGCTGTCAGAGAGAGCAACAAAATGGTGTAGGGTCTGCACCAGAAGACATACAAAGAATAACTAAAGGAGCTTAATATGTATACACTTGAGGAAAGAAGAGAGGGACATGATAGAAAATTTTAAGTATCTCAAGGGAATCAACAAAGTCCAAGAGGTAGCATCTTTCAGAAAAGAGATGTGCGAGAACAAGGGGACACAATTTGAAGATAGAGGAGAATGGCTCAGAGGTAATGTGAGGAGTATTTTTTCACAGAGAGGGTTGTGGATGCATGGAACAGCCTCCCTTAGGAGCTGGTGGAGTCAAGAACAGTGGAAATTCAAGAATGCATGGGACAGACATAAGGCAGTCCTAGTGGGAGTAGGAGGAAGTAAGCTGTTGGTTAACTAGGATCTGCAACTAATCTGTTATTTAGGAAAATTGGCAGACTAGGTGGGCCAAGTGGTTCTTATCTGCTGTCAAATTCTATGTTTCTATGTTTCTATGAAGGAAGAATCTTGGCTCATGAAAGATTCTTCTGTCATGAGCCAAAACATCTTCTTCTGTGTCAAGCATCTATATGGAAGACCCTTCTGTGGATGCTCAGAACTGAAATTTCAAATCCTTATAACTTGGGACCAGATCAATATTTTTTCACCAAACCAACAAAGTTACCATTCTTAGATTGGTTCCTTGAACCCTAGAAATGTCACTACAAATTTCCAAACTGTCTGAGCTGTAGGTAAGAGCAAATAAATCCCAGTTGTTCCTCTTATTGTCCTAGCTGTGTCTCAGAATCCAGACATTCAACCATCACAAAACTTACCAAATCAAGAGGCTTTGTCACCCAGACTATGCATGCAAACATTTTTATGCAATTCCATTGAATGGGACTGAAGCTATTAAGGTACAAAATTAGATGTTTAACATTAAGCACCCTGCTCAGCGTTAACCATAGGGGTGCTACCATGTAGCTATAATTTTTGCAAAAAGCTGTATTAAAGCAGCAGTTAAAGTCCAACTTATCACCACAAAAGTAGGTAATTGTGGTGTTTCTGCAGCTACAGGTGTAAGACATACAGACTGACCTCTGGCTGCAGAAGTGCTAACACCATAGAAATCTATGATACCAAAATTGCAACAGTACTTCTGTCTGCAGAAGCACAGGCCCCTATGGGGACTGTGCCTCTACCAGCCACAGGTATATGAAATACACACCAACTTCTGGCTGCAAAGTGCAGGACCCAAATAGGGCTTGCATTTTTGCAACTGACATACAAATTGCAACAGTTCTTCTGTCTGAAGCGCAGGCCCCATGGGGTAACATTTCTACAACCACAGGTACTCATGCAGGGTGTAAGACATGCACACAAAGTTGTAGCTGTAGAAGCACAGGCCCATGTGGGCCCTGTGCTTCTGCTACCACTGCCACAGACACAAATCCCTGAAGGTAGCACGTCAGTGCTACTACATTGTGTCATATGGAAACAGTTGTATGTTTGTCTTACCTGATGACAGCTGTCTGTGGTTACTTTTAGCCTTTTCCTTTTGCTGCTGGGGAGGTGGTTGCCAGCCCTAACACTACATTTCCTAGTTTTGTGGCAGTAAATTAACCCTAACTGGTGCATTATTTTTGCAAGGAATTTCCTTTATTTTTAGATACGGCTTGGGCATGGGGCAGCATGACAGGGCCATCACCCATCCTCAGCCAATCCAGTTGTCTCACTGAGCTCACTTCCAAACTCATCTTACTAACACAGGATCACAAAGCACTAACCACTGGGGTAAAGGTTAGCACTGCACACAATGTTTCTCAATTTCTTTAAAATTTTGATCCCAAATTTTAACATATTCATTTATGACTCACCATATAAACATGACATGTGGCATTTGTAGAATACTGGCCAAAAGTATTTTCATACCACATGTGAAAAATATTTCAGCCAGGATTTGAAAAACAATACCTGTCACATTCATGTGGCAGTGCAAAAAATCACTATGCTGAAAATTTTGAGTGAAAATATTGAACATTACCAAAGATATAAGTGGAATGGAAAATGTCAATGGACATTCACAGCTTTATTGATTTTTAATGTTTTGACCCAAATTTTGAACATAATGTTCGTATGACCCCATGTCATGAATCTGGTAGGTGGAATGTTTCAAATACTGCCTGAAAGGTGGTTTTGTGGAGCAGTGCAAAATCACCTTTTGGCCTAGGGTTAACAGGTTTGAAAAATTTTACCTGACATGTTCATGGGTGGGGTCCCAAAAACTATGTTTGGTGGAAACTGAAAAATTAATACCATGAGTGAACATTGAAATAATTCATTTTTCACTCATAACTTGGTCATTTTAACATATTTTTCCACTGCATTTAAAACATAATCTTTCTTTGACCCCACCTTATGAACTCGGTAGGAGAAATTGTTCAATCCTCCCAAAGATGATTTCACAGTTCAACTGCAAAATCATCTTTTGGGCTAGATTCAATTTCACCTACATCTGTCATGAGTAGGGTACCAAAAGGTAATGTTAAAATTTACTGTAAAATGTTTAAAAAGACAAAGTTATGAGAAGAAATTCAAAACTTCTTGAAATACAGTAGCTTGACTTTCCTTATTTCCTCATATCAAATAGTCTTTGTTCCCAGAAGAACTAGTCTTTCAGATTGAGAGTGGATTTATGATGTGGGACCCTGTTTGGGTGTGTGGGGTTGGGTGGGATGGGGTGGTGGGTGCTGGTGGGGATTTTAGTGGGTGGATGTGCAGTGCGGGAGGTAGAGACCGATCAAGACCATTTTCTTCTTTGTAGGTTAACATAAAAAAAATCAACGAGGACTGTTTTCTTATTTTACAGGTATGGACTGACACTGGGATTAGGCACCCTTGTGTTGGCATAATGTACTTGATGGTACAGGGGTGGGCACCCCAGTGTTCCCACCTATGTGTTTGGGGATAGGTTACCTGGAGGGATGAAAGCTTATGAAATGATACTGAGGGTGGGCACTGCAGTCTGCTTTCAAAACTTGTGTCAAGAAGCAAGAGGAGGATCTGTCAGCACAAGATCATAAGAACAAGGGAGGGCTTGCTGAGCTGGGGAAGACCGCATACAGTGTAAATGTGGAAGTCCGTCTCCACTGTCAAAACTGACATTAATAAGCAAGAAGGGTCTGTCTGGGCTGAGAGGGGAGGGAATTGACGAGGGATTGTAAGAAGAATGGAGGGTTGGCTGAACTGGGAGGAGGAGGAGCTTACAGTGTAAATAGAAGATAGGAAGATGAGGAAGGACTGGATTACCTGGGAGGGAGAATCACGCAACTTGTGATTATCAGAATTTTGGATGTCAGTCAAAATTACCCTTGTGTGTGACAAGGGAATTCTTGGCTCACAACCTGAACAATAGCTCCTCTCACTAAACTAGGCACCCAAGATTTTGGGGTGACACTAAAAGGTTTTCTGGGCCAAATTTGAAGCAAACAAAAAAACACCAGAAACTAGGTGTTTGCTTTTCAAAAACAACATTTTATGAAATGCCCATGTTTTTGTTTTGAAAACAAAAAAAGATGGCAGCCATCACTACCCAAAATGTTTCTCACAACCAGAAAAACACAAATTGTCATGAAAGCAAATCACTTGCAACACCAACAGTTTCAGATCACGTCAGAGGATTATTGTAAAACCCTACTAAGTGTACTCAGAACAAAAAATCTTATAACTCTGAAACTGATTAATATTTTTCACAAAACCTTTGAAAGGCACTACATTGGCACAGGCCTTTCTACCCTGAAAGTTTCAGAAACAATTTGTAACATTTAGGTTGTAGGTGAGACCAATAACATGGCTTAACAAAGCAGAAGAATGTAGAATTTTAGCATTTTTGACACACCTGATACTAGAATCTGCTTAGTTGAAAGTTACAAAATTTCCCAGGTCTTGAAAATGTGTCATCCAGATGATACATGTCAAATTTTGCCATAGTTAATTAAATGCCACCAAATTTATTAAGGTGCAAAAATTGGGGTCTAACATTCAACAGCCTGCTCAACCTAACTAACTATGGGCCTTGTATGAAGAAAGACATCACATTTAAACTTGTTTGCTCAGGAGAGGGAGTGGCCATTAGGGTTGACAACCAAAGGAAGACCCTCTAAAGGTACACCATGATGTCAGAGACCCAAAACCTTAATGTTTTCATTTCCCTACTTATGCACTCTGTGTTCAGTCCACCTAATGTCCCAATGAATGTAGTTTTATGCTGGCATGCTTGTGCAGCCAACATCTTGTAGTAGTGCAGATTTGGAGGAGCGGTCACTGTTGGGCAAATGCAGGGCATGCACCAGTAGGTGTGTCCTCACTCCCCAATCAGTCTGCATGCCGGCACCACACCATGCATACTAATGTAGTGAGCATATCTAAGGAAAGGTCTGCTGTAATGTGAGCAAAGCTTGTCACATGCAGTGGACCCTTCTAATGCTTCAACAGCTAGAAACATGGTGGCACAGTGACCGCTAAACTGGCGACTTCAGGGTGCCCAATTCCCAGGTTGGCTTGCCTGCCCCTCAAGTATGTGCCGACAGGAAGCCCACTCCCTGTCGGCAGAATGTGTCCCTCCACTTTTGTTATTTGCAGATGGGGTGCCCAATCCCTATCAGTGTCTGTCCCCCATTCCCATTTTTAGTAGGCCAACGGGAGCCCACCCTCGCATGACAACCCCCTTATTTGTGCTGACAGGTGCCCAATCCCCGTCGGCTACTGTACCCCCAGAAGTGGTATATTTCTAAATTGTTCCTGGTTGCAGTATTCAATCAATCAATCAGTTGTTATTGTTCAGCAAAGCTATTACAATTTATAAATTACAGTCAGAAAAGTATCAACATACATTTATTCCAAAAACCCCTTTTGAGTGCTTTAAACCATTTAAAGTTCTAAAAGTTATAAACTTTCCTTTAATAACTTATGTATTTAGAGGAATGTTGATAATAAAAACATCGCTACATTCTGTAAAATAATTTTCTCAGTACAAGTAAAAGATGTTCAATAATCTCATCTGGAGGAAAGCTGAGATCACTGAGTATAGAGGCCCAACCATTTTCTTCTATTCTGTTCAAAGAGGACACAATAATATAACATGCTTCAGATCATCTTTACATAGTTTACCACATTTACAAAAGGGGACTTAATATTGCTTCTTTTCTGTCTATATAGAATATACTGTGCATTATAACTTTCTGTTCTAAATCTTGAAAATACTCTCTAAATTTTGGGCTCATTAGGTGTGTTAAATATTGTTCAAAACCCCAAAACTTTTAAATCATTTATAATCATTATGTAATTTAGTTTGAGTCAATTTAGAGAATGTTGAGTTAGAATCTGAGTCTCATATTCTGTATTTAATTATTGAAACAATCTCTTCCCAAGGTTTTGTATGTATATCATAAATAATATGTCCCAAACCCAATGGAATATGATTTTCCTAATTAGTTTTATAGAAGGAAATACAAAACCCATTTTTCCATTTTAATCTCCTCCTCCTTTCTGGGCAAGCGGTGCTCCTGGAGTAAGAGATTTTTAAGCAAAGACAAAATTTGTCTCTCTTTTATTAGAGAGCTCAGAGAATGTTGACCAAGTTCCAATCTTAGGATACAGTTAGGAGTTCCTGGGGTAACATAAGAATATAATGATAAAGTTTATTAAGTATAGTTTCCAATATTTTATTAGCAAATCCCCATACTTCTCCTTCATATATTATACTAGTTTTAATTTTTGTATTTAGTACCCTTAGAACTCCTTCAGTCAAGGCCTTTCCCATTTTAGCATGAAATATCTTGAATCGTTTGTAGTAAACAGTATCCTATTCTTAGTATATTCAATATGTTTAGTCCAGCTTAAATTACGGAAAATCATACTCCCAAGTAATCATATGTTTTGACTATCTCTAATTATTCCCCTTAATTGTAAATCTTGGTTCATATCTGGGAGAATTTCCAAATATCAGGATTTTAGTTTTATTTAGGTTTACATTGAGCTTTCTCTCTTGACAAAGAATTTCAAAACACTTTATTTTCCTTCTAAGTCCCACATGAGGTGGATAATAAAACCAGATCATCTGCATATGCTAAACTATCAATTCTACTTTCATTAATTTTAGGTGCATGAAATTCCATGTTTTTAATTTCAAGTAGGATAATATTTAGATAAATATTAAAAGAGTAGGTGCTAATATACAACCTTGTCTAACCTAATATTAGTCAAAAATGCCTCAGTGGTGTAACCATATTGATTATATTGAATCTTTGTCCAAGTTTGTTTATGTAGTCTCATAATAATATCCAAGAGTGCCTTTTCCAATCCTAGTTTTCCAAAGTGGTCCAAAGTATTTTCCTACTAATACTATCAAAAGCTGCTGAAAAATCTACAAAACAACAATATAGTTTGAATTTACATATTTTGTGTATTTCCAAGCTAAATGATGTAAAACATAACAATGTTGGATTGTAGATCTATTACTTCTAAATCCATTTGGGCCTCATCCAAAATTGAATTTTCTTCTAACCAGGTTAACAGCCTACCAAGTATGATTTTAGAAAAACATTTTGAGACACATCTATGAGGCTGATAGGTCTGTACATTCTTGAATCTTTTACATTACCCTTGTTAAAGATCGGAATATAATACTTATAGCCCAGCTCTTGGGATATCTTGAATTCTGGACAAATCCATTAAACATTAGATAAAGAAGTGAGGTCCACCATTCTTTAAAGGACTTATAAGCATCTCCAATGATTTTATCAGGTCCTGGTGCTTTATTAGACTTTAGAAAATGTAATGAATTAAATATTTCTGATTCTGTAATCAAAATTGGCTTTGGAAAATTGACCTCATATCTTATATTTGTTTCTACTTCATCTTCATCTTTAGAAAAATAATTCTTGGAAATATGTAGTCAAGACTGCGGTGTAATATGACATTCTATTTTCTCCTGATATTTATTAAATCCTTGTGCTACTATTTTCCAAAATTGTTTACTATTTCTTTCTATAACCGCTTTTCTTAATTTTTCCCATAGTAAAGCAAATTTTTATTTTTCCTCATCTAAAACTTTCTTGTAAATTTCTTTTTCTTTTCTCAGAATCTGATAGTCCATTTTATTTTATTAATAATCCTCCTATGCTGTCTTAATTTTTGAAAAATTTGCTTTGGCTTTACATCTATGACTGAACCACAATTTGGCTTGATTTACACATTCTTTTTAATTACTTCATTTTTCTTACAGAAAGCACTACATTTGTTTGACTATTCTCCCAGATTCCATAAAATCATGATCAACTTTTTCTTGAGAAGAGATTGTATTTATTTCTCCAGAATATAATATTTCTTGCAATTGATTCTGGTAAATTGAATTCCATCTTATTCTTTTTCATTAATTATTTCACATATTCAACTGCATTCTCCTTCACTTGGATTGTTTTATGAAACTGTTATCTATGGTAAGAGACAGGAGAAGATGAGCAGATTCTAGTCGCTCAAAATTTCCAATCGATGGGTTATTTTAATCCCTCAAGATTTGCCATATCAGATCTGGAAGAGAGGATCCCAAAGGGCCCCTAAAAGTCAATTTTCCCATTCTATCCCACTAGTTCTTCCATTCAAAATGCAAAAATTCCTACTAGCCAATACACTTAAAATATCTCTACACCTATGATTGGATCTTTTTCCAATGTAGATCTTGATGAAGTCAATCTGGGGTTAATAATTTCCAAAACATCTACAAGAGATGAATATAAGCCTTCTGAGATTCCCTCTCTTATTCTTGCATTAAAATCTTCCAAGATGTAAAAGGCCAATTCCTTCTATTTCACTAATAATATTTAGTTGTAAGTTGAGATATGCAGTATAAGGGTCCTCCATTTTATAGACCTGAGTTCTGGGGAAAATAAACATTACACACTATTATTTTCTGAGAGTCCTTAGAAAGTTCAAAGTCAAAATATTTTGGTTTCTATAGATATTTCTCTTATCTTCAGATTTAAGTTAGTCTTTAACAGCAGTAATAACCTCTTATATCTACCAAATTTCTTTTCTCTAAAAGCTGGTAAGATGTAAGGAGCAAAACAGAAACCTAGGAGTTACCTCCTCTATACACCAAGGCCCAGATATTCAAAGGGTTGCGCCATGCGCTAACAGGGTTGCTTGCCATAACTCAAAATACACCATTCTGCGATATTCAGAAGGGGCCAGTTGCGCCACAAAAACATGCTGAGCAACAGCGCAATGGAAATGAAAGGCATGCACAACCGAAGGGGTGGGTCCATGCATAAAGTGCACAATGCAATATTCAAACACTTGCGCCAATGCTCAAGAGTGGCTCACCGGAAGTTGCGCAGTAGCGGAATTGAGCCAAAATAAAAAGACTCAAGGAAGCGCAAGAACCTAGCAGGCTGCAAACTGGGGGAGAGACAGAGAGAGAGAGAGAGAGAGAGACAGGAGCTGGAAGGGCAAAGAGGGACAGTGGGTCCAGGAGGACAGAGAGGCCAGTGGGGGTGCCGGTGCAGTGGAAGCAACAGTGGGGGCAGCGGGGTAACACAGGAACAGCAGCCGGGGGCAGAAGCCAGGGAGATGGACAGTGCAGCTTCCACATGGAAGCTGTAATGAGGGTGAGACACCATGCTGCAGAGGGGCGTGGCGCGGAGGCCATCGGTAGTATGCCCCGACAGGCGGTATCGTGCCCGAATCAGCTTGAGCTGTACACAGACATCGGATTGTGGGCGGTACCGCCTGAACAGGGCAATACTGAGGCGGCTCTGCGAGCTGTGCAGGCACCCTCACGATGGAGTCACCTCTGTCCGTGGAGACCAAGGTGACAGCCTGCATGTGCCTGCTCGCCACGGGCACCTTCCAGAGGCCAACAGGGACACCACAGGCATTACACAGTCGGCCACATCACGCATCCTCACCCCAATTCCTCAGCGCACTGCTGCCTCATGCTGCAGTACATCCATTTCCCAGCACCATGACAGGCGTACAACAAACATGCAGGAGTTCCACATGGTAGCACGTATGCCTGGCGTGCTAGGGGCCTGAGACTGCACCCATGTGGCCATTCGCCGCCACCTGGCCCCGCGGCCAGGCATATCGGAACCAAGGGGTTTTCCAGTGTCAACTGCCAGGTGGTGTGTGATGCCACTGGGCACATTATCAATGTCTGTGCCACACACCTGGCGGAGCACATGATGCCTTCATATGGCACCAGTCTGCACTGTGCCATCGATTTGAAGTGGGGACATCCCACGGGTCATCTAGTGGGTGAGTACACATGTATGGAATGCAAACTCTGGGCAAGGGTGGGAATGACACAGATGCCATGGTAGTGGCACACAAGGATGTGGGCAATATGGACCTGACATGACACTGATCTCACTATCTCCACACAGGTGACTGCGGATACCCACTCCGTCCTGGCTGCTCACACCGTACCGGCACCCCATGACCCCAGCGCAGCTATGCTTCAATGAGGCACATGCCACAACCACGTAACATCATAGAGTGGGTGTTTGGGATGCTCAAGGCATGCTTCGATGCCTGGACACCTCGGCGAGACCTACAGTACAGCCCCAAAAGGCCTGTGGGATATTCCTGGCCTGTTGCATCCTGCACAACATGGCCAAAGACCATGGGATAGCTGTACAGGTCCAAGAGGGGACAGCGATGGGGACACCAGTGGCGCGGTGATGTTGGTGATGAGCAGCCCCCTAGGACGGAGGGACCCCGACTGACCCGGCAGGCCCAGCTGCACCAGGACACCATTGCAGAAGAGCACTACACCCACAGGTAAGTCAAGGGGACATGTGCAGGCAACACTGTCCATCGCAAACCACAGGCACATGGGGAACACACCGTGCATGAAGGTCAGGGAGCTGAAGGTTCCAGGCATACCAACACACCATCAGAGGGGTGAGCACTCATATGGACACACACACACAGGCAGCGTACATGGGCAGCAGCACGGCACTGCGGAAATGACATTGCCAACACACAGCACCACCGACCACCCACCACCTGGACTGTCCGCGTACGTGTGTCGGGACCTGGGAACCTGCACCTTGGTGTACAGTGCAATGCAGGCATCATCATGCACACGCACCTGTGGACAGCAGTTGGGAGGTGTGCAGGTGGTCTGTGTGTCAGCGTGGTGAGTAGAGCACCCAGCAGTGCACTGCCCACCGTGACACACATTGCACACAGGGCAGCACCAGACAGGGCCTGCACTGGGAGACAGCTCAGTCAGGTAGCACTGTCCACGGCCTGCCGGATGCGTGGGTGGCCCGTCATGGCCCAGCAGCAATGGCAGGCTGAGCAGGGGCCACACCGGGTGGTGCTGGTGCACCACCAGGGGTCCACTATTGCAGCACGACCTGCCTGCACAGGGGTCTGCATCCTGCCAAACAAACACGCACCAGGGTGCTCAGGATGCCACAGCAGAACCCGGCATCAACAGGCCTGGTGCGCGGACGCCCGGGAACAGGGGTGGAGGCGCACTGCGTGGGGTGTGTGGTACAGGGCACCTGACAGTGTGGCCAATCGTCCTTGACAGAGACCACTGCCTGGGTCAGCCTGTCAATGGCAGCAGTCACATCCGTCCGCAAGGACCAGCTCGGCTCGGTCCTGAGCACACTCCTGCTATGCGCTCCACGGACACAGATAGTGCCTCCACGGACCTTGCAACCCGCCCCTGCAGCTGTACTGAGTCCTGCAGCAGGCGGGTGTGTCATCAATGGGTACTGTGCCCCAATGGCATCGTGACCCCAGGTGTGGGCGGTCTGGTGCACAGCACCCCTTGAGGGTGGCGCTGTTCGCCAGGACCAGGTATGGGCAGATCAAGGGCGGTGGACATGTGCCACTGCTTGACACTGTACCCCAAACCTGGTGTGTGACTGCTGCTGCTGCCTCCAACTGCTGAGCCCCCAGGTCACCTGTTCCACCTCCATGCTGACAACAGTGCCAGACACCTGCACAGCCACGGTGCTGCCCCACGGTGCTGACAGGCACAGCCTGGGACTGTGCCAGCATGCTAGTACACAGTGTGAACCAGGAAGGCCCAGGGGCACGTGCTGGCCTGCCATGTGTCCGTCATGGGACACACACCTATCACTGCCCATTGCAGGCCTGCTATCATCAATGGTGCAGGTGCGTGCCACTGCCATAGGCACAGCATGCTGGCATACCTGCATGCCAGACTGCTGAGACACATGCTGTGCACCCCTGCACCCGTATCACTGACACGGGTTGTTGGCCCAGCGTGCATGCTGCTGCAGTGCCTGCAGGCTGGTGGCGGAGGTGGATGGTCCCTCCTCCACGTCCAGCAGGTCTGCATCACTGTCTGGACCCACCACCACCACCACTGTCTCCTGAAGGCGAACAGGATCTGTAACAGAAAGAGAGTACATGTGAGTGCATGTGAACAACAGCCCCCAACAACACCACCATGTCATACCGTGCAGTGATGGGCTTCACCTGTCTGGAATCCTCCTCATGCAATGCGCCCCAATAGGCACTTTCGGCTGCATAGCCATGACCAGTGTCTCCTCTGTAGGGGTCAGCTGCAACACCACTGGTGGGCCCCCACCAGTGCCAGCACGTGCCGCCCTGAAGGCTGCCACCTGCTCCTTCAGCCTCCTGCGGTCAGTCCCCATCTTCTTCTTGCATTCCTGCATGGGCGCTGGTGGCTTCCGTGCAGGTTGACAGCGAGCTACCCCCTCCATGCAGCTGCACGTTCTTGAGGGTGCCCTCCGTCCACTCAATAGTGGCTCATCCTCCAGGTAGGCCTGGAAGAGGCCTCCGTCTCTGCCAGGTGAAGTTCGGCCTCCTCCCTCGCCCGCCGTCCACACCCTCAGCTTGGCTCTGGTCAGTCATGGTGATCTGTATGGGTGGAAGTGGACACCTGTCACTGTGCAGTCGACAGCATTTCCCCATGAGCATAGCTGCCGCCGGGGGAAGCCCCCGTTTCCTCTCTGCATGGCAGATACTGATAGAAAGGGTGTCCTTTGTCCCTTTCTAAGTGCCCTTTTCATGCTCAGCCCCTCAGCCTTTATCATCCTCCGCCCATGAGCATTGTCCTGAGCATCACACAGCATGTAACTCACCTCTCACCTGCAGTAACCAAATCTGGCCAGCACAACCCACTGTCGCATTTTTATAGCGCAACACATGCAAATGAGGTGTGGCGCAACTTTAATGACATGCTAATTAGCCACTGCACCTTTGAATAGCTGATCGAATGATTTGCATATATCGGCTGAATATCGCGTATTTAACCTGCGCCATCTGGAAGAGTCCGGCTGAGCCAATGGCACAGGTTTGTGGCTGCGTGCTACACTGCATTACACATGCCCAGACAGCTTACGCGCCATCTATCGCGCTGCAGACCTGCTGGCGCGATAGGCGATTCGAGCTATGGCCACCATTGTGACAGTGGCGCTACAGCACTGGGCACTATATGGCGCTGTGGCACTACTGCGTGATAGTCCACTGTGGCACTGGTGAGCAGCAGCGCAGTCGGCGCGGGATGCCCTACTCGTCCGATGGCGCTATGCGTAGCCTTGTGTCATTACCGTGACCTTGTGTACCCTCTGACCCCTGGCGCTGTTGGCATTCCATGTATGCGTCCCTATTGCGCTGTCTGGTGACAGTACCATGTGAAAATGACAGCGCTGTTTGAACAGCGCGATTGGAACCTGTGGTGGTCTATTGTGCAACAACTCCACGTGGGAGTTCTACGCGGCGAGGTGCCATATTGCCTGCTGTAAAGTTGGTGCCATGGCTGGGAGGAGGCGGTGTCCTGGAGCCAGATTGAAGTGGCCAACCTGGTGGCCCTAGTTGAACCACACTATGATGGCCTGTATGGTGAGGCACCCTCACCAGTGCCAGGACTCAGCTGTGGCAGCAAGTGGCCACTGACCTGGTGGAGGTCACTGGGCGGGGCGGTCTGCTGAGCAGTGCGGCACGGTACAGTGACCTCCGCTGGAGAGGCCAGAACTTTGTCGCGGCTGCGGTCATGTGCCAGGTGGGCGTAGTGCCTAGGCCAGGTGAGTGTACCATCTATGCACCTATATTCTCTGTAGGGGTGTGTGTGTGCTTGGGTGGCTGTGCATAGGTGCCGGCTTGGACACGGTTGGCTGTGTCAGTGTGTGCAGCTGTGCGATGGATGGTTATGGCTGTGTGGCAGGCACTCTCACTGGGGCAGGGCACTCTGCTTTGAGTCACACTGATGTTTGTCTCAACATATGTCTCCCACAGGTCGGAATCTGAGGGCGCGGGGCGGCGGTGACATGGGCGTGCCAGGGCCCGGTGCGGGGTGTTGTGCCCAGCAGCAGCAGCAGCGGCAGAGCCAGCTGCTGGAGGAGTGTGAGAATCATTACTTCATGGATGCTATTGCATGCTGGAGGCAAGACCACCAGCCATGCACAACTACAACCATGCAGGAAAGGGAGGTCATAATTCCACTATACAAGACACTGGTGAGGCCCCACCTGGAGTACAGTGTACAGTTCTGGAGACCATACCTACGTATGGACATGGACTGGGTAGAGAGGGTTCAGAGGAGGAGCACGGATGGTGCATGGTTTGCATCACAAGTCCTATGAAGACAGGTTGAAGGAACTGAACATGTACTCCCTGGAGGAGAGGAGGAGGGGGATATGATGGGGACATACAAGTATCTTACAGGGGAACAGAGTGCAGGAAACACTATTTTTAAGTGTAAAAGATTTTCCAGGACTAGAGGCATGGGATGAAGTTGGAGGGGCGATTCAGAGGAAACATGAAAAGAATTTCTTCACAGAGCGGTGGTGGAAAGTGGAACACCCTGCCAGAGGAAGTGGTGGGGGCTGACTTGGTCACGAGGATTAAGAATGCAAGGATAGCCATAAAGAATTCTGGAGGTCAGGGTAAGGTGCAACAGACTTATAGGAAAACAGAGTGAACTTACAAGGTCAAATGGCCAGACTGGGTGGCCCATAGGCCCTTATCTGCCGACACTGTCTATGTATCCATGTATGTAGGCACGACACAGGTGACATGCATCACTGTGCAGTATCACAGCACGTCTGTGTATCGTCACTGGTGGACCAGGCATGCACTGGGCACATAGCTGTGTAACTGGCATCGCACCGTTGCCACATCACTTGCCAGCCTAGTTTGTACTGTGATTGACATGGGGCGTGTGTGTGGGTGGTGGTGCGCATAGCTGGTGCCGCCTGTTTGTGATGGCCATGTGCATGTTCACTGTGGGTGGGTGTATGCCATCACAGGTGCAGGACATTGGGCTATATGGCTTGCAGGTTGGGTGGTGTTCAGGGTTGTGGTCAGTCACAGCCATTGACTGTGTTCCCATTTTCCTAGGCCTCATTGTGCTCCGGAGGATCGGGCAGGCACTGCAGCAGCTCACCCAGGTCTCCGTGGACAACAGGACCATCCTCAGCAACATGCAGCGCCATGGGGTATGGAGGCGGCACAGCCATACATGAGAGCACCAGGCGGCAGAGGACCAGCCTCCAAGGCCTTAGGCGGATTCCCTTCCCTTCACCCATCCCTCCACTCTGCCTTCCCTCTCAAGTTCTTCATCCCTACCCTTGCCCACCCTACCTTGTACCCCTCCCCTCTTGTAAATAGTTATGTTGTTGTGGATTTTGTAATTACATTTTCTAATACATTTATATTTTGATATGATTACTGTGTTGGTCTCTGATTTGCAGCTGGCTATGGTTGCTCAGTTGCAGTGGTGTGCATGCCATCTGGGCTGGTATGGTCCTGGGTATATGTGTGTGTGTGTGTGTGTGTGTGCATGTGTGTGCATGGAGGTATCTCCAGCATGGCAGTGGCTTTCGGTTGGTCTTGCCATCTGCTGCCACCCACTGCTGGGTGCACAGGGTGTGTCTGGCTGGCTTCTGTGTTGCAGGGCTGGCGTGTGCTGGGGGACTGCTTGGTTTCCTGCAGTGCCAGTCACTGCACATGGGTGGTGTCTTGGGGTCACAGTGCAGGGTGTACTGTGCATATGGAGGCTGATGTGCACTGTGGTTGTCAACCCTGTGTGGCACTCTCCGCCTGCCAGTGGTTGTGCTGGGGTGTCAGGGCTCTGCTATGCTTTGTTGGCTTGTCCCCATGGGCACGTGGATCATCCGTCCCACCCCAGTGATGCTGTGCTTGGGGTGTGCAGGTGTGGTGTTGGTTCTGCAGTGTGTTCCCGTGCCCATGTGTGGCATGGCTGGCAGTGGGCCCCAGCCTGCCTCCTGGATGTGCAGTTCCATTGCTCTGGGCGGCTGTGCTTGCGCTATGGCAGCTCTGGAATGCTCAGCTGAGCTTCCTGGTTGCGCCATAAGCGCAACATTTCAACTCAACTTCTCCTTCCTGGTTGCACGATGGCACAGTATTGCGATATTCAGGCGTTGGTTGCTTGCACAATTTGCTCTGCTCCATGTTTGAATCTCGCACCTGATACACATTCGCTTAACTGGTTTGTGCTTCTCCTGCTGTTGCGCTACTTTGAGCGCAGTTTGAATATCTGGGCCCAAGTCTCTTGGAGTGCAATTATATGAAAGGATTAAAAAAAGAACTACCTCAGGATCCATAACTTTCAAATGAAAACCTTCAATATTCCAAGACAAAATGGTTAATTTTCCCTCTTTGTGTCCAAAACTATTCCTCTGTTCAGGTGTAGCAAATTCTAAATGTCATTCTGGATCCAAATTTATCAGAGTTTCAAAGCATTTAGATCCCTCTAGTTCTCAAGATCTATAAGGGGTTATCTAAATCCTTTTCATCGTTCCTATAGAGACCTCTTCCACTTCTTTATCCATTTCATTTGGGTAAATAATATATATTCCCAATTTGTCTAAACTTTCCTCCAGACCCATAAATATTTGGCCTTTTCTGGATTTTTAAAATGCAATCAATTTGACTGGAACCAGCTGTATTTTATAAACTTTAATATAGTCTACCATGTTCTTAGATATTTTGGATCCAGAGATTCTTGTGAGGAAGGAGAGTAGTTCTTCTCTTATGCTAGTATCTGAAATATTTCTAGCTGTATCCCGTCCAAATAAAGTCACTGTTCTACATAACCAACTCTCATTTTGTTTTTCCATATTTATCAATTATTTCAATTATCTTTGCTATATCACTATCCTCCTTCTTTACCTTCCCTATCTTTTGGGACTTGTTCTCATTAGAGACATTTCAGTAAGATTGCAACACTTTTGAGAGTCCTATGCCCATTATTATCAGATTTATTTTCTGGACATATGTTTTTGGAACTAAAAGAGGTAACAACTACAATTCCTTTTCCTCTAAACACATTTTTTATCTATTATCCATTTAGCTGTTTCCTTGGTTTCACAATACAGTAAAACTGTATCATAAACTACCACATTGGGTGGTCTCATAATAAATATCTCTTCCTCCACTGATAGTATGATCTCTAGCATATGAAGAACTCTCTCTCTTAAATCCTCACTAGTCTCTGTACGTAGGTCTTAAAATTCCTGTTATTTCAATCATATATTCCATGTCCCTTCCATTTCCCCTTCTATTTCCCTTCTATTGACTTAGTCCAAGGTTTACTTGTCTGATATTGTTCAGTCTTAATATCCATAGCCCTAACATTGGCCCTTGTTAACATCATAAGGCTAGAACCCCATGTATCCTCATAGATGAAATTAAACTTTCCTTTTACTTCTATTTCATTTGTTTTTATACTATCTTCTGTTAGCTCTATTCCAGAATTTCTGTTTTCCTTTTAAATACTTTCTTTACAACCTTGGAATCATGTTCTAAAATCTTCCTTTCTTTCTGTTCTTCTTCTCCCAGTTTTATTTTCCCCATATTTAGTTACTATTGAGGTTACAGTTTCAGCTTGATCTGGTGTCTTTTCTGCTGTCTTATCTGATATTTGGATCTGCTGAAATGGTGCACTATTTTGTCTAAATTTGTTGAAAATGGCAATAAGACCTGAATTGCCCTGTTCTCCATTTTTTATTTTTAGGTGATGAGCTCTTTTACTTATAGTCTCCTATTGGACTTTAGCATTTTTATTAAAATTTTGTATGAGAGCTCGATTATAAAATATATCTGCTCTAATATTCGATGGTTCTTCCTTCAGAGCTATGATATTCTCTAATACAGCAATATCTGCTTAATATCTATTTTTAATTAACTCTAACATTTGTTTTGATAATACAGATCCAGCTATGAAATTTCTCCTATTATGAGAATCTTTCCTTGCTCAGTAGATCCATTCTGAGGGCTATCCCCAATGTCTGAAGCATAGGCTTGAAACCCTGATTAACCATGGGGTATCCCTACTTTGTTCAGCCATTTTTTAAGTCCTTCAATAGTAGAGCTCAATTCTTGAATTATCTCCTTTAATTCTTTTTAGCTTTGATCTCTTTATGAAAGTCCTCCATATTAGGAGAATACAAAGATGGACCTTCAAACCTTAGATAAGTATCATTTCTAGTTCTTAAAGTGAAATGACTTTCTATGCAAGAAAGGTTAGAGGAGACATCAGTGGAAAGGGCTATAGGTGAATGATTAGAGTCACTATAACTGCAACCCTCTTCACTTTCTTTCTGGAAAAGGTTTCCCAAAGCGTAATTTCCATAAGATTTCCTCAGGAAGGTATTTACGGCATACTCATCATGTATTATTTCTGGAAAAAACCTTTTCCTGGATTACTAACTTCATCTGCTTGTAATGAGGGAACATCTTTTGAAGTAATACATTTTGGAGTAGACAGATACCTAGGGCCCCTTCTTATCAACCCATATATATGTAATTTTAACTGTCTTTTGTTTGTTGTACTATCAGTATGATTTTCATCCTGCTTTACAGACATATTTTTTGGATTAGTTGTCCAATCTGATAATTTAGACTGTAAACTGACTTTTTCCCTTGTTTGTCTCCATTAACAGATGCTTTCTCTTTTCATAATTATCTTTAACTTTGGGATCTCTGGCAGCCAGTTTTGTTTTCAGGCCCAGAGAACTTCCAAAGCAAATCTTATATTCCCTCCTTAGTTTCTGCTTCAGGAATAGTTCCCTCAAGAGTTAGACTACCTTTACCACTTCTAGTCTGAACCATTATGTAAAGAAAGAAAAAGAGAAAAAAACGCTAATTTAAACTTAAATTCAAACACAAACAAGCATTAACAATTTTATAAAGTAAGGAATTCCATTCCGAAGGTCCAGAAGTCAATAAATTGAGTATTTAGTAGTCAGGAGAAGATAGCCCCAGAAACTCCAGTGCCGATTCCAACTTCAGAATATGTCTACAACAAGCCAATAAGATAATGTCAGTTTACAAGTTATGTCATTAAAGAAGCTGTCATAATCCTTTTGCATCTGATGAAATAAGTCACTGAGATAAGTACAAAACTTTATCGAAGTGTTGGAATCGTGATATCTTGCAGTAGCTTCAGATTCAGTTTCACTTGAGCCCCCTTTTGTACTGGCCAAGAAAAGGTAAACCATAGACTATAGAAAATTTCTTGAAAAGGAACTCCACTTGTCTTCTTGTCCTTCTTTGCACTGAAAGGACAAAAGGATAGAGGCTAACACAAGATAATTTTAAATTATCAGAATAACAATATTAGATATAATTTTAGCACAATTAAGATTATAAAAATGTTCAATTATAGGACTCTGAGTACCAAAGGCGTACTAGTTTCCAAAATAAATCCTTTAAAACCCTATTTCTGGACGAAAACCTAAGCATAACATGAAAGATTATAAGTACCAAGGTACTTACTTTTAAATTGAAAACATCCAAGGAAACACAAAAGTTTGTGGCCTTTATCTGCTTCGCTATAAACAGGAAATTCTGTAAACCATCTAGTCACTCAAATATTATCCCAAGACCATTTTGTTTAAAAGTAGTACTTTGTCTTTTGATGTCTGCATGCAACTTTCAGCGTTCACACAGGTGTGCTCTAACTTCTGAATGACAAACTGCACTTTTGGTAAAATAAATATTGGCATTGAATTTGTAACCTTGGACAGAATACTAGTCTGCAAAGAGCAAGTGCTACTGTCTCCTTTTAATCTGGACTCACTCTATGTCAAGCTAACGGGCAGATGCCAGACTGAAAATGAGCATTGGAATTCCGTGTGATGATATGCCCAAGTAATGATTATAGAGTAGCTAAATAATTAGTCAGCTCGTGCATTCAGTTAGTCATCAATTACTAGTCAAGTGCCTACAGAGAGCGGTGAGCCAGTTTCTCCCTAGAGTGACTGATGGGAATCCGGAATCTCTCATTAATCTCTCATCACTCAAAAGTACTTAAACAGATGACACTGATTAATTAATTAATTCAAATTGAGCCTTGTTCTATTTGTTCCAATTTATTCAATTTTACCTAAGTAAAATTACATGAAACAAATTAGGCCAATCAAATAATTTTGGTTTTACCCAATCTACATGGTTTTCACAATTTGCATGAATTATCAAAATATCTCGAGTTACTCAGAGGTTTTCTATTATAATTTTCCTCGTTTTCCAATTAACTATTCAGTTCTGTTTGTCCAACAATTAAACAAAACCAAGGAATTAAAAATTGTGAAAGTGTACTCTAAAAAGAAAAAAGTCTGATATGCCTCAAAGAAAAATAAGTTAACCACAGCGTGTATCTTTACACCATCCTCAATTCAAGAGCACCAAGCTCCGATTACAGAAACTCACTGAGTGCAAAATAAAATAAAATGAATAAGAACCTTGTATAACACAATCTGATATATTTAAATCAAACCCGCTTGCATTTTAACTAAGACACTAATTTAAACGTAAAAAGCGTGATTTACATTAAGCTAAATAATTGTATTTATAGTAATAGTATTTTAAGTGTAGAATTAATTTTATTTTAAAGCACTTTACAGTAATTTTAGGATGTCCCCTGCACCCTCCCACCATTCTCCATTTTATACAGTGTGAAATATAACTTAAATAGAGAAAATTGTGTACAGAGTAAAGTTTGGACTTTCCAGCTGACAAAAGCCTAAAAACAAGACTGATATCAGGCAAAGATGCATGGAGGAGTCTTTTAAAACAGACTCCTCGTAGTTAAACCTCCAACTTCAAAATTTTTATAAAACACAGAACTTGTTGGGAATACCAGTCCTCCATGGGACCGCTCTCTCCCCTCCTCCAGTCGGCTCTCCACCAAGACTCCTAACACCGGGAGAAAGCAAGGGACTTCTCTACAAGCCTAATTTTAGATTTTGCAGCTAAGTTAATCTGGAAAGAGCACCAGAATTAAGCGCTAATATCACCTCTCATTGCTCTATATAAATGATTCGAGATCTTTTAACGAAAAGCTTCTCCAAGCTCTTTGCAGCAGCGGTGGCATACCTGTTATGAGAGCAATGGCTAGCATTCTGGTACTCCTGCTGAGTGCTCCTCCTCAACTTCTCTAGCGTGCAGCTGTGCAGTCTGCCATCAGTCTCTCGAATCACAGTCGGTTGCAGTATTGAGCAACACTAGAGAAAAGAATATGCGGTGCTGTGAAGAAGGAAGTTCCTCAGACTCTTTAACCAGTGGGCCTGTAGCTTAATGGTTAGAGCTCTGGAACAACATACCAGAGGTCAAGGTTCAAATCCGGTGAGTCCACATTTTCCTTTCTCATTTCCATCCTTGATTTTAAAATATATACCTTGCAGGGGTTAAACTGCACTGAGGAAGAGGTATTTCTAAATTGGTTCCTGGTTGCAGTATTACGCACCACTAGAAAGGAATGTGTAGTGCTGTGAAGAAGGAAGTTCCTCAGACACTTTAACAGTGGGCCTGTAGCTTAATGGTTAGAGCACTGGAACAGGCATCCCAGAGATCCAAGGTTCAAATCCGGTAAGACCACATTTTCCTTTCTCCTTTCCAACCAAATAGGTATGCAGTTTCTGCTTGGAGAACTGGTCTCTCAGTAGTTGAGCATTTAATCTCCAAATTCCATCTACTCCTCAGAGGTGTTTAAGAGTAACAGCAGAGAAACAGGAGCGTGGTCAAACAATACATGGGGAATTATGTCACAGGACAGAAGCTCAGAGAGAGAGAGGCTTGCTTAGCAAAAGAAATACAGGAGGAAGTATTATGGGGAAGAGTAGAAAGTGTATTGGCAAGCAGTGGGGTTCAAGAGACACCAAGGATCTGTTAGCCCATGATAATCAATGAAAACTCTCAAACCCCACTGCACAGGGAAGAGACCTTTTTGATGTAACCCAGACCTGTCAAATCATTTTGGAAAACCAATTTCCAATCCCCACCTAAGAGGATTGGGTATACTGTAAGATTCCAATTGCTTCCTGAGGGATCTCGAAAAAACAGGAGTGTCGCATTTGCACCATATATTGACCCTAAATCAGCACGAGATCCCGAATGGGCATGGAGAAAATAAAATGACTCTAAGTATCCCAGAGTTCCTGAAATAGTTGAAAAGGAATACCCTTTGCCACCACCCCTTTTGTGCTGGAACCAACCTCAAAGCCCACCCAACCCAGTTCTTCCTAAAGAGATGAACATCTTCTCTGTGCAGGTGAGACTCCTGAGCAACGCAACAGTAGCCTGAGATTTGTGAAGGTGACTCAGGATATTATGCTGTTTCTGTTTATTCTGCACCCCTCGATGTTTCATGATATAAACTTGTATGAGACACTGCTCATCCAATACAAAGAGAAAACAGTAAATATAGGCAGACCCCATACCCTGATTATTTATGTGTGCTCTGGGAGTCCCACCTCCACCCCCATTCACCCATGGAATGCCCCCAAAAAGACAAACTGCAAAACAGTCCAAACCCCCCTAAAACTATAAGCCAAACTATACCCGTCCTAATGACCAGCTGACTCCACTCATATTCCTGCCCGTGATTCAATAAAACTGCTTTCCCATCCACTCTCCCAATCACTCATCTGAAAACCCCAACAAGAAGAAGCATAATTAACAAGAATATGAAACCAGTAGTGCCATCCCTTTTACATTCTTAAGGAGAATAGACCCCCAAAAACATCATATCATCATGCAAAGCTGTAACACAAAAAGAATGCTCTAAACTGAAGCAGAGGTAAAGCCTAGAGGAGGATTTCTAGATACAGGACAACCAGTTCACCCTCAGATTGAAGTGGCAGTGTATCTGTAGTAGAATGAAAGAATTTCAACTGAAATTGAGGACACTGAACAGAAAAAGTAAGTAAAAGTGAGTGGAGGATTGGCGCTAGAAAGCGGCCGATCAGGTAGACATCATATGACCTGGGGCCTAACAATATGGAAAGGAAACAAACTAACACTAGGGGCACCCAGTGTCAGAATTATTTAAGTTTAGCTGGCACCAGGGATTGGGCACCCATGCTCATTTCACTTCATTTAGGCTGCAAATGTGGCTAATGGCAGACATTCAGGGAAGGAAACAAATGCCTACATATGGCTATGTTCTGCAGGGGTGGAGCTACACATTGACATGTAGCCCTGTCCCTGCTGAATGAACACAGCTGAGTGTAATATGAATACCTAGAAATAGGCCTGCCACTTATAACACAAACACATTCTCATAAAACAACCACATTAAGCAATGTGGTCCTAAGACAGGGTGTGGGAAGGCTGTGTGAGGTGATAGGGAGTTGGTGGCCTCTCAGAGGTGCTTTCAGTACCCTGTGCAAGTATTGTGAGGAAAGGGAGGATTGGGGAGTTCAACACATGGTTGGGGGAGCGGTGTCAATCCAAAGGGTACAGGGTAGTGGGTGGATGGGGTGGAACCTGGGACAATAATGATCTGTATGCAAAGGATAGGCTGCACTTCAGTGGGAAGGAGAAGGGTTATTAAAGCAGAAGTTAGAGAGGTTTAAAGTGACAAAGGTGGATTAAACTAGGTTGGGGTCTTGAGTGGACAGCTGGTAGGTGGGATCGAAGAGAGGAGCCAAACAAGCTACCCACCAAGCTAGCAGGGAAGGATTCTTGGCAGTTTCCTTGGGGGAATAGGAGGGAGGAGAAGTGTGGAAAGGAATGGAAGGGACAGGATGGAGAGTGGTTTCATTGAATGTGAGAAGCTTGGTAACAAATCAGCTGAGTTACAGGTGCTCTTGGCAGTGAGAAGAGGTGGACAGTGCAGCCATCACAGAAACTTGGGTCACCGAATACCAGGACTGGGATCTGACAATCCCAGGATATGAATTCTACAGAAAGAACGTAGGATGGGGAGGGGAGGGTGGCATTCTATGTGAGGGACATGATCAAATGTACAAGGCAAGAGGGGGCAGGAAAGAGAACAGGGTAATTTGAATGCAGCTCCTGGACTCCAGTGGTAGGAAGCTGAGGTTTGGGGTGGTGTACAGGCTGCCATCCCAGGCAGAGGAGCTGGACAGGGAGTTAGCAAAACAAATTAGGACAGTATGTAGGAAGGAGAACCTGGTCATTGTAGGGGACTTTGATCTGCCAGAGGTTGACTGGAGCACTCCACTCACCTCCAGTGCTAGGAAGCAGGTGCTGCTGATTGTGATCCAGGAGTGACTCCTGACACAGCTGGTCACTGGACCTACTAGGTTAAGTAACATGTTAGATCTGATATTGCTGAATAGTAAGGCAGTGAGGAAATAAGGTTGAGCACCCACATGCTGATATCAATCACCAAACAGTGTGGTTTACTATTACAATGAGCGTGGAGTCAGAGGACTCACTAACAAGGTGGTGAACTTCAGGAGGGAAGACTTTGGGAGGATGTAGGAGATACTGAAAGAAAGTTGAGGCCATAGGGCAGAGATGGAAGCAGAGCATAAATGGGACAATATTAAATGGGGATTACAGAGTTGATGGAAGCTTGCCCCAAGTTACAGAGTAAGAGAAGCATAGCAAGGAAACCATGTTGGTTGAACAGTGAGGTGATGGAGGGATAAGGGCAAACAGAGCTGCTTACCAGAGGTTCAGAAGAATGGGTAAGGAGGAGGACTGGCAGAAGTATGCAAGATGGATGAAAGATGTTACCAAGAGGGTGAAGGAAGTGCAGGGATAACATAGTGAGGATAAAGAGGGTGAAGAGTGGGTGGAAAGGGAGAGGAACAGGAAGAAGCATTAAATGAATACTTTTGCTCAGTGTTCACACAGGAGAAGGGGACCACTACCACCTTGGACTGGGAGGGTGGGAGTGGAAGAGGTGACAGATGGAATGATTGAGGAAGTAGAGTATTAGCGGTACTGAGGGTGCTAAAAGTGGACAAAGCACCAGGGCCAGGTGGTATCCACCCCAGGGTGCTGAGGGATATAGTGGACATGCTGGCAGAACTGCTGGCAGATCAGTTCAGTACCTCTCTGGATACAGGATGTGTGCCTCAGAACTGGAGGATAGCTCAAGTGGTGCCAATACACAAAGCGGCCCAAGGGATGAACCGTGCAATTATCAGCCAGTCAGTCTCACTTCAGTCCCACTTCCATAATAGGCAAGCTTATGGAGATAATATTGAAGGAGAGGCTGGTGTCATTTCTAGTGGACAATTACCTCCAGGATGTGAGGCAGCATGGGTTCATATTTGGGAAGTCCTGTCAAACTAACCTAATACAATATTACGACTGGGTAACAAGAGAACTGGATAGGTGCTATGTATTGGATGTCCTCTATTTGGATTTCAGCAAGGCCTTTGATTCAGTACCTCATGGGTGGCTTGGGGAAGCTAACTGATGTGGGAGTAGGGCGAAGATGGCAAAGTGAATTACAAACTGGCTACATGGGAGGCTACAACGGGTGGTGGTGGGGAATTCTCAGCACCAAGACCAATGAAAACACTGTGCTGCAGGGCTTGGTGCTGGGCCCTGTGCTATTTGGGGTCTTCATTTCAGACATCCTGCATGCAGTGGTGAGCCGGTAAGTCTGTTCAGAGACAATACCAGAATGGGTGAAGTAATGGATGAGAAGGAGGGATGGAAGCAACTGCAGGGGATCTAACCAAACTGGAGGGTGGTCGGAGAGGTGGCAGCTGGGGTTCAATGCAAAAGTGTAAGGTTATGCGCTTTGAGGCAAAGAACTTAAGGAGAGAATACTGGTTGGGGTGATGCTGGGGATCAATGAGGAGGATAAGGACCTGGGGTGATGGTAACAAGGAGCATGAACAATTCTGCACAATACAGAAAAGTGGCAGCAAGGTGAACAAGATATTGGAGTGTATATAGAGAGGGGTTCTCATCCAGGCAGAGAAAGGTGATCTTGCCCTCTACAGGTCACTGGTCAGGCCGCCCTTGAAGTACTGTGTACAGTTCTGGAGGCCATACCTGAGGCGGGATATCAAGCTACTGGAGGGAGTGCAACGGAGGGCAACAAGGATGATACAGGAATGGAGGGAGAGACTATGAGAACAGGCTGGGGAACTGAATATGTACACCTGGAGGAGAGGAGGGATGGGGGACATGATCATAACTTTCAAGTATCCGAGGGAATCAACAAGGATGGAGCCAACAGGGTTTAAACTGAGGAAGGAAGGGACACTAGAGGAATGGGCCAGAATAGGGGGAAGATTTAAGAGAGATGAGGAGGCATTACTTCACAGAGAGGTGATGTCAAGTGGAACACCCTACCCGAGAGGGTGATCTCATGCAAAACTGTGGGTAGCTTTAAAAAGGCAGACAGAGAACAGGGAGGCGTACAGGTGGGTGAGGCTGAGAATGGCTGAGGGCACACAAAGGGAGGGGGTGGGGCAGCTGCAGCTAGGGCACTAGCTGCACACTCAAGCAGACATTGATAGACCAGGAGGTTTGTTTCTGCTGGCACATTCGTATGTTCATATAAAAATTCAGTTATTTTAGAACACTGATTTTTCTAATTGCACATGCTCAGAAATGGAACTGTTTTCCTTTATATTTTAAAAATACTTTAGTCTGGGAGATAAAAACACTAAAGCATGTACTCTGTACCAAACTCTATCAAACCTGTAAGTGTTTGGTTTTAAATTCTCCCAATTATTTAGCTATAGGTTAGCAAATAAAGATCAATTTATGACATTTTAGGTTATGTGCCCTTCTGTAACTTTGTCATCGGTGAACTGATGGCCACAAACTGCTCAGAATCCAGAGATCTTGGCACCATCACTGCATTTTCCAAATGTTATGTAAATTGGTTGAATGGGGCAAAGCTAGTAAGGTGCATATATTAGGGGTTTAACATTTAGGTGCTTTCTCAACCCTAACATACAGGTGCAATCACGCCTGTATAATATAGAGTATGCAATGGCCTGACTCAAAATACACAATTTATCTTCAAGTGTGATGGAGCAGGACCATCACTCACAAGTCACAAAGCCATGAATGAGCTATGAAAGTCCCCCTTACAACTGGCAGTATAAACTGCAGATTTGTGTCAGATCCTTGCATAGTCGATTTGTACAGTACATCAGTTTTGGTAGTTATAGCTTTTAAATCTACTACGTGTTTGTAGACTGAGCAGTTTCTCTTTGATTGCAACTGCTGGCTTCAGTGCTGAACTCAAAGCAGAGCTGATGCCATTAGCATTGTGATGGCTGTTTTCTTATTGATTCAGTACTTCACTGTGACTAAACAAATCTTCAGGTTATGAGTTTTGACTACACTAATAACAAAATATCATGATAGCTTGAGGTTAGCTACAAAGATATCACTTGTCATCTTATTATTTTCATCTCCACGGTAGTATAAATACATGATATAGTATAGTGATGCTACCGTGCCACTATAAAGTAGTTAGGGTTAAATAGTCTGTTTAATGTTAAACCCCTAACTCTGTACTTTAATAACCTTGCCCTGTTCAATGGAATTGCACACAATTTTGCATGCATGGTCTGTGGCAAGATCTTGTTCTGGTCAGATGTGTGGATTCTGAGACTCAGATAATGCAATTTTAGGAAAAATTGGGGTGAGGGTGGGTGCTGTTTTCATTTGTCGGTGACTACAACCCAATGGTTTGGAATTTTGTTCTGAAATCTTTAAGGCAGAAAGGGCTTGCACTAGGATAGTACCTTTGTTCATTTGATGAAAAAATATTAGCCCATTCTCAAGTTATAAGGCTTTGAAATTTCAGTACAGCGCATGTTCATTAGGGTTTTTCAAATAAATGTTTGATATGAACAAAGAATTCAGCACATGAAAAGAGATTCCTCTTTCATGAAGTGGACATCCTCTTCGTGATTTAAAATTCATCTTTCTCACTTTGGCCACATTGTTTCCATTTTATTAAATTATTTTCAAAACCTATAAAGTGATGCCATGCACACACAGACACATTAATTGGCTAAACAGGGCCCATTTAGCTGGATTCTAGACTTACATTTTCAAAAACAACCCCAAGATGTGTTTTGAGACATCCCAAAAATCCTTGCTAAGTCTTCTTTTATGAGATGATTTTCTTGTGTCATAAGGCTCACAAAAGAGGAATAAGCCATACAAAACAGGAGTACTGTCTCATGAAATATGATTTTGGACATAGTGTTTTTCCACATTCTTTTGTGAGGCAGGATCTTCTTTCATGAGCTCATGAAAATCTCAGGAAAGATGGTGCCATAGAATGAAAGAGGATTTTAGACTTAGTTTTTCAACATTCTTGTTTTGTAAGCAAGCATTTTCTTAAGTGAACTCACAAAAATCTCATGAAAGGGGATGCCTTCTTATGATTTTGACTTAGTTTTTCCACATTCTTCTTTTATAACCAGGAATATTTTTGAGAGCTCACAAAATCTAATGAAAGAGATGCTTTCTCATAAAATAAGATTTTGGACTTAGTGTTTTTCACATTTTGTTTCCAGAGATGGTATTTTCCTTCATTAGGTCACAAAACAAGAAAGAGGCCTCACAAAACAACATGTTAGCCTTACTTTTCTTCCAGAATATTCTTTTTAAAGGCAATCTTCTTTTGAGCCTTCACAAAACAAGACTGGTATCTCAGTGCGCCTGTGCAGCCTGATACACTCCACATGTGGCACAAGGTCCAAAGGCACTGTGCATCAGCATCTATGGAGGCACAGAATCACACAGCCAGATGGATGTTTCTACACATTTCCCCAGGGGACCTGCATGAATGAGGATGCACATCTAGTATCTCAAGAAGACAGGAAATTCACTGCAAAAATGCATTAATACACCAGTTAGGGTTCAGGCTAAGGTGACAAATGTAGGAAATGTGGTGATAGGGCTTCCAACACTAACTCCCCCACCAAGCAGCAAAGGAAAGAAAACATTAGGGTTTGGGGTCTACAGAGTCCTGACCAGTCAGTGGTGGGGTCTTCCTTGAGTTGTCAACCTAGTGCTCACCTTCTTACCTGAGCAAACATGGTCAGACATTATCTCCTTTCTTTACACATGACCCTGCATGTAGAAAGCTAGAGCACATTGTGTTGGCACCATGTGGTGACAGATACCTTTTCAGACTTTATCACTATGAGTCACTGACTTTGAGCTGTACATTTTGCTTCACACAAGATTAGAGATGTGTGAAGTTGCAAAAATGGCAGCAGTAAAATGTTGTGTATTTTAAATCCAGAACAAATGGTTTGATACCTTTATTGGACCAATAAAGTTGTTACAAAAGAACAAATAGCTTTAGCTTTCAGACCAACAAGTCCTTCTTTGGAAGCTTAAACTAATACACAAAATTTTCCTCAGTTCAAAGTTGCACTTTGCATTCTATTTACAGTTTGCTGGATATTCAAATTTGAAAACTTCAATGCATGTTAATTCAAATAATTGAAGTATCTCAGATCCATAAAACTGGAACTTCACCATCAAAGTTTTGTATAATATTAAAGTTTGCAATGTACCATGGGATAGGAGGTCACATGTTGCTGAACAGCCAATGAGAAGCTAGTTTGGTTGTTCTCTGAGTGTAGTGTGTTAGAGAGAGACTTAGAGAGCAGAGCTTGTGCTTGTTGTAGCAGTCTGGAGTCAAAATCTATATATAACATAATATAAAGATCATTTTGGTGATCACATTTCTTCAAAACTGTGTTTGTGAATGCCCTGTACACACACAGTACTTTTTATGTTGATCTTCTGCTGTATTCTTTACTATAAGTATTTAAGTTTATTTTAACAGAGAAATAGTGTTTTGGTGGCTTGTGTGGGAGAGGGTAGCAGCAATTTAGAAGGCACACTTGTGTTCAGTAAAACATCACTGGACCAGTGCCCTGTATTTTCTTAAAAAATTCCTTTTCTGGCTGTACTTTAAAGGAAAGCTGTCCTAAACAGTGGGGGCAATCAACAGGGCTGCAAAAATGCCCAATTGAAACAACCTCGTGGTTTAAAATAATTGCAGCTAACCTTTCTGGAGTAATTAAGCTTTTTAATGTTGCTCCTGGATGCCATGTCAAAAGTGCCGCGCTTTTGAAGATGAGATGTAGCCCCTGGCATCCTGTCCTGTGCCGAAAAGGCTCATAAAAATGATGAGCAGGCATATCTACATGGGATTAAAAGAAACATTGTGGCACATAGAAGTAAGTTAATTGAACCTCTACATCAATTCCTGGTGAAAATGGGGCTGTGTAATGTACTTAAAATCATTATTGAAGCTGTAGCTCCGAGTTTGGTCATGCTCGGTAGCTACCGAGTACTACTACGCATGACCGAACTTCGGAGCTACAACTTCAATAATGATTTTAAGTACACAAACTCCATTTTCACTGGGAATGGATGTAGAGCTTCAGTTAACATACCTCTGCATGCCACAATGTTTCTTTAACTCGCTAGATACGCTCTCACTGCCATTTTTAGTGAGCCTTTCCGCACAGGACAGGATGCCAGGGGCACACTCCATCTTCTGGTGCAGTGGCACTTTGACATGGTGCATCCAGGAGCAGCACTAAAAAGCTTAATAACTCCAGAAAGGTTAGCTACAATTTTTTAAACCAAGTAGGTTGTTTTAATCGGGCATTTTGCAGCCCTGGTTATTTCCACTGTTTAGGACAGCCTTTCATCAACCAGAGGGATTGCTGTTTGTGTCCCTGTCGGCATACATGTACAGAAAAAAAATCAATGTCCTCCTGACTGTGACTTAACCACAGTGACTGTGTATCCCTGCATGCAGACCTGTGCTAGGAAAAAATCACTGTCTTCCTGACTGCGACTTTATCAGACCAGAGTGACTGTTGTGTCCCTGCATGCACACCTCTGCTAGAAACAAATCATTGTCTTCCTGACTGAGGTTTAACCAGACCAAAGTGACTGTTGTGTCCTTGCATGCAGACCTGTGCTAGAAAAAAATCACTGTCTTCCTGACTGCAGTTTAGCAAGACCAGAGTGATTGTTGTGTCCCTATGTGCACACCTGTGCTAAGAATAAAAATCACTGTCCTCCTGACTGCAAATAAACCAGAGTGATTGTGTCCCTGCATGCACGTCCTTATTTAGAAAAAAACCAGTGTCCTCCTGACTGCAATTTAACTAGACCAGAGTAACTGCTGTGTCCCTGCATGCACACCTGTAATAGGAAATAAATCATCATCCTCCTGACTGTGATTTAACCAGACCAAAGTGACTGTTGTGTCCCTCTGTACAGACCTGTGCTAGGAAAAACAATCACTGTCCTCCTGACACGTGATTTTACCGAGGTGACTGTTGTGTCCTCATGCGTACACCTTTATTTAGAAATAAAAGCACTGTCCTCCTGACTGCAATTTAACCAGACCAGAGTGACTGTTGTGTCCCTGTGTGCAGACCTGTACTAGGAAACAATTCACTGTCCTCCTGGCTACCAGACCAGAGTGACTGCTGTGTCCCTGTGCACACCTGTACTAGGAAAAAATCACTGTGCTCCTGACTGCGATTTTACCAGAGTGACTGTTGTGTGCCTGTGTGCACACTTTATTTAGAAATAAAAGTACTGTCCTCCTGACTGCAATTGAACCAGATCAGAGTGACTGTTGTGTCCCTGTGTGCACACCTGTACTAGGAAAAAGTCACTGTTCTCCTGACTGAGATTTAACCAGACCAGAGTAACTGTTGTGTCCCTGCATGCACACCTCCACTAGCAAAAAATCACTGTCCTCCTGACTGCTATTTAACCAGAGTGATTGTTGTGTCCTGTGTGCAAACCTAGTAGGAAAAAAATCACTGCCCTCTTGACTGTGATTTAACCAGACCAGAATGACTGTCTTGTCCATGTGTGCACACCTGTGCTAGGAAAAAAAATCACTGTCCTCCCTACGTGATTTAACTAGATTGATTGTTGTGTCACTGCGTGCACTGAAGAATGACTGGGAAGAAAAGGACAATTAAAGGGCGAGGCTATGGATGAGCCACAAAGAACATTCCCAATTTGTTGTCCCTAATAGCAGTGCAGGAACCAAAAAACATGTCAGTGAGAGCAGAGGGACAGCATTCAGATGACTCTGTGGTAGGCAGTAGTAGCAATGTATTTTGCCCTGCTGGTGGCTTTCCTGCCACTAGGATTTTCTCTGCCAAATCTGTGGCAGGCATGTTGATGGATGTGTCAATGTCAAGTGACACAGTGACAGGATGAGCAGCACCACCACCAAACAAACAACTTTGGGCATAAAGGCAGTTGGTTTGGAAGTGCAATAGAAAGTGATGCTGTTGGTGATGATGGGTTGCAGCAGGTGAAGCCTGATACTGTGTCCAATGGGTGAGAGTGAGGTGGTACATGTGGAGCAACATGAAGACACCAGTCATGAAGAGAAGATGCATGTCACAGAGCCTGTTGCTACTGAGGAGGACCGATCTGCAGAGGATGATGAGAATGCCTTCTTTTTCGCAGACTATTGATGGGTCTATGTGATAATGGCGAATGCCTAAAGGCGTCTCCATTATAGCACAGTCAGAGTGCCAAAAGATTTTCGGCACTCTGACAGCCTTCTGATGCACTGGGACAATGGCACCAGAACAGTTTTATTTGCTTTCTGTGGGGGCAGCACCCATCACACCCCGCACCTCCCTACTTAAGGATTCTCAACTCCAGGGGTGCATGTCAAGGGGTGAAAGCATTAAAATAATAAAGGTTTGGGCTGGGTGCAGTGAAATTGCAGCAGCGCCTGGACCAGATCCAGTACCTCACCCACCCCAACCACTAGCCAACCCTCGATGCCACAGCACAGCTCAGCCATCCACCACAGTGCCACCCCTCAGCTCCTCCACCCCTCCCAGCCCATGCTTGCCATGCTCTCTCCCCCATGCACACGTACACATACCCACATTCTGTCACCCAGTTCACTTATCCCCTTATCCAGTCTCCCTACCCTCCCATCGCCATGAGGGTTGCACCGGGAAGTGCGCCGTTATGGACTACGCCCTTCCTCAGCGCTCACCTCTCATGATACCGACTATGATGTGGATAATGTGTTAGATGACATGGATCCTCATGAGAGCCTGAAAAGAAAAGGCCAAAACAGGTTGTTACAGAACGTGTCTTCCTGTTGCCTTAACTCTACAACCACCTAGGAAAAGGCCCCCAGCACTGTTTCTCCCATTTTCCAGTCACCCCACAACATAAAAAGAGCAAATCTTCTCCTTTTCTATCCCAGTCATCTTGGCACCAAGAAAATACAAGGCCCTAGAATTCCCTATTGTGGGATTTTATGTACTGGACCCATATGACGAGACAGTGGCAATTTACCAACTGTGTCAAACTTGAATAAGTAGGGGTGAGAAGGGTAGTCACCTTGGCACAGGTAGGCAACATACACATCTTAAAAACAGGTACCAAATTTGGTGGCATGAACATCAGAAGGCAGCCAGTGACAGTGGTTCTGGTCAAATCCAAATCAGCAGGCAATGTAAGCCAAATAAACCCAGCACTACAGGGGGAGATGGAGGTGTAGATGAGGAGGAGGACATCTTTGTGGAACTGGATGCAGAAGATTCTGTAAGTGGGCCAAGTAGTGGTCCTAGCAGCCCTACCACCTCCAAGTCAAAGTTTGATCGCTACCCCAGTAATGAAAAACAAAAAAGGTCTGAGGTCTGTCATACAGTGCCTGTGAGTACCATCCGCAATCTCCAGTCAAGGAGCACCCCATTAATGGTACAATGACAAGGTAAGCTGTTTGGCACACCACCAGGCACATCACTGGCAAGCAATAGCAAGAAAAGTTCAGCTGATGCTGCATTCCATTTTGATCAGCAAACTAAATTCCTGCCTAATCATGGTACAGCGTGGGGCGAATGCAGAAGCTGCAGACATGCTTGTTCTGGATTTGATGTCATACTCCTTTGTCGAGAATGTGGTATTTAGGTGGTTCATGGCCTGTGCCTTGCCTAAATGGCAGGTGCTATCATGTACATACTTTTAAAGTGTGCCATCCCAGAACTGTACAGTAATGTATGTGACATGGTACATCATGCCCTGCAGCATTCCTCAGCACAGTATGTACACCTGAGCATGGACATGGGGACAAGTGGGAAAGCAACTGGTAGCCTTTACCTGTGCATTACATCACACTGGGCACAGGTACATGGGGTAGCAACTGACGAGAGAAAGAATTACAGTAGGACAAGCTGTGGTGGTAACAACATGCCTGGTGTTAGGCAGCATGTGACACTGACCACAAAGAGTATCCCTGGCTCACACTGGAGAAAAATGGTGGAAATGGTACTAACAGAGATTGATGAGTGTCTCCACCACCACGCACTGAAAGCTGGATTCATCACCAGTGATAATGGATCAAATGTGCGGAAATGCATCACTGATGGGGGATTTGTTAGGGTTCCATGCTTGGCACACTGCCTCAACCTTGTTGTGCAGACTTTCATCAACCATCCAGATATAAAAGAAATGTTGACTCTGGGCCCGATGCATCTGTTCCCACTTTGCACATTCAGCAAAAGTGTGTGACCATCTACATGCTCTGCAGGTAATGAACATGCTGCCTCAGGATCGGTTAAAACTTGATATTGTCACCACTGGAACTCCACCTTCTACATAGTGGAGTGTCTATACCAGCAATACAAGGCAATTTTGAGTATCTGCTACTTCATGCGAGTCATGACAACAGTGGGGCATCCATGTGTCTCACAACAGAGCAGTGGCACCTAATGGATGGGCTCATCTTGATTCTAAGGCCCTCGAGCATGCAACACAGGCAGTGAGTGGGGACACTGCCAGCATCAGTGAGTCTATCCATCTTTTATGGGTGCTGAGGCAGACACTGCTGAATGTGCAGCAACAGCTGGAGGCAGGTGGTGACAGAGCAATTTGCTCATTGATAGAACACATGCTGTCCACTTTAGATTCCAACACTCACATAAAGTATATTCTGCGGCCTGAGGGTTTGTGATTGCCACAATGCTTGACCCATGTTATAAACATGGTCTGGAGCCATATTATAAGGTGGGCATCAGAAATTGTAGAGACTGACAGAACTACTCACTCAGAGGGTAAGTGGTGCACAGTTGCTACTATGGGCACAGGGGTCAAAGCCACATGAGGGTACTGCACAGTGAGCTGGTGTTCTGACACCTACTCCTCATCATCCCAAGGGTGTCAAACTGCACAAAACCATGCAGGTTGAAGGAATCTATGCTGAATCCCATTTGGGCTGCCCTTCATCAGGTGGGAGTCACAGATATGGAGGAAACTGAGGAGGAGGAGGATGATCAACCTGCACATCTTCGAGTAGCAAAATGCATGGTAGATGCATATTTTGCAGATAGAAAGAACCTCACCATTGGAGATGAGACACTGGTGTACTGGGGCACTAAGGTCAATGACCGGCCAGCACTGACAGTGGTTTCCATCCTCCAGTGTCCGCGTTAGTGGGTGTTCAGTTCAATGAGTGCCATTGTGCATGACAGGTGCACCAACCTGTCACCCAAAAATGTTGGCATGTTGAAATTTATCAAAATGAATGAGGTTCACATTCCATCAGAGGAGTAATGTCCCTTGTCACACCACGCTTGACAGTGATGATGAGGAAAGTGCTTTAGGCAGACCGGTATGTACCTCATCATTGTCTTGCAGCATTGAAGTGGATGAAGCAGTAATGGGGGGAGTTCCCTTATGGTGACAATTCCAATCTTGAAGACTGTGAGGATGCTTCATGGACGATGTTGAAGAATAACAAACTCTCAATTTATTTTCTCCTTCTCCCTCCACCTGTCCCCAACCATGTAATCCTGGATGTCAAATTAATAACAATTATAATGTTCACATTCAGTGCTGATATATAAATCCACAACTATTATTTAGTGATGCTTTTTAATGGCATCAATGGAACACCAGTAAACAATGCACTATGCCACTTACAATGAACAACCACTCTAGCCAGCAAGACATACCATGGCTGTTCAGCAATAACCTCAACATATCAACCTTCTCTCCTCTTCCTCCTCCTATCATCTCAGTGTGTAGTCATCTTGAATCCTCCAAAACAGACAGAAACAGCATGGCATAGTCCTTCCACCACTACAGTGGTATCTACTAGCCAGTGTAGTGATTCATAAGGATAATGAATGTACAATACATGCAAGGCACAGGCGGCACATGGTAGTCACCCAAATGTGATAATGAGAACCACATCCTCTACCTCTTCTGTACTCCCTGTGCTGCTTCAGCTATGTCATTCTCCTCCTCACAGCAGGTATGAAACAGCATTGGCTACCATTTCCACCACCGTAGTGATGATTCATTGCCACCAATGTAATAAACAGAACCACCTCCTATACCTCCTCAAAACTCCACCTGCCAGATTCATCTTGGTCCTACTCACCAGAATTATCACACAGAATGCCACAACATTGCAACTGTTAGCCCAAGGAAATGATGGTCCTACAGACTATATCAAGTGACTGACTGAAGCCGGAAAGACCTTGTCATGCAGAACCACATTGCAGCAAAGACTTTCTTCAGTGGATGTGATGGTAAGACTCTGCAGTGTTTTTCAGAAACTGCAGCCTTTCTATCAGCCTACCAGAGCAGAAAATCAGTCCATGACACTCAGTGCTACATTAAAAATGTTTTCATGTCATTTCTTCTTCATGCAGGTTTCGCTGGTTCTAGTACACATGGACACCAAAAATACACCATTGTACACAGCCAGCAGTATTACTCTGACAGTAAGTATCATTATGATTTAATGTTTTTCCTTTCCTTGCCTCTCCTCTACTTTACTATCCCTTCATTTCCTTTCTTTTCTGCTACTTTCCATCCCAAAAATCCTTTCTTGTCTTCACAGGTGCTATCTGGACTGAAATTCAAATGAAATGGTGCGTGAAGAGATCGTGCAGGCAAGCAAGCCATCTCCATCTTCTCATTTAAGTCAAGTCAGGTATATCATAGTGCATACACAGTCTTGAAAGTACTGTACCCAAAATTATAACAGCAACAGGAAATATTGAGTATTGAACAGGGACATACAGCTCCTGGAGAAGGTACAGAGGAGGGCAACAAAGATGATCGAGGGCTAGGGATTTGACATATGAGGACAGACTTAAGGAGCTCTGCCTGTTTTCATTGGAGGAGAGGAGAGACAGAGGAACATGATTGAGGTCTTCAAGGCCTCAAGGGAATAAATAGGTAAACATGGAGGGATCTTTAGACTAAAGCAGGGAGGTATCACCAGAGGGCATGGTTTGAAGTTGGAAGGTGGAAGGGTGAGGGGAAAAGGAGGAGGTTTTTCACTGAGAGGTGGTGGACCCTTGGAATGCACTACCTGGTGAGCTGGTTCAGAGATCCACAGTGGAGGGCTTCAAGAGAGGTGGGACAGACACAGAAAGTGGATGTATCAGATGATGGCCTGTCCGGGGGATGGATGATACGGGTTTCTGGAGCACAAGGGATGGAGGGTCTGGCACCCAACTAAGGATCTAAGGTTCGAGCAGACTCGATGAACCGTAAGACCTAATCTGCTGGCAAATAGTATGTTAGTATGAATCAGGCACAGTTGCCAATGAAAATACTCACACTTCCAGAAAAGGAAAATGAAAAATTATCACCTTGAAAGGTGTATGCAATGCCAGGGATCAAGCTTGATGGCAGTTGGAAGTCAGCATGTACCCTGTCCCAGGGTCACTTAGTCAACATCATTTGCTTGGTGAATCAAGCCCATCATTGGAAAAAAAATAGGCACAAGGAAAACCTGTAAGGAAGAACAGCAAAGCGGTAATTAACAAATACAGTACAATTAATGTATCAATTGTGGTAGAGAAGCAATCCCCCAAACAAAAATACTTACCTTCATGGTTGGCCAATGTTGTGCATGACAATAACATCTATATTGTAGCTGTCTAGCAGTATGATGTCATCAGTACAAATAACTGAAAGTGAATAAAAGAGCATTACAACTATATTAGACTTATGAACAGCAGCAATGCCCCTACCTTACAATGAAAAGAAAATAAAGGTGCCTGTGCATTATGTCTATTTGCCATCATGAATCCACAATGAACAAAGGCCATTTCTCCAACTCTGGAACAGCAGCATGCAGCAGCAGCAAAGCATCCTTTTCTTAAGTGATTTACTCCATTCTCAATGTAAAAAACACAGCCATTTGATATTTTCTCTCTGGGGACACAACTTAACAATTCTGGCAAAGTGGTGGTGGTGGTGGTTGGTCTCTGGGTGGCAGCCCAAAAATGCTTAGTACCATAAATATGTTTAAGTTCTCTTGCAAGCTTCTCATCTGCTTTGCACCACCTTCTCAGGTGTGTGTAGCAACAATGTTGACTGAAGGAAGCATTTTCTCTTTAGGACACAACTGGACATTTCTGGTGACCGCAGTAAACATGTTAAGAGCTTAAAACAGATTTATGTTTAACTTCTCAGGAGAATAGCTCATGTTTGTGTTATTGCTTGCACTTCTTTGAGTCGTTGGCAGTTGCACACAACACAACTACCAATCACGCACCATCACATACCATGGGTAAAGAATTTATTTAATGTGGTAAATACTTGACATTTGTGGATAGAGGAAGTACACATGATGAATCAGAAACAAAATGAAAGGAAGGAAAGTGGTTCATTATTTGTAAAAAGGATTAAAGAAATAACAGAACTGGACAGGCAAGAGACATCCAAACGAAAAAGACAATACTAAAAGGAGGATAGAGAGAAAGACATGAACACAAAGGAGTTTTTTTTATTTTTTATAACTTTTAAATTTTTTGGTGTTTTTTTTTTTAATGGGGAACTAGAGAGTGTAGAAATTAAGAACACAGATTATGGTATAACTAAATATAAATTAAATAGTTTCGGCAACCACTCAAACTATCCCACCAGCACTGCAAAAGCTGAGTCATGCTCATCACCATGCTGCTCGGCCCAGAGAGAGGATCCTCTCCTGGCTGGACATAAAATTGTCCAGCTGATTGATTACTTCCTGCCGGAAAGAGTTGAAATCATGTTGTAGATACTGACCTTGGCCCAAATACTGCCACATTGCCATGTGTGGCAGGTGCTGTGGGTCATCAGATTGCTGTCTGGGAGGTACAGGCCGAGTACTGCTGTGGTCACTCCCTGCGACTGCAACAACGACTCATAGCAGCATCACTGCCAACCTTCTGCTGCTCCACATTGCCCCCAGGGACATCACCATCACCATCACATGATGCAGCCACATTGTGCTACTTAGCTCTCCACTCATTGAGGGTGATGGATGTGAGGTGCACCTTCTGGCCACTAGTCCCAAGGCAGGTCCCTTTTTCCTGCCTCACACAGCACCCACACACCTTGCAGATGGCTGTCTCATTTGTATTGTGCATTTCAAAACATTCCCACACTACAGAGCACTGTGGAAGTGGGAGGCACCAGATGAGGAGGCAGACTCCTGCTTATGGGGCACTTGTGCTGCTGCTGCTGTTCTTTCTGCTGCTGCTGTGCTTCTAGCTGCTGCAGTTTCTCTTGCTGCTGTTGCTGCTGCTGCTCTACAGCAGCACAACTCCTTCCTGAGCTGGGGGGTAGCAGTCCCTCTGGTAAATGCACACCTGCTAAGGTGAATAACTGCACCTTCACCAGCCCCACTCTGTCTCAACTCCTCCAAGTCCTGATGCTGCCCTCCATTACAAGAAAAAATTTAAGAAAATGAAAGAAAGAAGAAGAGAAAAACACAGTATAGACCACCAAATGTATTAATTCAGAAACTGCAGTAAAGAAAGCTAAGGAATATAACTCAAAAGAAGTAAAATATAAACATGTTAAGAAGATATATAAAGATATTTGCTACTCAAGTGATCAGTGACTGTCTAGCACCTGTCTCCTACAGCTACAATTGCTGAAATTAAAGTGAGACATTCCCTTCCTGCCTGCATGAGTCTTCCATGTGCACCTGTTGTAAGTGAATCATGTGACAAACCATGTTTTCACTAACTTTGAAGTTACTAACAAAGTCAAGTTAGTATCAAAGTTAACCGGCGAAGTTTGGCACCAGAAGGTAATTACCTAGAAGTTACTAACATAAATTGAAGTTAAACTTCAAAGTTAGCTAGTGAAGTTTGGCACTAGAAGCCAATTTTGCAAAAGTTTTGTGGGGTGAATTTGGTGACTTCCATGAGAATTTGCAGGAGGGTAAATTTCACACCATCTCTTACACATATGCTATGGGCTGGAGAGGGGTCAGCATTAAGGTTGACAATCCCTAGGAAGATCCCACCACTGTTTCACCAAGACTCTGGGGACACAAAACTTTAGTGTTTTTCCTTTTGCTTCTTGGGTGGGGTAGGGTGGGGAGTAAGGGTTGGAAACCTTAACATCACATTCCCACTTGTGTTGCTTTAACTTGAAACCTAACTAGTGCATTAATGCATTTGTTTGCAATGAATATATATTATAGCTGTACAGTACCACAGGTATAGTTAGAGTTTCATAAGTTGATTCAGGCTGTGGGACTCACATCCATAATGCTTGCCTTATTATAAAACTAGAACTCAGTAGTTTTATAAAATAGATGTTCATCTAACCTTGTCTTAAATATATCCATGCTTAAACTCCCCACCACACTTTTAGGCAAGTTGTTCCATGCTGACACCACCCTTACAGTAAACCAGTGCTTCCTTATGTTAGTATTCCATTTAGGCAATATAAGTTGCATATTATGCTTTCTGGTACTTGAATGTCCTGTTCTATAGGTCATTTTAGGTCCCTGCTCAGTATATCATCTTGCGATATTTTATACATCATACAAAGATCTACCCTTCATCTTCTATAATGTAGTGAGTATAAATTTAGCCTAGTTAATCTCTTCTCATATGGTAAGTTTTTAGTCCAGACACAGATCTAGTTGCTCTAGGCTGCACACTCTCCATTCTCATGATGTCTTCCCTATACTGAGGGGACCACAACTGCACACAATACTCCAAGTAGGGGTTTCACCAGGGCCTGATACAAGGGCATGATAACATTCTTGTGTCTGCTAGAAATATGTCTTAAAATGCAGTTCAGATTCTGGTTAGCTTTTTAACCTGTTGTTTACAATGTGAGCTAAACTTTAAATCTGATGTAACTTTAATAATCAAATCTCCCTCTTCAGATGTTGTTAATAAAGTGTTGTTCCCTATGCTATAGGTATGATTGTTATTTGTTCTACCCAGGTGCATAATTTTGCATTTGGAGATATTAAGTTCTAATTTGCTAGCTTTAGTCCACTGATATACTTCATTTATAGCTTGTTGTAAATAAAGTGACTCAGTTGTAGAAGTCACTGTTATACCTAGTCTGCAATCATCTGCAAATTTTGAAATCCATATAGAAGGATTGCTAAGGTGTAAAGATGAAATATAGATGTTAAAAGACAAGGGCCCAACACTGAACCTTGGTATCCCGCTGGTCACTGCAGACCAGTCGGACATCACACCCTAACCACCACTCTCTGCCTCTTATCAGACAACCAATTAGCTATCCATTTCACAATGTTGTAATGAATGCCTATTTTAATCAAAATTTGCATTAGTTCTGTGTGTAGTAATTAATCAAAAGCTTTGGCAAAATCCATAAAACCACATCCACTGGTTTTCCATTGTCCAGTTCTGTGTTAACATTTTCATAAAAGGATAATAAGTTTGTTTGGCATGATCTAGACGTAATAAAACCATGCTGCACAGGATCAAATAAATTATTTGTTGATATATAATCAATCATAATGTCCTTAAAAATACCCTCCATGACTTTACCAAATAATGATGTCAAACTAATGGGTCTAAAGTTAGCTGGCTCTGACCTAGATCCTTTTTGTGATGTGGGACAAGCAAAGCATTCCTCCAAGCTCGAGGAACCTCAGCTCTATCCAGGGATGTTTGGTATAAAAACTCAATGGCATAGCCAATTGATCAGCAAGCTCTTGTAAAATTCTTTGGTGAATATTATCAGGGCCTGAGATGTATTGATATCCAATTTGATCAGTCTGCTTTTACCTCAGCAGATGTTATTTTAATAACTCCAGGTGCAAATGTCCATTTTTAAACAATAGCAGGTGTGTTACCAGGATTAAAGACTGAACAAAAATAATTGTTTTGTATATTTATTAACTCTTGTTCATTTAATATATCTCCATTTTGTCATTAGCAGAGTTTTGCAGGCGTTCATCAAAACCACACAAAATTTGGCATGCATGGTCCAGGTGGCAATTTCTCAAGTCATGGGAAGTTTTGTAATGGCAGCATAACCAGATTCTGGGATTCAGAAACATCAAAATACATGAAAAGCAATATGTGGGCTTTTTGCTCTCCCTATAGCCAAGATAGTACGTAATTTTGTTCCTCATCCTTCAGAGCTGAAGGTGATTGTGCCAAGGGTGTGCCTTTTGAAGGTATCATGAAACAATATTAATCAATTCTAGAATTATAAGGTTTTGAAATTTTCTTCTGAGCATGCTCAGAAGGGTTTTGAGATAATCTTCTCATACAACCCCCAAATTCTTCTTCCATAAGCATTTTTAGGTCATGACTAATTGTAGTAGTAGTAGTAGTAAAAGTTTATTTTTATACAGGTAGAGATGGTTTTACATCATTGGGTCAAGACCCTTTTTCAAGATGTACCTGTGTTCTTCAATTAAAAAACTCTTAGGTTACATTCTAAACAGTTAAGTTACATACTTATTTCATGCATACCTACAAACATGTCACTCAACTTCACTAGACAAACATAATTAGTATTAGTCTACATTTCAGACAGGATATCACATTACCACTTAAAACAGTTCCTTCAAATTCATTTTTATAATTTATAGTGCAGTGATTTCCAAAAGGACTTCTTTTCATCCATTACACATACACCTTATATGCATCCCTTTATCAACGGCTCTCATAAAATTCAGGTTTTTGAATCTGCTTCATTCCCAAGTCAATAGGTGCCCACAGGTTTATGACCTTCATACCAGAGGTCATCTCACCATATTTGTTATTTATTTTAGGCATTACATATTTACAAGTCCTTTATATCTTAAATCATGTTGGTGATTATACTTTAAAGGAGATATTTTATCCATAAGATATTTGGGACTTTGTTTATGAACTACCCATGTATTTGTTTTAATCATTTTCATTCCCTTTTTGTTCTAAATGTTCCCATTTGGAATCTTAAACATTTCACAATGATGAGTATAGTATTCACAATTTAATATGAATCTAGCCAAGCTGTTATAAAGGACTTGAACTGCCCTCAAATTTGATTTACTTGACATACCATATATATTTGAATCCATATTCTATACAAAGAATAATGCTGATTTACTATATCTTTCCTCATTTGATAATCCAAACAATATTTAGATCTATGAAAAGCCCCCAATTTATTATTTGTTTTATAGACAAGATTCTTAATATGAGTATTAAAGCTCAAGCTACTGTCTATGATGATCCCTAAGTATTTATATGACTCAACTTGATTTAAAGATTCATTTTATCTGTTTTCATTAGAATTATTGGAAGATTATTTTATTTTATTTCTTCCTATACTATAAAATACCATTGATTTTTTTACTATTCAATACCTACTCTGATTTATATAACCATGCTTCCATCCTGCCAAAATCATTTTGAAGATTCTTCTCCATTTCTTGAGTTGTAGTTCCTCTAGCCAGTAGAACAGTATCATCTGCATATATACTCAGAACAGAGTTTTGTACCACTCTTGGGAGTTCATTTGCATACATTAGGAACAACAAAGGGCCCAAAATCGATTCCTGGGGACTCCCTATTTACAAAAGCTGGTTTAGATGAAATTTCATCAACAAAACTTGTTGAACTCTGTCTGTCAAATAAGAATCAAATCAGGAAGAGTTTCACTATCTATTCCAATTTCTTCATTCTCCTTAACAATTTACCATGGTCTATGGTGTCAAAGGCCTTGGAGATCCACAAACACCACCCCACCAGTCCTCCCCCATTAAACTGGGAGGCAATGTTATCTACTTAATCAGTGAGTGCAGTGTCCGTGGAATACCCTTTATGAAATCCCTGACTGGCAAGGAACAGCAGAGAACCTGTTTCCAGGTACTTACTCAACTGCCCTTATCAATCCCTCCAAGACCTTTGACAAACACAACAATAGTGAAATTGGTCTATAATTTGTTGGCTCCACTGGGGAGTTTCCTTTATAAATTGATACAATCTTTGCCTGTTTCCACTGGGCTGGAAATTTATTTTCCATCAGACTCCAATTAAAGAATCTTACTAAAATAGGGGCAATCACATCCAGAGAATCTTTTAAAAATCTATTTTCTGTTTTGTCCAATCCTGAAGCTATATTTACTTTAAGTTTCCTTATTTCTCTCTTTACGTCTTTACAAGTAATTACACTAAACGTGAATCTTGTTTTATTTAATGGCCACTTATCCCTTGATTTCTTTCTATAATAGGCTGTTTTAAGACTTCCATATCAGGTAATGAAACAAAATATTGATTTAACCTTTCTACAGACTCAAGTTTTGACAGTAAAATATCCCTCCCTGATTTGAATGGGCTGTCTATTCTCCACAGTATTTCCAAATGACTTTATCAATTTCAGTATTGTCTTGGATCATTACTGAATTCAACCTTAGTTTTGTAGTACTGTTTTTTGAGATTTTAATTTTTTCTCTAAGCTTATTCCGTTCACTCTTATATTTAATCCAATCATCAGGATCCAAAGTTTTGTTAGCCTTTTTCCATAACTTGTTCTTATAACGTATACTATACTTTATTTTATCTGTAATCCAAGGAACATTAACTTTTTTATGTGCACCAGTTTCAAAAGTGCAACCTTATCATGAACCTGTACAAACATTTTAGAAAACTCCTCAATAGCCCAATCCAAATCAGGAATTAGAAACAACCTATCCACCTACATTTCCTTAATTCATACAAAAATCTTCTCTGCTATATCTTTTAAAATGTTGATGCCTTATTTTCTTTGGAACTGGGTTCCAAGTATTTCCTTCTTGTTTTTCACCTCCCCACACATACAATACAGGAGTGATCTCCAAATATAGGTTGCTTCACTTCCATAGAGATAATTTTAATATCATCTGAAGGAGAATAAATCCAATATGTTCCCCTCATTTGTCATATGTGTTTTCCTTGTAGAAACTGCAATATTTTGGTGCAAATTTAACAAATTTAGACTCATCTTTAACATTTCCCTAGGTTTATTCCATGATGCATTAAAATCACCTATCAATAATAAGTCCAACCCCATCGTATGTTGTTGTATTAAATGAGCCAATTTATCAAACTCCTCTATTTTAGCTTTTGGGAGAATATACTAAACCCATAACCAAATTTAAATCATTTATTAATACTAACAAACATTCCACCATCCCTATTTCCCTGAACATATCAACACAGTTTCACCCAACTCCCATTTTAAACACATCAACAACCCCCTTCTTTTCCCTATCTCTCCTATACATGGTATATCCCTGTAACTCAATTTCCCTTCCACTTATACTTAGGGGTCAACCAAGTCTCTGTCAATGCTATAATTTCAGGACTCTCCACAGTCTCCCAAGCTCTCAACATGTCTAATTTATTTTTAAACTCCTTGTAGTATCATAAATTACTTTAAACAGAAGGGAAGCGGTCCAGTATTTATTTCAATATCCCCCATCAATAAAATAAGACAGACATTGGTTTGTAAATCTTGTTTCTTAAAATTCATAATTATTCTACATTTATTTAGCCCCACTATAGAATCTCTTATAAGGGAAAGGAATTTTTTCTCATGGGACCCATGTATAGTGTTTTACAAAACTGGAATCCCTTTTGGGGCAAGAGAAACAATTTTTGGGTCAAGATGGCCACCAGCTTGTTTTATTTCAGGGCAAATAGATTTGAAATACATAGAAACAATTTTTAAAACTAAATAAACCCATGAATTTTGATAAATGAGGACCCACTAACTTAATTCTGGTGTTTGTTTTGCAAATAAGTGTCCAGCAATCCATGTTTTGATATTGTTAAGTCTTTTGGCCATCAGCTTAGCAAGATGGCTGATTCTTGTGTTGCAATTCACAAATTCTTGGGTAATGCATTTAAGTGTGACTGAATAGTTTTTTAGTACATAACAAAAATGACATTCTTGGGTCACACTTAAATGTCTTGATGGGACAAGGATTCCATTTTGGTGTACACAAACAACTTTTAGTCACACTAAAATGTGTTGCCCAAGAATAAACATCACAGAAAAAGTGCTTGTTTTTCTGCCAGATTACTATTTGGTTGCAAATTTCAATGCAACCTGAGAATTTTCACAAAACTACAAAAAAATGTTTTAGACTGTACAGAGATTTTGATATCATGATGAAGAATTCTTTGTTCCCACATTAAGTGCAACCTAAGAATGTTTTCATGCAAACTTAAAATTCTTGTTTCTTGAGCAGTTGAACATTTTGCAAAATATGCTGAAATTACAGGAAGTTACATAATATGCTAAAATTCCAGAAAGTACTTGAACTTGTTGTAGGCTAAGGGAGGAGGGAAGAGGGAGGTCTGCCTAAGGGCTGCTGAGGGCAGACTAACCCAGCAATCAAAGTTTAGAAGCACAAATTAGGCTTTTTTCTCCCTTTGCAGCTAGGAGGATTGGGGATTCCAGAGGGTAGGGATGAACACTCAGCCAAGGTGTTTTTCTTTCTGGAGTCAACAAGGTGCATTCTGCTGTTGTTTGCTGCTGAGGTTACAGTACATAATTAACTGAAATTACTGGAAGTCAAATAATGTGCTAAAATTCTAGAAAGTACTTGAATTTGTGGGCTAGGGTAAGGGGAAGGGAAATCTGGCTGAGGGCTTAGCAGCACCAGGGTCAATATAGCACTTCACAAACAGCATGGCAATAACCGCACTGTGTAAAGCATTAAAAGAATTAGAGCAACAGGGGTATAAGAGTGGTAGGAATTATTGCTACTCCAGTTGCTGACCAAGAAGTAGAGGAAGGGGAGAAGAAGCCTGTGCTGCTGCTGTGTCTGGTCAAGCTGCTCCCATAGTGGAGTGGCTAAGGGACCAACACACAGCAGCAATGAAGACCTGGGACCACAGTTCAGTTCCCCAGGTCTCCTGGTGTTGCAACTTTTGTTTTATAAAATTATTTCCCCTCCCAGGTTTATCCCAATCCCCTAAGTCCACACACCTCTCATAGCTGATTATTTATTGCCTGGGCAGTGTGGGGGAGAAGCCCCACATCGGAGAGTGCGTGTGGTGACACCCTGCAAAAAGAAAAAGTCCCACTGATGTCAATAAGATGTGCACTTTTCTTATATGCTCATAGTTTTGCCCAATGTTATATCAGAGCATGACATTTTGCTTGCAGCATTGATTGCCACGCTGTTTTTGTGCAATATTATGACCCTGTGCCAGCTTGGCTGGAGTTAGCAGTCAAGTGTTACTGAAGGACTGCAGCTGATCCCTATCTTGTGTCAGCTACATAAGTGACTTACAGATGATGAACTCAGAAGGAGTCCATCTGTCCCTACATAGGGAGGGTTGCAGCTTTACAGCCATTCCTATATACAGTAGGTTCAACTTAGTAAGTGCCTAGCTTGGGTCAGCAGTTGGTATAAACAAGGAGCTGCAGCTTTACAGACATCCCTAAATAGGTTCAACTTAGTAAGTTCCTAGCTTGGGTCAGTGGTTGGGGTAAAAAGTTTGCAGCTTACAGACATCCCCACCTTGGTTCAACAACAGGGTTCAATCAAAAGGCTTTCAGGAGGGTCATAGCTAATTTCTATATAATGTACAGCTACAGATGGATACAACAGCTGTATAAGAACTCTGTACTAGGGGTTAGGGCATCAAAATATGGAGAAGGGGTTACTGAAGAGGTAGAAAGTGGCAGGTATAAAAGTGTGTGGCAAGGGCTATGGGGCAGTGGTTTTCTTGAGTACTGTCTGTGGTAGATGCGGGGTGTCCAGTCTGTAGGAGCCTAGGTCAGCTGAGGGCAGAGGTATCACAGCTCAGATGGGAGTTAAGACATTGGTGTAGAATAAATATCAAATGGGGAGGAGGAGGTAGTAAGGGACTGGTGAGGATAGTAGTGATGGATCCCAGGTTGGGAGTGGGGTCAGGTGAGGGAGAATAGAGAGGAACTAAGGCAGTCATCTTTGATCCTCTCCTTCAGCATGAGAGGAGGCCTAGGGAAGGGTTGGACACTAGAATGAAGAACTAGAAGGAATTAGTGAAGGGGCAGTGAGAGCCCCCAAAGGTGCCTGTGTGGAATACAGTCCTCCTTCTGATTAGGTGGATACAGAAAAGCTCTACAGAAAGGAGAAAAAGGCTAAGGCTGGATGGGGAAATGGGTACAAGGGGAGCTAATCACAGAGGAGAGGGAGAAAGGGGGTAGGTAGGGGGGAAGTGGTGGTGGGGCAGGGAAGGCATGGGAAGGCAGTGATAGACGTAATTGGGGTGGACATGTAGGAGTAGCAGAAAGGGTGGATAAGGGGGTTGATAGGTAATCATAAAGAGGATCAGGCAGGAGGAAAGTAACAGTTGGGAGATCTAGGGGCAGTGGATAGGAGTACAGGAAGGTGGGACAACCAGGAAAGCAGGGGAGCAGACTCAATAAGCAGGTGAGGAGGGATAGTAGTGTATATATATATATATTTATTTATTTATTTTCACTTTGGTAACAGATTAAGTGCACTGGCACCAAGTACCTTTTCAGTCATGACCAGGGTGCAATTGCACAGATATTTGAGGATATACATACAAATGTTTGAGTGCTTGTTGCAGAAAATGAACATACAACATCAATTGAAATTACATCTTGATTACATACTCGTGGCACATAGAAAGCACAGCTAATTAGTGCAGATGCATAGGGATATGAACATGGGGAATTTACAAAGCAGTCACAGACACAGAGTGATGGATATAATTCTTTCAGATTGCTTGAGAAAGCAGAGACAGTTGGTATAGTTAAGGGAATGAGATGTGGTGACACAGGAGCTGGACAAAGTGCAGAAGGGTGCATGGGATGACCACCGGGAGGGTGGGTCCATGGATAACTGAGAACATTGGACTGGAAGGAAGCATCACTGGGGTCAACAGTAAATTTGCCTACCTCCCACACAGTGATGGCACAATATCAATACCGGTTTTGTGCCATCCCAAAAGGAGTGTTTTTGTTAGGGGCCATGCCCTGCATACGCTATGGATTTTACATAATCAACTCCAGGTCAGAGTTGTTCTGGGGAGGGGCAGAACACTGGAGAAAGCATCACCTGAAAACAGACCTTACAGTGACTGTCACTTTAATGGTCTGTTTTCAGGTTTTGCTGTCAGGATGTCGCTCTGGAGGGTAACTGAAACAGGAAGGGGAAGCCACATTATCATTCACCTAGGAATTAATGACTTGCCCAAGAGTGAGGTAGGAGTGGCTGAAGAGAGAATCAAGGAGTGGGAAGATTCTGTAGTAGTGTGAGGAGTCAGTAACCTTCTCAAAGGTGCTACCAGTACCAAGAGCTAGCACTGCAAGGAAAATAAGGATTGAGGAGTTTAATGTCTGACCAATGGGATGGTGCAGAGAGGAAGGATATGGGCTAATTTGGAGGTTGGGTGAGCACATGGGAGAATAAAGCTCTTAATGCTCCAGATAGGCTGCACCTTGGTAATGAGGGCATGAGGGTGCAGAAAGCCAGAATTGAGGAATAGAGTATATAGGCAAGGATCTGAATTTAAACTGATGGGGTGCAGTAGGGTTCAAAACACCCTTAATCACATGGTGGAGGGCTGACCAACCTCCCTCAATCAGGACAGAAGGAAGAGGGATCAGACAAGTGACAAAACAATGAGGGTAGGCACATATCACTGGGAATGGGTAGGAGCAGGCAGGCCTTGGGAGGGGCTGAGCCTGGTAGAAGGTTGTGTCTCTGAATGCAAAGTGCCTTTGGAACATAATGGCCAAGCTGCATTCACTGATGGCAGACAAAAAGGTGAACATGGCTGCCATCAAGCAGCATGGGCATGCCAAATCATTACTGGGACCTCTCTGCCCTGTGTATAAGCTGTATAAGAGGGCTAGGAGAGTGGAAAGAGGAGGGAGTGGCTATGTACATAAGGGAAGGGATAAACTGCAGTATACAGGAGGAGATGGATGGAAGAACAGAGGTGCTGTGGGTATAGGTACGATTGACAAAGGTAGAACATTTTGGATGGGACTGATGTATAGTCCACCAAATCAGAATGAGGAATTATTAGGAACTGCAGTTCACAACTGTGAAGATAGCCAGCAGGGGGAGGTAGTGATTATGAGGGACTTTAATCAGCCTGGAGTAGATTGGAAGATCCTTGCTACCAGTTGTACCAGGAGTCAGGTTCTGCTGGATGCATTCCAGAGTGGATTTCTAACACAATGTGTCCTGGAGCTGACCAAGGAGAGGGCCATACTGGACCTGTTTCTGTCTAAAAGTGTGCATCTCCAAGAGGTAAAAGTGGAGGCACTGCTTGCAGAATGTGAACATCTCATTGTGTGCTTCCACCTGGACTTGGGCAGGGAAACAATTATGACTAAAACAAGGGTGCTAGACTTCAAGGGGCAGACTACAGTAGTATGGGGGAGATCATGGAAGGGCACTTTGTTGGGATCTGGAAGGAAATTGAGGTGGTCCAGAAATGGGTACCAAGGATGGGCTAGTCATTTTGAAAAGGGAAGGAAGGCAGACAGCAGTGAGGAGAAAGCAGATGTACTACAAATACTTCTTTTCAGCCTTCACAAAGAAGAAGGTTCAGCACTTAAGGAAAAGAAGGGTAGGGAACAGGGTAAGTGGAGTCACAAATGGGAGATTGAAAGTGACAGGGAGAGGAAAGCTTTAAAGGCCCTGAAGGTAAACAAGAACTGAATGGCATACATCTGAGGATACTGAGAGTTGGCAGATGTGCTAGTGGGTCCCCTCATGAACCTTTTTAATACCTCACTGGAGATGGGGAGTATTCTTGGGCTGGAGAACAGAACATTTTATTTATTTATTAGCTTTTGTAGAGGTAAGTGCATTAGGCAATTAGACCTGCTTATTTTCACGCATGACCCAGGAGAGTACAGAATTCAAAGTTGCAAAATTGCAGAGCATAAACAGTAGAAAATAGTACATGTGACTAGCAGGACCTCACGAAGATCAGAATACAACATCATCTATTTGTACAGAAGACACCTAACGCAGGAGTGAGACTAAAAGAAAAACAAGTAATCATAACCAGTACAGGACCCCAACACAGGAAGGTCAGACAAAATGGAATACTTATAGACATAGGATATAGACATAGGACACCCAGAATAAGAGAGAGAACAATAACAGGAAGCAGTATAGGAGAGCTCAACACAGCGTAATTGCAGACAAGACAGGCAACAATGAATACACAGGGTTAAGAGCATTTGCAGACACCACAAGTTCATAGGTGAGAGAAGAGTGCTTTTGAAAGAGTTGTGAGATGTGGACCTCGAATCTGGGAGGTAGGGAGTTCCAGAATTTGGGAGCAAAAGTGGGAGAAAGCTTGTTCTCCTATTCTTGTAGAGCAAGTGGGAATGGAGAGCTGAGGAGGCAGAGGACCTAAAGGAGTGAAAATAGGTCACAGGGATTAACATAGATTCAAGACAGTCTGGTTAGGGATTCTGGTTAGAGAGTCAATAAAGCATCCAAGGGTGTAGGAGTGTAGGAGTGCAAATCATTGGGAGACAGACAGTTTGAGGAGTAGAGTGAACAGTGGTGGGTGGGTTGAGGAGCAGACAAGGTAAATATATGATATTATTGATGTGACATCCTACTTATGGAGAGCACCTACATTGGCCTGGGACAGGACAGGACAAGGTAGACCATATTTGAGCCCCAGGAGGAGGATACCATGGGCTACGGAAATCCTGGCTGAGGGGGTCAGGGAATGATGAACTTCGTAGGTGACTCCAATCTTTATGTTGATATGCTTACAGACCTTGTTTATGTAGATTAAAATTAAGAGAAGGATCAAGTGTCACTCCCAAGTATTTAAAGAGTCAGTATTGGATATAATTGAACCATCGAAGCAAAGGACTTGCAGGTGGGGGTAACTGTCTGGAGTTTTCTGGATGACCCAAAGAGCATAGCATACATTTTAGATAGCTTAAGGATTAGATGATTCAAAGAGGAACAGGATTAGATGCTTTGGAAAGAGTGATAGTTGATCACTTATGTCACTGACAGATTTAGAGGCAGAGACCATGTCATCAGCATATATTATGGTCTGGCAGTGAGTAGAAGAGGAAGAAACATCATTAATAAACAGAGAAAAGTGCAAGGAGCCAAGTATAGAACCAGGGACTCCACAGGAGAGGACCTCAGGGAAGAAGAAGGCTTTACTAAAGCGGACAGCTTGTATATGATTGTTAAGATAGCTGTTAAACCAAGACAGGGAGAAGCCTGTTGCACCAAGCATTTGGAGTTTCTTTAAGAGCATAGGGTGTTTGACCAGGTCAAATGCTTTTAGTGAGGTCAATAAAACAGTCCCAGTAAGGAGACCATTGTCCATGTAGTGCCACTACACAATAGGGCTGAGGATGACCCTGGTAACTGCCAGTCAGCCTAACAGCCATAGTGAGGAAACTCATTGAAACCATACTGAAAGAAAGACTGAAGCTTTCTGAAAGAAAATGGGCTGCAGGACAAGAAGCAACAAGCAACATGGGTTTGTGTCAGAACAGTCCTGTAATACTAATCTGATTAATTTCTTTGACTGGGACATCAAATCAGTGGATCAGGGCCAAGCAGTGGGCATCTTGTATTTGGGTTTCAGTAAAACCTTCAACCCTATTCCCACAAGAGATTTATATAGAAACTGGAGAACCTAGGGTAGGGAAAAACTGTCTATGTTGCTTAGAAACTGGCTGCAAGAAAGAAGTCAGAGGGTGGTAGTGGTGGGAGTTCTCAGAGACTAGACTAGTCGCTAGCGGGTCCCTGCAGGGCTCAGTGCTCAGTCTGTTGTTATTTAACATCTATGCCAGCAACATTGCAGATGGCATAAAGGTAAAACATGCCAGTTTGCAGATAATACAAAACTCTGTGGGAGAGTGCACATGGAAGAGAGGAACAAGACCTCAGGGTAAACATAGCCAAACTAAAGAAGTGGTCAGGTATTTGACATTTGGGGTTCAGTGCCAAAATTGTAAGGCACTGTTCAGAGGGCGAAGAACCTGGAGGCCAAATACTTGCTGAAAGGTATGTAGTTACAAAGTCAGAAAAGGAGAAGGATATGGGTGTGATCATCACAGGTGACCTAAAGCACTCAACACACTGCAGGAGAGCAACAGCCAAAAATAATCAGATGCTGGGCTGTATAGCCAGGGCTATAACTAGCAGAAAAGAGAGGTTATTCTGCCATTGTACAGATCCCTGGTTCAAGCACATGTTGAGTGCAGTCTGAAGTTTTGGTGCCCTTTCCAAAAGAAACACATCAACGTACTATAAATGGGCCAGAGAAGGGCTACCAAGATGATCCAGGACAGCAGAGGTAGAGCATATGAGGAGATACTAAGAAATCTCAACATGTACTCCCTGGAAGATAGAAGATAGAGAGTGACATGACTGAAACCTTCAAGTACCTTCAGTGTTTCAACTCAGTGAGCTCTGACAATCTCTTCGACCTTAGTGGGACAGGGCCACTAGAGCACTGCCTCAAGCTGATGGGGAGAAGATTCAAGAGGGAGATGAGGAGACACTTTGTTACTCAGAGGGTGGTGGCAAAGTGAAATGAGTTGGCAGAGGAAGTTTTCTCTCTGAAGACTGCGGACAGCTTTAAAAGAGGTTGGGACAGAGTAAAGGGAAAGTTGCATGTAAGGGGGACACAGAGGGCATGGGCATAGGTGGGAAGGCAAGAGTGAATAATGGGGAAGGGGCAACCCTCTGAAGTCACTGAGGGAGTCTGCAAACTGAGCAGACATGATAGACCACAAGACCTTTTTTGCTGGCTCAAGTGCATGTTCGTATGTACATTCTTATGTTTATGTGCAGTCTAAGAATTTTTAGGTTGCATATGAAGCAGCAGTGCAACACAATTTGGGTAAAAACTTGACCCTACCTTTTTTCACTGTAAAATATTCCAGGCACCTTTCAATTTTATTTACTGGCAACATGTTTAGTTCAACCAAATTATGAATATTTTATAAATGTTTTAATCTTTTCTCAAGAAAAAGATGGCAGTCACATTTGGCTTAGAAATACCATTGTAGATTTGTAAGAAGTAGCTTTAAATAAAAACATATGGTTCACAGCATGGCAGGTACCTAGAAAATTATATTTAAAAGGTATGATTATATTTTTACTAACTGTAGCAGAAACTAGCTTTTGATAAAAAATGTTTTTCATTGCACTGTTGCTTTTAAGAACAGTACTGCAGTACTGGCTTGTGACACAAAATGTGATTTTTTTCTGTCTCACATACTTTAATCATAACATAGCCATTTTACAATATCTTTTACTCAAATTTTAATATTCTGTTCATGTAACCCTACCTAATGAACATGGATGGTGGAAATTTTCAAATATAGGTCAAATGGTGATTTCACAGTCACTCTGTGTAACCTCCTTTCAGGTGGGATTTAAACATTCTAGCAACCAAGTTCATGACATGGAGTCAAAATGTGAAACAAGAAAAAGATATGAAGAATGTTACATGCAGGGCTAACCTTTAGCCCAGCAGGTAGTACATTGTGATCCCGAGCTGGTGAGCTGAGTTTGGAGGTGAACTCACTGAGTCAGCTAGATGGACTGTCTGAGGTGGTGGTGCTTCTGTGCAGCACCCTCCCTCAGCCTGGGGAGGGTGGATGTGATTCTCCTTCACAAATGAGGGAGCAAGGCAGAGGCAGGAAACTACAGACCTATTAGCTTGACCTCGGTGGAAGGGAAATTGATGGAAGCACTTCTGAAAGAAAAAATTGGCGAGTACCTAGAGGCCAATGGGGCACAGGACCTAAGGCAGCATTGATTCACAGCAGAAAGATCATTCAGATGAACCTTTAGATTTCTTTGACTGGGTAACTGAAGTAGTAGACCTGGGAGGGGCTGTGGATATGGTCTACCTAGACTTTAGCAAGGTATTTGACACAGTCACACAGAAAAGACTAATAAAACAAGTTGGCGGCCTGAGAGTGGAGCCCAGAGTGGTAGTCTGGGTAAAAGATGGCTGGACAACTTACCCATAGGATAATAGTAAATGGAGTACACTCTGAAGAAAGGAGGTTACTAGTGGGGTACCTCAGTGTTTAGTATTAGGACCGGTCCTCTTTAATGTCTTTATAGGAGACATTGCAGAGGGCTAGAAAGAAAAGCATGCCTCTGCAGATGACACAAAGATATGCAATACGATTGATTTACAAGAAGGAATGCAAAAGATGAGAAGGGACTTGGCAAGATTGAAGGAATGATCAAAAATATGACATCTTAGATTCAATGAAAAATTGCAAGTAATGCACCTGGGAAACAAAAACCCAGGGAGAGAGTACACAATATAGGGGGTCACTAGCAACAATACAAATGGAAAGGACCTGGTGTAGTCATATCAGATGACCTTAAGGTAGGTAAGCAATGTGAGAAGGCAGTAAGGAGGCTGAGGGGATACTAGTATGTATAGGGAGAGGCATCACCAGCAGAAAACAAGAAGTTGTTATCCTCTGTACAGACAGTTGGTGAGACCCCATCTGAATACATGTGTACAGTTCTGGAGACTCCATCTCTGCAAGGATATAGACAGGTTGGAGGCAGTCCAGAGGAGGGCAACTAAAATGGTGAAGGGTCTGCAACAGATGCCATATGAAGAGATTCTAAAAGTGCTTAATAGTATACCCTTTGGGAAAGGAGGGCAAGGGGGACATGATAGAAACTTTCAAGCATTTCAATGGAATCAACAAAGTCCAATATGTGAGCATCTTTAAGCAAAAGAGATGTACAGTTCAATTCCATTCTATTTATTTGATCAATATATATATATAGAGAAATATCATGGTTTTATAATAAAAGCAAGAGACAAAGAAAAAGATTCAGAAGACACAGCCAACAACAGATTTAACACAATAAAACCTGTGTAACAAATTATGAAAGTGTAAAACCTAGTAGGTATACAATGCAGCAATTCCATTATAGTTGCAGAATGATAATATGAATTTATTTGTGAACTACTTAAATGACTTACCACATTGAGCTTACAAATTTTGGTTATTTCATATCCAATAGCTTTTCTTTTAAGTCTGATAACAGATCCAAAGAATTTAGAAATGAATTTGGTGTCTTTTGGAACTGAGGGTGTAGCAGAATGAAAATCAAATTGTAGTTTAAATCTGCATAAATTTTTAGATGCTCCATTAGAAATTGGTCTCTTGATTTATTATATAAAGGACATATCATAATTATATGTTTTAAAGTTTCTGAGAAGCCCTATTACAAGGGCAAAGACTTTTGACCAGCTTCAAATGTCACAGTCACTGTTTGGTCTGATGCTATGGTTGATGTATTTTGAATTAATTTATTCAAATCTTGCCCATGTGATTATTTTCTTATAGTCTGGGGCTAAAGGAAGAGTCAAATACATTTCTAACAAATGATCCATTTCATTTTCTTTGAACCAATTAGCACATTTTTGATTTTAATGAATGTCATACAGAAACATAGAAACATAGACTTTGACAGCAGATAAGGACTGTTTGGCCCATCTAGTCTGCTCATTTCCTACCTACAGGATAAGCAACAGATCATAGTAAACCAAAAGCCTATTTCTTCCTACCACCATAAGAATTTCCTTAAGTCTGTCCCATGCATTCTTGAATTCTCCCACAGTTTTAGACCCCACAACCTCCTCAGGAAGGCTGTTCCATGGCCCACCCTCTCCTGATATATCAATGGTTTTCAATTAATTGTATTAATTTCTTTTTATTCTATCTCTATACTGGGCAGCAATTACAGTTTCCTTTTATGATCACTCAGTAAGTGTCCTATATTTATTTTATTTAAGTTTGTCATTAAAGGAATTGTTGTGATGAAGGAAGACTTTCTTCTTGCCATTTATTCTTTTCTATTAGACATATCTTAGGAATAATATTTTTATTCATATTTATTATTCTAAGCCAGTAAGAAATAAGTGTAAGTTCCTCAAAATATTTGATGGTAATTTTTCCCAGTTCTATCTTTTTATTTTAGTCTTTTGGTAACCAGGCAAGGCTCACTAGGCACAAGTGTTTGTTTTCAGGGAGACCTGGGAGCACTAGCATTTAACTGGCTTGCTTAGAGTGACACAGTATGCAAGTGAGGTTGAGAGAATGAAACTCAGGTTTGGTCTATTGGATGTACCAGCTCGTTCACACCTTGTTCCTTTAACCTGTAACCTCTAGGCTATACTACCAGCCCATCCTTACCATAGCATTTTATGTCAAATTAGGAACCTTAAGCAATGATTTATAGTACTATGATAATGTTTTTCTAGATCCTCCTTATTTACAAATTCTCACACTTGGCTCCATAAAAAGTAGTGGATCTAATTTTGCCTTCCCAGCCTTAATTGCTGGTATAATCGAGTTTCCACCGTATGTGTAATTAAACTTCAACAGTGCTTTAACTGTTCATTTTGCTTTAATAATTTGATCTTTCATGTGTTTGGACCAAGTGGTTGATGACACAATTTTACACCCAAATAACAATATTCAGTCTAACGTCAATAATGTTTGACTCAATTGTAAATTTAAATTTTTAATTGCTGATATTTTCCCAAAATAAGGACATCAATTTTTGTTTTAATTTTACCCATAGTTCAAGATAATTGCATTTCTGGTGAAGGTTGTTAATTTTTCCTGCAAACCAAATTTTGTGAGTGTGAACATAACCAAATCATCTGTATATGCCATTGACCTGCAGGAGAAGGTCAGAGGAAGGCTACAAAAATGATAGCTGGTCAGCAGGGTAAAGCATATGAGGAGAGGTTGGGCACTGAACATGTACTCCTGGAAAACAGGAGAGAGAGAGGGAGGACATGATTGGGACCTTTAAGTACTTGAAAGGGAAAAATAAGGTTGATAAGGAGAGTCTCTTAAGCTGAGTGGACCCATAACATGAGGGACACAGTCTTAAGCTGGAGGTGGGAGATTTAGGAGGAGGTCAGGAAGCACTTCTTCACAGAGAGGATGGTGGACAATTGAAATGTGCTGCCACAAGAGGTCTTCTCACTAAAGAAAGTGGGCAGCTTTAAGAAGGGCTGGGACAGGTATAGGTGAAGGGAAGGGTCATGGGTAGGGAGAATGGGAGGAGTGGGGAGAGGAGGCAGGGACAGTAGCTCAAGCTGTGAACCCTGCAACATGAGCAGACTTGATAGACCAAATGGCCTTCTGTTGGCTTCTAAGTATGTATTGATTTTTGGAGAATCCATTGAATCATTGTTAGAGTGTTCGAGTAGACCATTACATAGAAACATAGAATTTGATGGCAGATAAGGACTGCTTGGCCCACCTAGTCTCCCATTTCCCTACCTGATGGATAAGCTGCAGATCCTAGCCAACCAACAGCTTGCTTTCTCCTCCCCACTAGAATTGCCTTATGTCTGACCCATGCATTCTTGAATTCTCCACTGTTCACGACTCCACAACCTCCTCAGGAGGCTGCCCATACATTCACAACCTCTCCATGAAAAAATACTTTCTAACATTACCTCTGAGCTGTCTCCTTTGTCTTCAAATTGCTGCCCTTGTTCATGCACATCTCTTTTCTGAAAGATTCTACCCTCTTGTACTTTGTTAATTCCACTGAGGTACTTGAAAGTTTCTATCATGCCCCTCCTTTCCTTGAGGGTTTACATATTAAGCTGTTTTAGTCTCTTTTCATATGTCTTCTGGTGCAGACCTGCACCATTTTGTTGCCTTCCTCTGAACAGCCTCCAGTTTGTCTATGGCTTTGCAGAGATAGGGTCTCTAGAACTGCACGCAGTACTCAGATGGGGTCTCACCAACTGTCTGTACAGAGGGATAATAGCTTCCTGTTTTCTACTGTTAATGCCTCTTCCTATGCATCCCAGTATCCCAGCAGCCCTCCTTACTGCCTTCTCACATTGCTTGCCCACCTTCAGGTCATCTGATATAATTACTCCCAGGTCCCTTTTGATTTTGTTGTTGTTAGTATCTCACCCTCCTTTGTGTACTCTTCCCAGGTTTTTGTTTCCCAGGTGCATTACCTTGCAGTTCTTTGCACTGCTTCTGAGCTGCCATATATTTGACCATTCCTCCAACCCTGCTAAGTCCCTTTTCATCCTTTTGCCCCACCTTGTGTATCAACCCTGCTGCAGATCTTTATGTCATCTGCAAAGAGACATACTTTCCTTCCAGGTGCTCTCCAATGTCACTTATAAAGACATTAAAGAGGACTGCCCTAATACTGAACCCTGTGGTACCCCACTAGTTACACTTCTTTCTTCACTGTGGACTCCATTTACTATTACCCTTAGCATCCTGTTGTCTAAACAATTTTTCCAGGCTACCACATTGGGCCCCACTTCTAGGCAAGCTAACTTGTATATTAATCTTTGTGTGGGACTGTGTCAAATGCCTTGCTAAAATCTAGGTAGGCCATATCCACAGCCCCTTCCTGGTCTACTACCTTGGTCACCCAGTCAAAGAAATATATTAGATTCGTCTGACATGAGCTTCCCACTGTGAATCCATGCTGCCTTGGGTCTTGTGCTCCACTGACCTCTAGGTACTAAACAATTCTTTCCTTCAGAAGTAATTCCATCATTTTGCCTATTGCTGAGGTCAAACTAACTGATCTTTAATTTCCTGCCTCTGCCCTGCTCCCACTTTTGTGAAGTGGAATCACGTCCAGCTTCCTCCAGTCCTCAAGTATCACCCACCCTCCATGATTTGTTAAATAGAGTAGTCAGTGGTGTCACTAGTTCTACCATAGTTCTTTTTAATTCTGGTGTGAATCCCATCAGGCCCCATTGCTTGTCCACCCTCAGTTTCAAGAGTTCTTTCAAAATCCTTTCTTCTGTGAATGGACTGGTATCAACCCCTATCCAGAGTGTTACTCTTGCTTGGTTTAGGTACCTACCCTCCTCTTCTGTGGAGAATATTGATCAGAAATATTCATTCAGTATTCCTGTTTTTAACAGTCACCCTCTGCCCATATTCCCTCCCCTTAATTAAGCTTGAGTATCCCTCCCTTGGTCTTTGTTTGCTCCCTAATGTACCTATAAAATGTTTTATCCCCTTCCTAAGAGGTGGCTATCTTTTCCTCAGTTTTGGCCTTTGCTATTCTGACTGCCTTCCCTGCCTCCTTCTGCTTTAACTGATAAAGTTTCCTGTCCTGGTCCTTCTGTCATGTCCTTATATTTCCTGAATGCTATCCTTTTCTCCTTAACCTTCCTGCCACCTCTTTTGAGAACCATAGTGTTTTTGCCTTCATTTTGTTTTGTTGATTCACTTCACACAAAGGATTGTTGCCTCTGTGGTGGCTGTTTGATTATTCCCCATTGTTCATCCACCTGCTTCTTGCCCATTTGCTAGTGCTTTTCTGAGGCACTCTCTCATTTTCAAAGTCAGCCCTCCTAAAGTCCAATACTCTGCTTTTGTATGGCATCTGACCCTATGGCTGTGTTTATTGTGAACCACACTATTTGGTGGTCGCTTGTTCCCAGATGGCTACCTTCTTCTAAATCTGAGATCCTTGGTTAATATAACTATTAAAAAGAATCGGGAAGGAGACATCCTTTGCTCTGCCCGCTGTTTGTATCAAAAATTGCATCAACAAACCATTATTATCATATCTGATTCCTGTAGAAGTACCTGAGTAAAGCATTTTAATTAACTTGAACAGTGAATGGTCCATACCCCAAGAGAATAATATCTCCATAATAGCCTCTATTAATGGAGTCAAAGGCTGATGAAAAATCTATGTATACAGAAATAATTCTGATTTTCTAAGATGAACATATTTCTCAATTAAATGAGTCAAACAAAATATGTTATCTACAGCAACAAATCCTCCTAAATCCAACCTGAAATGGAGAAATCTGAGAAGTGGACTCCTTCCAGTGAATGAGCCTATTTAATAATAGTTTAGCAAACATTTTGAACTAATGTCTAGCAAACTTATAAGATGAAATTTTTTGGGCTAGACTGATCCATTTTATGTTTGCTTGCACGCTTGTGTAAGAAAAATAGTGCCATCATCCGAGTTTTCGGAGGTGTGGCACCTGTCTTCCAATTTAGTCAGTGTATTTGCAGGCATGGCAGCAGTTCTCCAATGAACTCTGCAGCTGTCTATGACAGTAGTTGAAATGCAGTGTCATACAGTTGAAGAGAGCTCCACTTCAGTGAGCAGAGCTCCCCTCCACATCCACACATGCGCACATTGCATGCTCATGCACTCCTCCCATGCACAAACTGTATGGCCAGCGAGGTGCCCAATCCCATCGGCTCCATGCCCCCAAAAAATCTTTCCAGGTGCCACACTGGGGCCCACCCTGTGTGGCAAAAATTGTAATGGCCGATGGGGTACCCAGTCCCTCATCAGCTTCAGGCTCCCCAAACAGCCTTCCAGCTGCCATGCTGGGAGCACATCCCAGTGTGGCAAATGTCCCATGTCATCTTCCTAAAAAAGACCTATCAACAAAAAATGTTCCCTCGGCGGTCTCCTGCCCACCCTTACCCACCCTCTGTGCACCCTACCACCTCATCCCTCACCTTACTTACCTCTGCAGTCTGGCGCAACAATCTTTGGTGGACTGGGAACACGTCTGCACTCTTCAAAGCCAACCACGAACTGAGGAAATGGTAAGCTGTATAATGCAATAACTAGGGTTTTTCAACTTTGATGCATATCTCAGGCATTGTTTTGGGAATTTTGGCACTAAATTTTCAACATGGGTTTTAGGACCCCTTCTTATGCATTCTGGAACTGTCATGGTGTTAATAGGGCCGAAGGTGATTTCAGATCATTGCACAAAATCACCTTTTGGGACTGATTAATGAAATGACAATGGCAGTGTTCTTGAGGTGGTCTCTCAAAAGCCTATGTTGCAAATTTGGTGAAAAAATTCCTAAAATGACTGTTTCAGTGTGCATTGTGCAGTTCTCATACGCTCATAAATTCACAAATTCTTAATATTTGTACTCTAGATTTTAACATTGCCATTTTACCACACCTCCTTATGAGCAGTACAGCTGTCATTTTCACATCTAGCCAAAATGTGTTTCCATGCATGTAGTGCACAATGGTGCAGTCGTGTATGTGAAATCAATGTTTGTGACAGATTAAGAAAATCACAGTGGCACTGTTCATGAGCAGAAGTCTTAAAGTGACTATGTTAAAAATCTGGTGAAAGAATTCCCAAAAATGACTCTTTTAGGTGTACATGTTGCACAGTTCCTACACACGCTTGCAAGTTTGTACATTTTAATATTGCATTCAGATTTTCAACATTGCCATTTTATTACACTTCCTTATGAGCAGTACAGCTGCCATTTTCACATCTCTCCAAAATGTGTTTCTGCGTGTGTAGCACACAATAGTACAATCGATGTGAAAACAATGTTTGGAACAGATTAAGAAAATCACAGTGACACTGTTCATGAGCAGAGGTCTTACAAAGGCTATGTTGAAAATTTGGTGACAAAGTCCATAAAATGACTGTGTTAAGAGTGAGCATTGCGCAGTTTCCATGCACCCTCGTAAGTTCATGAATTTGTAATATTTTCAGTCCATATTTTCACCAGTGGTATTTTCCACACTTCCTTATGAACAATTACAGCTGTCATTTTTCACAACATGGCGAAATATGTTTTCACACTTTCAGTGCAGAAATGTGTGGTCGCTGTAGAAAATTATTGTTCAGGACAGATAAAGAAAATCACAGTGACACTGTTCATGATTGGAGGTCCCAAAATGCCCGTGTTGACAATCTGCTGTAAAGAATCCCCAAACCTAATTACATTATGGATGTGCATTGCACAGTTTCTATGCATGCACATGACTTCACCAGTTTTTTTATATTTTCACTGCAGATTTTCAATATTGCCATTTTTACACCTCCCATGAACAGTACAGCTGTCATTTTCACATCCTATTCGAATGTGTTTCTGCACCTGTGTGCTAAATGCTGTAGTCACTGTGCAAAAGCAGCTTCCAGCTAATAAACTGATATTGCCACTGTTCCTGATACAACTGTTTCAAAATGGTAAAATACAGTAGCACTGATGTGCTACCTTTGTGGATATGTACAGTATCTGTGGCTGCAGAAGTGCAGGCCTCACAAGGTCCTATGTTTCTTTAGCCAGACATGTATATGTCTTACAATGTGCATAAGTACCTGTTGCTGCAGAAGCAAACAGTAGTGCTGCAAATTCAGTATCATAGATTTCTATCTATGACTGCAGAAGTCAGTGTGTATGTCTCACACCTGCAGCTGCAGAGCACAGAGCTATAGGACATGTGCATATGTAATAAACGATGTGAAAATGTCTTACAGTGTATATGACTACCTGTGGCTACAAAAGCTGGTTTCTCCAGACAGAAGTAGTTTTGCAATCTGAGTATCGTGGATTTATTTCTGCAGGCAGATGTTGGCATGTATGTATTACACTTGTGGCTGCAGAAGCACAAGCTTCTTATGGGTCTGCACTTTGCAGCAGTAAGTGGTGTATATCTGATAGTGTGCATGAGCACCTATGGTTACAGAATTACAGACCTCATAGGGGTGTGTGCTTATGCAGACAAAACAAGCAAATTAAAATTATATATATATATATATATATATATATATATATATATATACACACATACCACACATATATAACACTATATGGGGCAATGTACATTATGCGTTTTTACACTCCTGAAGTGTGCAATACCACAGTAACCTACAAGTGTGAAGCAAGTTGTTTTCATGGTATCACACACCAGGGTGTGTGGAAATATTATTTTATTTATTTATTCATTCATTACTGGGATTACAATTAGCTTTGAACTAGGGATTTTTTATATAGGTGCCATGTCAAGTGATACAAACAAAGCAAGATAATAGATAAAAAGGAACAATATACAAAAATAAACAATGTGCAGAAAGCAAATGCAAACAAAATTACAGAGGTGTTGCAGTTAAAAACAGGTAGTATAGTAACATTCTGTAAGAAGTATAGAACAGGAATAATCCACACAGAATACACAAGTGAGAAGAGTATGCAGTCCAAATATTTAGCAGACTTTGTCAAATGTAATCAATATGAATAAGGACAACTCACATAGTTTATTTTATGTAATTGCTGGTCCACAAATTATAGACCACAGATGCCACTTTAAACTTGTTTATGCCTTATCAATCCACTTTGCTTCAATACATTTATAACACTTTTAGAACTGTGTGGGGATACTTGGGGCAATAAATGGCTACCACTTCTTTTACCAGTATGTGTGCGATGCAGACCAGTATTTATTTATTTATTATTTGTTTATTAGCTTTTGGTAATCAGGTAAGTGTGTTAGGCAAAAGACCTGCCTATTTTCAACCATGACCCAGGAATGTACAACAATAAAGTTCAATATTACAAATGGTAATACAGGTATATGCACAGAAACTCAGGACCACCACGCAGGGTGGTCTAACAAGAACACAGAGTAGAAACACCCATGTATGGGTGGGCAACAAAAACATCCAGGTGATTGTACTGAGATCAGCATGAAAACTTATCAATGTTGGATATAGAGAGCAGAGGAAAACAGAGTGGGAATCAGGGGCAACTGCAGACACCAGGAGAGTTCAAGTAATAGAAAAGTGCTTTTTGAATGAGTAGTGAGATGGAGAATGCTTCATGTCAGCAGGAAGTGAGTTCCAGAATTTGGGAGCAAAGTGGGAGGAAGTTTGCTCACCCATTTTAGTTAAGCATGGAGGAACAGAGAACAGGGAAGCAGTCAAAGACCTCAGCTGACAAACTTAGGTAACAAGTTTAAGCATAGCTGCCAGCACATCAGGACATGGTGGATGTGATGATAAGGAGTCAGTAAGGTTACCCAGAGTGTAGGAGTGCATACAATTGGGAGACAGACAGTTCAATGTACAGTAGAGAAGGCAGTGATGGGTGAGACAGGGAGCTGACAGGGTGAATCTGCAAATGTTGTTGTATGTGGTGTCCCATTTGTATAAATCCACTATTTTGGCCTGAGAGAAGACAGGAAGAGTATAAATCAGCCCTGAGCAAGATCTCCTGGACAATGGAGACACAGGCAGTAGTAGTGAGATGGCGTACCCTGTAAGCAGCGCCAATTTTGAGTTGACGTGTTGACAGACCCCATTGATATCGCGGTGAAGTGGAGTTGGGGGTTAAGAGTCACCCTTAGATATTTAAAGGTCTTTTGTTGGTTAGCATAGATCCATCAGGGCATTGGACCTCAGGTGGGGGATTCGCATTGACTTTCCTTAGGGACCCAAACAGCATGGCCTGAGTCTTAGATTGATTGAGAATTAGTAGGTTAGAGAAGAGCCAGGCCTGGATCTGACTGAAGGTTGACAGGTACTCATTGATATCAATGACAGATGTGGAGGTAGTATAAAGTAGCAGGTCATCAGCATACATGATAGATTTACAGTGGGTGTGGAGGTCAGAATAGAGTTAACAAAGATGAAGAATAGCAACGGACCTAGTACTGAGCCCTGAGGTGCACTGCAGAAGATGGCAGAGGAAGGCAGATTGGACTTTGCAGAAGGAGGTAGTTTTGGAGCGATAGTCAAGATAGCTTTGAACTAGGCCAAGGTGGGATGAGTAACACCAAGGTCCTGTAGTATGCACAGTAGGAGGGCTGTTTAACCAGGTCAAACACTTTAGTAAGGTCAACAAAACAGCCCTGGTGAGTTGTCCGTTATCCATGTTAGTCTTAACATCACTGGTGAACAGGGTAAGAGCCGTGAGTGGTGCTGTGTCGGCCAAAAACCATGCTGAATAGGAGACAGAAGATTGAGTTTGGTCAATTGAGAGGACCTAACCATGAATTAATTTTCCAGCAGCTTGCTAAGGGTAGGCAGTATAGCAATAAGCCTATATTTAGTTAATCTGTTAGGGTCACATTTTGAACACAGGAATAATCCTTGCCAATTTCCATACGAGGAACAGCTGAGGTAGAGATAGAGGGTTGAATAGTCTAGTTACTAGTGTTTGCTAATAGAGAGGCCATCAGCTGAAGGATCCTGGGTTCAAGACCATCCATACCCACGCCACCATGGAGAGATGGCTCTGAGAAGTTTTAGGACTTCAAGTTTAGTGACAGGAGCAAGCTTCAGAGGTGCTGGCACATAGGAGGTATCATGTTGGGATGTGGGAGAGCTAAGAGGAGAGCCTGAGTGAAGGTGGGAGCATGGTGAAGATAGAGTTAAAAGCTTCTGCTATAGTAAAGGGTGGTTGCAACTGACCATTTACCAACATTTCCAGAGACTGCGGCTTGTTGTTTCCAAGGATTTCATTTATTCATGCCCAGTATTGCTTTGGATTGGATGAGGAAAGAGCATAGTAACTCCTGGTAGTACTTACTTTTGGCCAACCTGATGTCCTTCTTACAGGCTTTTCTTAAGGCACGATATTCCTCATAGTCCGAAGGCACGAGCAGAGGATTTCCTTTTCACCATAGTCTATCCCTTAGTTTTAGAGCGGCTGGAATGAGGGCACCTAAACCACTTGGTGGGTTTGCCCTTGACCTACGGGTAGGGGTGGGGATGTGTCTCCTCTGTGGGGATAGTAATACATTGGTGGATTGTTCGGTAGCTGAGTTGACATTGCTGCTGATGAAAATAGGGACCAGTCAACCAAATGGAGGTCCTGAAGAAGGGTTGCTGTGTCCACAGGGCAGCGTTAGGCACCCGCGAACCCCTGGCTGTGAGGGCCCCAAATGTAGCGGGCATGCAGCGACATATGTAGCGGGTCTGGCAGCGCACCAGCAGCAACACATTAACCAGCCCAGCAGCATACTTTTTTGTCCGTCCCACCCACTCCCTGCCTGGATCACCACAGCATCCTATAAGAAAATAAAATACTGCCCCGATCAACATAGCTGAGCAGCATTATTAGTACCTGGCAAGCCCTGTGCTCTCGCTGACTGCACTAGCGAATTCTCTCCGGCTCCGCTCTGGCTCCCATCAACAACTTGTGATGTCCTCATCCAGTTGCCCTTTCATGTGGTTTAGTCTGGGAAGCTTTACATTTGTTGCTGCGGCTTCCATTGTGCCCAAAATTGGGCCCAATTTCCCGAAGGAACACCAGACTACGCCACGTGGTCACGCCACCATCCTGCCTTCAATTCTGTCCCCAGGAGGTTTCATGTTCCCCACGTTCCTCTGTTGTGCTGCACAGAGCGTGCTGGCGATGGGAGGAGGTGCTGTGCTGGAACCAATCACAGGGCTCAATAGGTCCGTGGCCATTTTCGCACCTCCTCCAACTCAACTTGAAAATTTCTGTTCCCCCTCAGGTCCGTGTCTGCAGCATAATATCGGGAGATGGGAGTCTGGAAAGGTAGACAGCAGAACAGCAGAGGTAAAGACAAATATTGTAGCTGCTGGAGAGAGCAATTTTTTGCAATTTATTCTATTAACTATCTGTTAGAAATGTAATACTTCTAGTGTCTCAGGTCATTGTGTCTGAAAAATCATGCAGTAGTTGGATTGATGTACAAAGATTACTGGGGGTTTGTGGAGGGACAGGAAGGGGCCCAGGGAGGGGATCGGGGCCATGAGGGCCCCAGTAATGGAGTTTGCTGGAGGCCCCCAAAGTCCTAACACCGACCCTGTGTGTCCAGGAGGGCAAAGTTTGAGAAGGATAGAATTTTGGGAGGATAAGTTGGGGAGAGGCTTCACACATACAGTATATAGGACAGTGGTCACTGATAGAGTCCACTAGGACACCAGAGGAGTTAATATGGTCCACTCTATTGCTGAGTATCCAGTCGATAAGCGTGCAACTGGAACTGTTGGAAACTCTGGAAGAAGATCCAATGAGTTGAGTCAAGTTAGCTTTACTAAGGGTAGATGCTAGGTAAGAGGCATTCGGCCCAGCCAGTCCAGGTTGAAATCTCTGAGGCAGATAATGTCACTTTTAGAGGATACCGTAGGTATTAGGTCAATAAGATCTTCAAAACCGAGCTTACTGTTTCTTGGAGGAGAGTAGATGCTTAGAATGTGGAGTTTCTTTGTGCCTCCCAATAGGAGGGCCAAATGCAGTACTTCACAATGACTAGGGAGTACCTGGTACCAGAGATATATTGAGGTGTGGTTTGAAATACAATGTGAGGCCACCCCTCTCTTGGATGTAGGATGGTCTGCACAAAGCAGGTTTCATTTTATAGTAAAAATGAGAATTCTGTGATTTTTTTATTGTGCTCTTCTAATGCTACATTAAAACAAAGTAGGAATTATATATAATTTATGAATGGGGTGTCACACACAATAGTTAAAATGGATGCCTGAGGATGGTGCTGAAACAGTATGACATCAGAGTTGTTTAAAAATTATAGCATCTTGCAAAGTTTGTATTTCTTTCTTGGTCCTTCTTTATATCCACTGTTTTCATTTCTGTTTGGGTGGAATTGGTGTACATGTATTTTGTAAAGTCAACAGTTTGAAAGACACTCAGAAATATAACAAAAAATAGAATACTTATGACTGGATTACACTAGTGCCATATTAACCGACCAGTTAATATAGATAGAGCCCAGTTAATATGACATTTGAAATAAGTATCAGTTCAATCAGTAAACACACTGACCAGTAATTCTTATGAAATACAGTCACCTTGCGACAATGCCAGTGGCTTACATGTCTTACTCACTAGTCAAGCCTGACAAGTAAATAAATTCTCTGAAAGAAAAAAAATCAGTTTAAAATTTTTCTTGGGCAGGAAACCACAGACTTAGAACAATGTATTTCATGAAAGCACATGTAAGAACACATGGAATAAAAATAGCAGCTATCAGCCCAGAAGCAGTGGGAGTTAGCCAGCAAGTCCCACCTACCAGCTAACAGCTATATGGCAGTGCACTCACAGTTGCACAGCTGTCTGTGGAGAGTCCCAAGCATCCTTTTTACAGGTATATGTCTGAGGTTCCATGTGAAAATGGCTACTACAAAATAGCACCAACAAAAGAGTGAATGAAAAATAGCTTCAAGCAATACATATGAACCCTATAGCATGCTCCAAAATCAGAGCACAGTAATTGCTTTTTGCAGTGGGGGCGTTCACCCTCACTCCATAATTAAATTAACTACCACCTTGGATGATGAAATTCAGGGACAGGGAAAAACTCGAGAGAGGATACTGTACAGGAGGACACAAGCTGGGAGTGGAAGAATGTTGGAGGACAAAAAAATAGTTCCTATTGGGGACAAGGGGAATAAACTCAGGAGGAGAGTGGAATGGGAATTAAACAAAAAAAAACTCCTCACAACCAGTATCAAACCTGGGTCTGCCAGCCACACAGGTGGTGAGCTGTAACCTCTACACTCGCAGCCAGCTTGAAACCGCCTGACAAACAACTACCTACATGCTTCATGCACAAACTACCTCTATGGCTCCTGCCAAAATGAAAGTGCTGACCATAACATGGACTCTTAAAATGTTGTAGCCATTTCACAACCACTGTTTTAACCTCACTCAGAATGACTCACTGTAACTGACTCACTCAGACCACAGGATACCATGTCTAAAGTTGAACTTAAATTATATTATTATAAAATTTACTCCTACTGTAATAATGCCAGTGAGTTGACAAGTCTCCACACTTTTAGTCAAGGCATGCCAACAATTTTTTCCTTTGGCAAAAGGCCACAAACAATAGGAAAAATGTCCTAACAGCTGAGCTCAGTGCACTGTACAGTGTGCAGTGTGCACTATGACACACAAACACAGCACAAAATGGCAGCTGCCTACAGAAGCAGTGGTGGTGTTAGGAGTTAGCCTTCAAAAAAAATTTATTCTGCACAGTAATGCACTTCACTGCACTTCAATTAAACTACAATGGATCTAAAGCCTTAGTTTTCCTATTCTTTGTTCCAGACAAGTTTAATTAAGTTACAAATGCCTTAAATTTCCATTCACTAAATTAACCACTATGAAATCTCCTTACTTCCTTAGTAAAACACCACAGCTTTAACTCTTGTTTTGTTTTAGTATACACACAGACTGTGTATGTCTGCTGGGCTGGGACTCTGCCAGTCTCTTTCAACAAACAGCTCTTCTTTAGTTTCACCTTCTTATTACTTTATCAGTTTTTCTTAAAGGAGAACTATGCTGAACCTGTAAGTAATTTTCGGTAGAAGCTGTTTTAAAAGTACTGGTTAAAATTATGTTTATTTTCTATCTATACAAGCCTTTTAGTAACCTCAGTGTGTATTTCTGCTGGTGGCAAGTACCATTTTAGAACTGTATGATACAGCCTATGTCCCTCTCTGCCACATACAATAGTTCAGTAGCTGAATATGGATGCATTTTGCCAACAATAAAAGAGTAGAACAGGGACATAAACTTTATTATACAGTTCTAAATGGTTCTTACCAGCAGCATGTAAATCAGAAACACTCATTAGGGGTACAAAAAGTCTGGATAGCTAAACACTAACATAATTTTAAGCAGTATTTAAAAAAAAACAACTTCTACTGGGAAAAATGACTTACAATTTAGTGCAGATTCTCCCTTAAAAAGGCCAAAGTAGGTCTGGTACACCTGGATATCTGAAATATCTAGGTGGGACCACCTCTATTGGTTACCTGGCTACAATCACCTTTTGAACTCTAAAACTCTTTACATTTGTCATCTATATTTAAATGTGGCAGTTAGGGTACTGCAAACAAATTTAAAATGTAAACATAAAGCTAGTGTATCATATGTAAGTGGAATACTGATATGAATATGGCACACTAGGCCCTCTCTTATTGATTTTGCAGAAGGTTCCTGTATCAGCTTTCCAAGTCGGTCCCTGTACCCTTTCTGATCCTGAAAAGTAATATTCACATGACAAGTGCAAAAAGTGACCCTCTCAACTTGGGATTTGGAAAGGAAACAAAACTGTCAAGATTTCTGCTTTTTGGCTAATTTTAACATGTGGATGGATGCTCAGATTGCTCTCACAGCAAATCATTGATGCCCTTTCAGGTGTTAGTACACCAATTGGAGGTGTTATTTGTTGACCAATGGGGAGGCTGCATGGGCAATCAATCAATCAAGTGAGGAGGACTGCAGCGGAAACTGAAACAAAGAAGGGTGCCCCTTGTTTAAGTGGCAGACTAGAAGTTACAGCACAAGAAGAGTGAAGCATCATGGGCAGCATAGCAAGTGAAAGCAGCTAAACATGTCGAGTGCAGTCCAAATTAGATGTGCAGGCAGCAGCTGAAAACAGAGGACCTGCTCCGACTCCTGGTACTGGTCCCAGACTCTGTCTCTGCAGTTGTCTGTCAGTCATCACAGCAATGTTGGAAACCTCTCTAGTGGGGGTGGATATCTGCATTCCTGGTGGTCTCATGCAGCTCAGTCAACAGCTCTGGGAATAACAGCAGCAGCAGTGAACTGGAGCCAAAAACAGAAAGTAAAACTTTATATTCAGGTTTGAAATACACAGGTCGTAGGAGCTGATGATCAACTGAGAGTGGAGAGAAGGGGAGAACCTGCCCACCCCACTAATGGCTGGGTACAGTGCTTCCCCGCACCACTGACAGCCATCCCCCACCCCATCCCAGTGCACCTCACTGGTGCCATCAAGGACCAGCAACATTGCTGTCTTCCACCACCACAGCTGACCCTCGGACATCCACAGAGTGCATTGCCAATGTGTGCCCTGCTGCATATAAGATCCACTGTTGGTCCTGATCCAGGCATCCAATTGGATGACTGGCGGATCTGTAACTCCACCCCAGCATCTCTGCAGAGTCCTGCAGACCTGATGGGTGGGGCTGCGACAGGTGGTGGCCAGTGTGGTGAATACCACCAATGCACACCTGTCCATGGGTACAGACCTCTGTAAGTGGGTTACACAACTCCAGTGCATATTATCTTCGCCCATAGTGAATAGGCCCCATTGTTATTATTGTTGTTGTTAAAGTTAGTAATTAGTATTTGCAAAACAATGACAGCCTTGACTATGAGTTCAATGTTCTTGACATTAAGGTAGTTGTGAGCTGGTGTGGGATAAAATGAGGCATCAGACAATATAGGCAGTCACAATTAAGAATTTATTTCATAAACAGGGGACGGAAGGTGTCAAAACAAGAAAACATAAATAAAATAACTTTTCAGAGCTAGGAATCAGCTAGCTCTCAAGGGTGTTATCAACTACACAGATCCCTAATAGACTAATAATGACCTCCATCTGGAGACTCTTTTATAGCAGTGAAAATCATGTGATCAAATAACTCCACCCAAAGACTTAAATTACAAACCAAAATTAAGATACAAGAAGTATTATCTTCTGTTATAGTCATAAGATTAGGACATTTTAATAATTCTCATCAAATGTAACACTGTACTGTAAATAAATTAAAGGAATAAATTAGTTTAGTCGAATCACGTACTCTGGAGGACCGCCCCTTTAAACAACAGCAGAAAAGGGGAGAGGTTCGCCGGCCGGCCTTACTCCGTCGGTTGCTGCAACAGAAGGGCGTCTTTGGACTGAACAGCCCTGTAATGGAAAACTACCTTGCTAGAAGACAACCTACTTACAGGCAATATACAAATTTGGGCCACGTTACAGTCTACAAAGCTCGGTAAGTTCCTTCTCCTACTGGTGTTACACTAGCGAGGTGCATTTTCAGAATTAAAGATTAACGCTAAGGATACCTTTGCGATAGTGCGAGCATTCACGTGGTAAGCTGTACCGCGCTCTGCACTATCGCTATTTGGAATTCACTCACAGGGAGCTCCATTTATCAAGACTTTATTTTACAGCCTTAATTTGGACATTTAGCTGCTTCTGCCTCTCAGTGTACACTACACAAAAAAAAAACATTTCAGAAAATACTCTCGGAAGAGAGTCTTGTTTTAAATATTACTGCTAAACCATTTCAAATAGCGGTGCCTATACTTATATCGCTACCTGAAACCCATATCAAGGGTAACGCTTATATGAAAAGAAAGGGGGTTTGTTTTTCCCAATGTGCAAATAACCAGAATTACTGAAAACAAAAATAATAAAACATCCCCAGCTTGTTTTGAGGAGTTTGGCATAGCATAACACACAAACGAAAAACAAAAGACATTAACACAAAATAAAACAAAGAAGGAACATAAAAGTGGGTGGCCAGCCAAAATAAAAAAAACATAACATATACACTACGTCCAAGAAGTAATACATATTGTGCCATCCAGAATTCCAACAAGGCCGGAGAATATGAGGAGAATGGGGGGTCTTCTCAATTTAATCTTTCATTTCCTCCCATTCAAGACCAAACTTCCTTTGTTTGATTAAAAGCTAATAGAGGGCACAGTAACTGTTAACAAATCCTCGTGTTAAAGGATGGAGCCATAGCCCACCCTCTCCAGGGCTCCACCTCGGGGTCCCAACAAAACAACTCATATTTCCTTAAATAGGAACAATTAGACAGGTATTTATTTATTACTTATAACTTACTTTATTACTTACTTATTCTTTACCCGAGGTCTGTTAACAGTTTAGTGTACCATACCATACCTAGATAAAAAATCGGCATTACTATGAGCTGATCCTTTTCTATACTTTATGCTAAACCTATATGGCTGCATTGTGAGATACCATCACATTATTCGAGGGTTTTCTCCTTCATTACATGAAGCCAACAGAGGGATTATGATCTATCCATAGTTCAAATTCTCTTCCCATAAATAAAATGTAAGGCTTCTATTGCCCATTTTATGGCCAAACATTCTTTCTCAATAACAGAGTAGTGTCGTTCTCTCTCATGTAATTTCAGCTTATATACATGATAGGATGTTCCTCATCATTGATTATCTGTGTGAGAACAGCTCCAATACCATAGTTAGAAGCGTCTGTTTGTAGTATGAAGGAGAGAAAAATCAGGCATGTGTAATATGGGTGAGAACAGATTTTTGCTTTTAAACAATGGAATGCCTCTTCACAGTCAGGGTCCAAGTTATTTTATCTGGTTATGATTTTTTGTTCGGTCAGTTAAAGGCCCAGCTATGGTAGAACAATTTGTGATGAATAGTCTATAATATCCAATAATTCCTAGGAATGACCTGACATCTTTTTTGTGGTAGGAGGGGACTATTAGCTACTGCCTCTATTTTAGAGATTTCTGGTTGTACTAGCCCATTTCTGATTTGGAACCCTAGATATGTTGTTTCCTGCATAGCCAGGGAACATTTAGAGGATTACAGTTAATCCAGCCTTCAATAGGGCTGATAATATGGCCTCTAGATGCTGTATATGTTCCTCCCAGGAATGACTAAATATCACCATGTCATCTAGGTAGGCGGTGCTATAGGCTGCATGAGGCCCTAGGATGTCATCCATGACACACTGAAAGGTAGCAGGAGCACTGTGAAGACCAAAGGCATCACAGTAAAATGGTATAAGCCTATGGGTATACTAAAGGCAGTCTTTTCTTTATCTTTTGGATCCAGGGAATTTGCCAATAGCCTTGGTTAGATCTAAGGTACTGATGTATTGTGCCTTGCCTAACTGATCTATAATATCGTCTATCCGAGGCATTGGATAACAGTCAAACTTGGATATTGCATTTAGGCGTCTAAAATCAAGGCATAATCTTATCCCCTTCCTTTTATCCACTATGACCATGGAAAAGTTCCACTCACTGTGAGAGGGTTCAATTATTCCCAAGTCACGCATCTTTTGATTTGAGTATTACATCTTTCCGGACTCTCTCAGGAATCCTATATGTTTTCTGATGTATAGGCAAGGCATCTGGGACCACAATATGATGGGTAGCCTCTTTAACTCTCCTGGATATTCGGTAAATAAGTTCTTAAAAGATTGTAACAGGGTTTGTAGTGTGGCAGTTTGCTCACTCGTTAAATCCAGGTTAATGTGTACTTCTGACATATCCCCAGCATTTTCTAACCTCTGATACGCCACGTCCAACTCTGACTCCTGAGTGTCTGGGTGTACATAACTACAGATGGGGGTCCTGTCAATCCATGGTTTTAACAAGTTGGCATGATAAACCCTGTTTAAGTTTCTTTTCAGGAGTTCAACAGCATATGTTACTGGGCCCATTCGTTTTACAATCGTGTATGGACCTTGCCATTTCATAAGCAGTTTATTTTCAGGAGGTAACAAAAGTAATACCTTATCCCTACCAAAACTCTTTGTGTTTTGTCCCTTCATCATACCGTTCTTTTTGTTTCCCTTGTTGGAAGAGGTTAGTCTGATGGGCCTTTTGACATAAATAATTAATTTTGCTGTAACTTCTGCCAATACTCTAGTGGTTCTATCATCTGTGAGTCCTCCTATTTTCCTCCTCTTTTATAATATCCAAAGGACCCTTGGATTATGTCTGTATAACAATTGAATGGAAAACCCTGTAGAAGATTGTGGTACTTCTCTAAAGGCAAACACAAGATAGGAAAGTATATATCCCATTTGTTACCCTCCTCCGATACATACTTGTGTAACATTTTCTTTAAGGTTTGATTAAACCTCTCCACTAGTCCATCAGTCTGTGGGTGATAGGGGTAGTAAATGTGGCTTGAATACCCAGGGCCTGGTACAGATGGTGTAATAATTTTGAACAAAATTAGTACCTCTATCCGTGAGAATAGTTCTAGGGATATCCATCCATTAAATATTTTTATTAATTCCTCTGCTATTCTAGTAGCTGTAATTGTATGAAGGAATCGCCTCTGGATATTTTGTAGCATAATCTACTACTATAAGTATGAAACAATTCCCTTTGTTGTTTTAGGTAGTGGACCTACCACATCCATAGCTATCCTTTCAAACACATTAGACACTAAGGGCATGGGTACCGCGGGTGCGCACATCCTACGCCCCACCTGCTACCGTTGACAATCAGGGCAGCTTTTGCAATACTCTGCCACCTGCTCATGTATCCCAGGCCAGTAAAATTGGTATAACAGGCATTTTAGGGTACAATCCCTACCCAAATGGCCCGCTCAAGGAATATCATGGGCAAGGGTCAGTAATTGCTGTCGATTGCTCTGGTACCATCAATTGTTCAACCACCTCCCACTTTGAGGATTAGTACATACTCTATATAACAGATTACCCTCCATTTTATAATGGAGTTGGGATGAATCGTTTACTTTCTGTGGGGTGATACTTTTACCTGAGAGAAAAAAGGTTTTAAGGTTATATCATGCTTTGTACATCCCTAAATTCTTGTTAGAGAAGTCATATTTCTTTGCTAATATAGTAAATCCAGTGTCCTTTTAGTCCACATATATTTATCCTTTTTATTTTGTTTGCTTTTCTTACCTTTACCAGCAGGTCAAAACCTCCTCTTCAAGCAGGGAACAAATGCCCCAATTCTCTTTCTTGTTTTTGTTCTTGTGCCAGTGGTAGCAGCTCTAAGATTTGTAGTTAATAATGAGTCAAAATAAGGATAATCATGTCCTATGATTACCGGAACTGGCAAAGAGGTACTAGGCCTACTTTCATATTTAATAATGTCCCATTTATTTGGATCTCTAAGTCACGTAAGGGATACCAATGAATGTCCCCATGTATACACTTGACCCCTGTAGTAGGTTCTTCTTGGTTAACTTTGTCCACTAGAGGCATGTACCAGAGTCTGTTTACTACTAGAGTCAACAAGTCCAGATACCACCGAACCTCCTATTTGTACAGTTGTTATATAATGACCCCAGTTGGCAAGAACTAAGTGTATTGAGTCTACCTTCTTCTTCGGCAGAACCTGCAATATGTCCCTTGGTTTTGCATTCATGACAAATAATATCAGGACTGTATCCCTTATATATTTTGGAATGTTCCTTGCCCCAGAGGTTCCCTAGTTTGACTTGCAGGCATTACATTGGTAAAAGGGACCTTTTGTTAAGGCTGCAGGGTCCTAGGAGCTATAAATGACCTAGGTCATTGGGGTCTAGCGGTTATGTAATCTTCAGCCAGCCGTATAGCTGCCTCAGAGGTTTCAGGGGAGTGTTCTTTTACCCATAGCTGGACATCTTGTGTTAGTACCCTCACAAACTGTTCCAAAATAATGCTTTCCAAAATCTGGACCACTGTCCTGGTATTGGGCTGTAGCCATTTATGGCATAAGTCTTTAACTGGATATACACATCTTGAGGGTGTCAGTGGATAGATATTTATAGGCTCTAAACCATTGTCGATAGGTTTCAGTACATATATCATATCTCTTAAGGATTGCTTGTTTGATATGATCATAATCATTAATGTGAGCGAGTTCCATGTGACTATAAAGCTAATTGGGCCTTCTCTGTCAAATAGGGGCCAACCTGACAACCATTGGTCTCGAGGAGCCATGCACTGTCGGTGGCCACCCTTTCAAAAGTTGGTAGATATGCCTCAATATCATCTGTTTCAGCCATCTTAACCAATTTAATATCTTTTGGCCTACCACAGGTGCTGGTGGTGGTCTTGCTGTGCCAAAGACTGGATAGCTCGAAGCGTGTTGGTCCAATGGGCAGCATTCTCAGCTCATTCTCTCTTTCTCTCTCTCTCTCCCTCTCCAGTTCTACCTGCCACAGACACAGCCAGCGTAGGAGCTCATGGGGATTTTCTGGAGGGTCCTCCATCTCTATTCCTGCTGCTCGGACCTTTTCAGTAGGCTTAATATCCCCATGGGCCCGATATCAGCTTCAACTTCAGCCTTAGCCACCTTCCTTCACACCACTGGCTCCAGACCGGGTAATAATGGCAGGCCCAACTTCTGTACTGCAGTCCTTGTGGCCAGGAATGTCCACTCTTCTGCCTTGTCAGGATGCTACAAATAGGATTTGAGCGCAAATCCAGCAGAGAACCTCTCGCTAATATCCCACTCTGACACCAAATGTGAGCTGGTGTGGGATAAAATGAGGCATCAGACAATATAGGCAGTCATAATTAAGAATTTATTTCATAAACAGTGGAATGAAAGGTGTCAAACAAGAAAACATAAATAAAATAACTTTTCAGAGCTAGGAATCAGCTAGCTCTCAAGGGTGTTAACAACTACACAGACCCCTAATAGACTAACTGACCTCCATCTGGAGACTCTTTTATAGCAGTGAAAATCATGTGATCAAATAACTCTGCCCCAAAGACTTAAATTACAAACCAAAATTAAGATACAAGAAGTATTATCTTCTGTTATAGTCATAAGATTAGGACATTTTAATAATTCTCATCAAATGTAACACTGTACTGTAAATAAATTAAAGGAATAAATTAGTTTAGTCAGATATGTACTCCGAGAGACCGCCCTTTAAACAACAGCACAAAAGGGAGAGGTTCACTGGCGACCTTCTCACCCAGTTGCTGCAACAGAAGGATGTCTTTGGACTGAACAGCCCTGTAATGTAGAAAATTACCTTGCTGAAGACAACCTACTTACAGACAATATACAAATTTGGGCCACGTTACAGTCTGCCAAAAGCTCGGTGGAAGTTCCTTCTCCTATCGAGTGTTACACTAGCGAGGTGCATTTTTGAGAATTAAAGATTAACGCTAAGGATACCTTCGCGATAGTGCGAAAGCATTCACGGTGTTGCATCACGTCTCCAAGACTATCGCTTATTTCTGAATTCACCGCAGGGAGCCCATTTCATCAAGACTTTATTTTACAGCCTTAATTTGGACATTTAGCTGCTTCTGCCTCTCAGTGTACACTACACCACAAAAAAAACCATTTCAGAAAATACTCGTGAGGAGGGTCTTGTTTTAAATATTACTGCTAAACCATTTCAAATAGCGGTGCCTATACTTATATCGCTACCTGAAACCCATATCAAGGTAGCAGCATATATGAAAAGAAAGGGAGGGGTTTGTTTTTCCCAATGTGCAAATAACCAGAATTACTGAAAACAAAATAATAAAACATCCCCAGCTTGTTTTGAGGAGTTTGGCATAGCACAACACACAAACGAAAAACAAAAGAAATTAACACAAAATAAAACAAAGAAGGAACATAAAAGTGGGTGGCCAGCCAAAATAAAAAAAACATAACATATACACAATGTCCAAGAAGTAATACATATGTGCCATCCAGAATTCCAACAAAGGAGTGGAGAATAAGAGGAGAATGGGGGACTTCTCAATTAAATTTTCACAGTAGTAATATATCATCCAACAGCCTGTCTGACTTCTAAAATTCAAGAGGAAAGCATAGGGGATTGGTTAAAACTAACTAAATATACTCATTGCTGCTTGATAGTGAAAGCCAGCTAGGAAAAAATGTTACAGGATAGATCTTTTGAATATGGTAAAATCACAGGTCAAGTAGAAATATTAGAAAAGTTTTACAGGAAAGTAAAAGGACTTGTTTAATAACTACTGTGCTTTAGTTTAGCTAGAGACTGAGAGTGCTGTTTTGCAAAGTGAGTTTCAACAATGGCAGAGCCAGTGTTTGAATTTGGAAAAGAAAAGTTGAACTAGCAAATGCTTATGAGCAGGTTAACAAAGACTTGGTTGAATTAAAGTAAACATTTGAGAGTTTACAGAGTAGAAGTCAAGTTAAGAAAAAGTTTAAAGCATTTAAGAGGTTAAACTGTAATGTTGACTATAGTATCTCATTAAGGGAAAGGGGAAATTGTTTAACCAGGAAAGGCACACTAAGCTGAAGCTTTTTTTCAATTGTTTAACCAGGTGAGACACACTAAGCTGAAAGCTTGTTTCCAGATGTGACCTGGGAGCACTAGAAAATTAAGTGACTTGCTCAGGGTCACACAGTATGCAAGTGGGGCTGGGGATTCAAACCAGGTCTCCAGATTTGTAGCTCAGAGCCTTAAACCACTGTGCTATACTGCCTCCTCAGTGAATGAATCAATAACTCTTACATGAATCATCTGACTTAGAAAATGAATTACAGAGAAAAAATAAAATCCCTAGACAAACATGTGGTTCAAATTCTGATTCAGAATAGAAACATTTAGGAAATACAAGAAGAAGGACAAGATCAGGCAAAGGGGGTTCCTCTGTACCTCAAGCTATAGTGTTAGAGGCCACCACCTCTAATACTCTGGCTAAGGGAGAGAAATCACCCATGTCTAAAAATGAAAATATAGTCAAAACCCATGTTAAACCCAACTGTGGCTCAGCAGCCTTACCCAGACTCACTGAAAGGCCAAAACTCAAGTTTCTTGTGGGGGCAAAGTGCAGGATATGCCAGTGAGTATGATAAATATAGAGGTGACAAAACTGATCACAGGGGGGCACCACTATTCTGACTGTGATTAGCAACATTATGGTGCACCTCAAGAAATGTCTAGGTATAGTTCTACAAGACTAAAGGAAATTATTAAAATTCAAAAATGAAATAGAGGAGTTATAAAAGGAGGTGGAGGAAGTAATAGCTTTTGCACAAAGCAACGTACTCCAAGTTGCTCAGTCACCATCTGACCTTCATTTTTATGTGCAAAATCCTTCCTCAGCTGTATGTAGTGCAGGTGGAACTAGTATGGCTATGTGACTCGTAGATTCTGTCCACTCCATTGCTGACATAACAACAGAAAATACTATTGTTAAAAGAATAATGAGATCGAATGAGATTTAAAAATAAAATGCTAAATAAAGTTGAAAATGCTATATCTGTGATTAGCCTTTTTCAAAAGATATCCAGAGATAGTTTCAACAACAGTGTAAGATGCCATGGTAAAACTGCTATGTTGCCAAGAAAGACAGACAAATTCTGCTCAGACACAAAGGAAACCCAAGGAGGCATATTACAAGTGCAGTCCAGCCCTTAGCCTTACTGTCTGCTGAGCTTCACTGATCTTCATTGACTGGGAGAGAGAAAAGTCACGGAAGGAAGGCAGACTGACAGGTGCAAAAGCAGGGATTCCTTGACAACAGTTCTACCTGGCTGAATCCCCTTGGAGTGCACAGTCCAGGCTTCTATCTCTACTGAGGTGACTTCTCTCCTCAATCGCTCTACTCAGACCTAGCCAGCGGCTGTTGTCTCAGCATAAGGAGCAGTTGGAACACTTACCCAGAGTGCATGGCTGCTGTATGTAAATCAGCATTTGTACTGCTGTACCACTACTGAAATAATGGTTGACTAATAGAAAGCTCTCAGCTGGAAGAAACAGCTCAGACACAAAGGCACCCCTTGGAGTCATAGCCAAGGCGGTCCAGCCCCTATCCTTACTGTCTGCTGTACCCACCACTAAAAATAGTGGTCAGCTAATAGAAAGCTCTCAGCCGCAAACAACCAGAAGCAACAGCTCAGACACAAAGGGCAACCCTAGGAGGCATACACCAAGTCTGGGCCAGCCCCAGCCTTACTGTCTGCTGAGCTTTACTGATCTTCACCAACTGGGGAGAGACTTCTCTCCTCCAGTCTCTAGTTGTAGTACTAAGTGGCAGACCTTAACAAACTGATTATTTTTTCAGCAGGAAGGAGAAACAAAGGTTCTGCCCCACCCTGCCCCTAATCCCACCCACCCAGGTCCTCTTCCTATATAGGTTATGCATGTCACCCCCACTTCCTACCTGAACAGACTAGAAGGCAAAAAAACTTTAGAAAAACATTTTTCCCTACCTTTAATTCTCTCCAGCAGAACAGCTCAAACACAAAGGCAACCCTAGGAGGCATACGCCAAGCTCGGTCCAGCCCGTAGCCTTAATGTCTGCTGAGCTTCACTGATCTCCACCTGATGGAAGTGCAAGTAGGAGATTTAAATTCTCCCATGCTTTTGCCTGCAGGTCTGCCAACTGAAGTGCTACAAGCGGAACTCGTAGCAGCATAGTCGCATCCAGGTTCCATCTCATCAGTTGCTTCTAGTCTCATCGATGGCTTCTGCTACAGCAGTTCACTGGGCACCCAGTGTTTGAGAAGGGCAGGTATTGTGCGCAGCCAGTGGATCAGTCCCTCTCCTCACAGCAGCAGTGAGCCAGGGCACATGGACCACAGGCAGGGAGTTTTAGGGCCAACAGCAGGGACTCCATGGAGCTGTTCTGAGTCAAACAGCAGAATAGCTGAGCTAGTAACCAGATTCCTTCTTACCTTGCAGGAGTACAAGCTAGACCTCATCTGCTCAACAGCTACCTGATTGTTTTCTACAGCATATAGGGAACAGTCAAATACAGCCACCCACCCTCAACCTAATCCCACCCTCCCTCAAGTGCTGTTGCTTTATAGGAATGTAGTGCCATCTACAACACCTGCTAGGTAGTAAGGTACAAAAACCCTTAATGTTCTGTTTTCTTTTCATTCACACTTCCTGCCAAGAAACAGGAATCAGCACTATTTCTCAACTAAACAAAAAAACAAAACAAGAAAAATTGACCTTTTCAGTTGTGAAAACTGCAGTACACTGTACAATAGAGTTTACAAATGGCAACCAGGACCCTACCATATGTGTTTGTGCCATACTAGATCTTGCAGCTCAACTAAAGGATGTTTGGACTATAATATACAACCTCTGATACAGGGAGCTCTGCTTACCTCCTTTCACCCCACCACCAGTAACAGCATGTCAGTCAGCTGACAGGACTCAATGCAGGGCCCAGAGACTGGTGGGTGGTAAGGAAAAGAGGCATCATAGGAGGCCCCAGAAGGAAGCCAAAATCAGAGCATTTCCTGGCCATTCAAACAAAAATAGGTTCACTCCACAGCTACCAACCACAGACAAAGTAATACAGAAAGAAATCAAACTACCAAAAAGGCTAGCATGGCAATTAAAACCAATACAAACTGCGATAAAGCAAAAATATGAATATTCAAAATATGAACAACAACAATACCAAAATCAAATGCAATAGAACAAAAATACTGAATCCCAAAATTTTGATGTCTGTACGAGTAGTTTAAATGAAATAAAGGGAGTATGATGCAGCTCACATACCTGCCATAGGTGGGTCATCACTCCCCAAAATTCAAATGCATGCATACATCCTATGAAAACAAATCACAGCCAGCATCCACCCAAACCAGCAACCTCCATAATCTCTCAGGTGGAAAGAGCAAACTGGAGCAGTCCAGGAAGAGGGTACAATCTCGCACCAGAGAGGATGTACATTCCTGGAAGGCAATGGTTGCAAAATTAGGAGCATAATCAACAAACTTCCCAAACTCACAGCCATCTTGAAAACAGAAAGGTTGGACTGAGTGGCTGTAACAAAAACATGGTTCATGGAAAACCATGGATAGGATATCTGACCATTCATGGTTACAATCTGTTCAGAAAAGATAGGCAGGGCAAAAAGAGGGAAGAGTGTAGCCATTTGTATTCAAGAGGAAATAAAAGCCACATAAGTAAAAGGGCAACCTGGGACTTCAAGTCATTGTGACTAGGGGCAAGGGAAAACCCATCAGAACTGGCATCATGTACCGGCCTCCAAATCAAGCAGAAAAAGGAGACAATGATCTAGTAGAAATCCACAAAATGTCTGATAAAGGTGATGTAATATTGGTGTGGGACTTCAATCTACCAGATATTAACTGGAGCACACTAATGGCAGCAACAACAAAAAGCAGGGACTCTTATTGTCACTACAAGGCACAGGACAGTACCAGCTTGTTAAAACCCCAACAAGGGAGATGCCATTCTCGATCTTGTCCTCACAAATTCAGAAAGGATCAAGGACATTGAAGTGGGATGCCATATGGGCAACGGCTCCAACTGCATAGGTAAACTTTATGGTAAACATAACACAGAACACCAGCCACTCAAACATAAAGGTGCTAGATTTCAGAAAGACGGACTTCCAAAAATGAGGAACAACATAAGTAGCCAATTAATGGAAATAGAGGTTGAGGAGGTGGACATCATGTGGGGAGACTCAAGAGAGCAATACAGACTGCCACAGATCAATGTGCCAGATGGGTCAGCAAAGCAAAAGAAATCCTCCATGGTTTTCAAGGAAGTGGCTACCACAGTCAAAGAAAAAGAAGGCGACAGCATATACCAGGAAACCAAAACTGAGAAGACTTGGAATCATACAAAGAAAAATGAGAGTCTAACAAACAATTTAGAAAGTCAGAAGCCCAGATAGAGGAAAAGATAGCAGAAGGGGGCAAAGTGAGGAGACGATCATTTTTAGATACATTAGGAAACGAGGAAGACAAAAGAAGGAATAGTAAAGATTGCTGCTGAAGAAGGAAATGAACCAAACATGAACCAGGAAATGCCAAAATCCTCAACAAATACTTCTGCTCAGTGTTTACCAAATAGGACCCAGGGATGGCCCTGATCTGAAAATACACAATACCCCAGGACCAGGGTAGACATGAGTTCCTTTAAAGAAGCCAAAGCACGGGAGACACTAAATAAATTAAAAGCAAACAAAGCCATGAGACCAAATGAGATGCACCCCAAATTCTTAAGGAACTGGGGGCAGAATGTAACCCCTCTTGCACTTCTATTCATGAAATCCTTGAAGCGGTGTGGTACCGAAGACTGGAAAAAGGCAATAGTGGTTCCAGTTCACAAATCTTGCAGTTGCAAAGAAGCTAGTAATTACAGACCGTGAGCCTCACATCTATAGTAGGAAACCAATGGAGACACTACTCAAACAGAGGATCATAGCATTCTTCAAAACTAACAGCCAACAGCACAGTTTCACAGCAGGTAGGTCCACGACAGATAAATCTGCTCTAGTTTTGCTACGCTACTAAAACAGTGGATGACAGTGGGGCAGTAGATGTGTTCTACCTAGACATTAGTAAGGCCTTTGACTCAGTTCCACACAGAAGGCTAGTAAGAAGATTGACCACACAGGGATTGGTCCAGATGTAGTCAGATGGGTACAAACTGGGTACAAGGCAGAACCCAGAGGGTGCAGGTTAATGGAACAGAATTGATGGAAGGCAGAGTGACCAGCAGGGCACCTCAGGGCTTCATGCTGGGCCCTCTGCCTTCAATGTTTTTATAGTAGACATCACTGATGGACTGGAAGAACGTGTGTCTGTTTGCAGACAACACCAATATATGTAACAGGATGGACACCTCAGAAGGAGTGATCAAGATGGAAGCTGACCTCAAGAAACTAGCAGAATGGTCTGGAATGTGGCAGCTGAGATTTAATGCCAAAAGTGCAAGGTCATGCACAAAGGAAGGACAAATCCAAGAAGGAGTATTACCTAGGAGACAAAAGACTGGCAGCCTCAATCACGAATGAGATCTGGGAATCATAATCTCAGATGACTTGAAGGTTAGTAAGCAGTGTGAGAAGGCAACAATGAAGGCCAACAGAATGCTGGACTACATTGGGAGGAATCACAAGCAGGAGGAGAGAGGTGGTACTACCACTGTAAGGATCGCTGGTCGGGCCTCACCTGGAATACAAAGTCAATTCTGGAGGTCTCTCCTCAGGAAGGACATTAACCGTGTGGAAACAGTATAGAGAACAGCAACAAAAATGATTAAGGGTCTGCAGTACATGTCCTATGAGGAAAGACTTAGGAACTGAATATGTACCCTGGAGCAGAGAAGAGAGAGGGACATGATTTAAACATTCAAATACATAAAAGGCATTAACAAGGTACAGGCACAGGAACTTTTCACTTCAAGAAGGGCTCCAGGACCAGGGACATGAATCTCAGGCTGCAAGGAGGGAGGTTCTCTATCAACACCAGGAAGTTTTCTCCACAGAAAGAGCGGTGGATGCCTGGAACAGCCTGCCCTGAGAGGTTGTGGGGGTCAAAACTGTGAGGGATTCAAGAATGCATGGGATAGACACAAGGAGCCCTGCCTACAGAGGGTAACTAGAGTGTCAAAATAGGTTTAAAACAAATGGGCAAACTAGATGGACCTAGCAGTCTCCTTCTGCTGTCAACTTCTATGTTTCAATGTTTTTATATCTGGGTAACTTATTCCCAAAGGAAGAGCAGAAAGGTTTACTTTAACATAAATATTGAGAACAGTCTGAATCATGAGACTTTGTTTGACTCTGGGGCCAAAGTATTGTAAGTCTCATGTCTAAAAGTCTCTTTGATATATTGTCTGATGCCTTAGGTGACTCAAAGCTGAAACCCGCTCCAACAACTTACAGATTGTTGGTTATGGAGAGGAAGCTCAGAAGACATTAGGTAAAGTTTGGTTGAAACTAAAATTTGGTAAAATGGTGATTAAGCATCCAGTGTATGTTACAAACAAATCATGCATGATTTCTTGATTGGAAATGACTTTCTGAAGAGGTTTGAACCTATTTTGGATTACACCAAAAAACCTTGTGGTCATAGGTAAAAAGCCTATTCCATTCAGAAAGAGTCATAAGGTTTCTAAACAATGAAATTCATGCTACTTTCAGAATGAAAGGTTTGCTGGCCAAGGCACCTAGCTTCACCTGAGCTCTTTCCTTCTAAGACTGCTTGAAAGGCAGAGTAGAGAAACTTACCAGAGCAAGGAAAAGGATTAAGACTTAGTTTGGCTAAGCAGATTTACTGTGTGGTGGTGTTTTATTTTTACTCACAGGGATTGCTACTGTTTGTTGCTAACATTTCATTGCTTTATTTTTCTCTGATTCAAATTGTTGTTCCTGGTATACCTTCTTCTGCATTATTACAAGGTGTGCCTACAGGTGTGTGCTAACAGATTACTCCTGTAATCTTCTGATTCAAATTGTCTTTTGCAAGGTATATCTTCTGTTATTGCTTTATTTTTCTCTGGAACAAAGTGTTTCTTACAGCGTATATCTTCTCTGAAATTATTACAGGTGGTGCTTTACAGGTTTTACAGTTTTATCTAACATTAGGATAAGCTTTCAGGGTTACTGCATTTGTTGTTGACTGTTTCTGCTCTTACCTCCTTGTTCTTTCATCTGTGGTTCTTCTTTTAGGCAGGGAAGGGCCCAGCCACCCACCCGATCCCCAACCAACCCCTACACTCCTTTTAAAGGGTACCACAGTTGTGACATTTCCTGTGGCAGAGCAGGAAGGAGGCGGATCAGTGGGGCCTCCACAAGGTGATCTCATTTACAGGGCACTAGTAATTTAACTTGTTATAACAAGTTAAACAACGCATAATTAAACCATTACTTGCAATTGTTTTCCTTCTAATTACTCTGACTAGGTTACAAACCCAGCAACTTATTTGGAATGGATTTCATTAACTGCAGGTACTGTGGAACAATTTTCAGAAGGACAGTCTTACAGGATTTAGACACTGTCCACATGCTGGGCCTTTGAGATCTTAGGGCTCAGCTCCGGCAGTATGGGCAGAGATTGCATGCCTCAAATTTCATATTGAAGAGGAAATACATTATAAGAACCACCGCCATTTAAGCCAGCATCCAACAGAAAAACCTCAACCACAGAGGGTAGTTGGTCCAGGAGGTTGGCAGGTGGATAGGAGAACAAATCAGGTGCCCCATCACTCTCTGCTCTCCAACACATTACCTCCAAAAACCATATAAACACTACAAACAGGTATCTGCCTCTATCTCTGAAATCAAATAAAGAGGCAGAAGACACTGCAGAGCAGGACACTGCGGCACAGGAGCTAGCACAACAAAACTCACCCAAATCAGGAACCAAAACAAAACAAGCACAAAGGAAATCCAAAAACTTCTGATCATAGGAGACTCCATGATTCGGGAGTTGATACCCATCTCCAGCCAGGGTGATGGTCAGATGTCTCCCAGGTACATCAGCATGGAGAGACACTGACCGCATTGCTAAATTGTTCACAAAGCAGGAGAAAACATTGATGTCCTAGTACACATAGGGACTAATGATCTCGCCAGCCGGTCAGTTGTGGAGACCAAGGAACACCTGACTAGGCTGGGTGACAAACTATCATCTATTTCTGTCCGGCATCTCCTTCTCTGAGATCCTGCCAGTCTAGGAGAGGGAGCAGATGGACGGAAGGTCAGAAGAAGGGGAGATAGGGAGCTAAACATGTGGCTCAAGGGCTGGTGCCAGGAAAAGGACACAGATTTGTAGGAACTGGCAACAGTTCTGGGAGCGAAGAGTTCTTTAAATTTGATGGACTGCATCTGACTAAAGAGAGTCAGTGCATTGGGGCAGAAGTTTGATGTCTTTGCAGAATATTTAAACTAGCAAATGGGAGAGGTGCAGCACCCCATACGTCAAATGGGAAGAACACCCTCCCCCTCAGCTAGTGGTCAAACAGGAATTCAGCATGTTTGCCATTCATTTGCATCACCAGGTAAGAAAAAGGTTTGTCTCCCCATCGACGCACAGGGGTAATGCCAAACTTCACCCAACAACTAACACACCAAAATCTGGCCAATGGAAAATCATGTACAAAATGCTCACAGCCTGGGAAATAAGATCCCAGACCTGCAGGCAATAATGTCAGAGGCTAAACTGGACATAGTAGCAAATAGTGAGACATGGTTTACCAATAACCACACTTGGGAGACTTCAGTACCTGGCTATGTATTGTTCAGAAGAGACCGAGGTGCAAAAGGGGAGAGTGGCCCTGTATCTTAATGAAAATATCAAAGCTACAGAAATTCAGAATACACATAAGGAGCCAGAAGAACTGTGGGTCACCCTGGAAACAGGAACTGGGACAGCCATAAGAACTGGGGTTGTCTACAGCCCCCAGACCAGAGGAGGACATAAACACATTACTGTTAGAAGATATACAAACATGACAGCTAAAGGGAGGTTCTGATAATGGGAGACTTCAACATGCCAGATACAGATTGGTCAATACCAGCAGGAACATCTGCAGAACTAGACTCATAGTGGATTCCCTGCAGGAGGGCCTCAAACAACTGGTACAGCAACCCACAAGAGGCAGGACTATCCTAGATCTAGTACTGACTAACAAAGAAGGATCAAAGATCTCCAGGTAGAAGGTCACCTGGGGCCAGTGACCATCACATGGTATGGTTCAATTTGGCTACTACATCTAAATCATCCCATTCCAAGGCAAAATATGGGACTTCAGAGGAGCTGACTTTGATAAGATGGCCAACAGAGTTAAGCTAGCCCTGGCAAAAAGAAACACAGGTGAGGGGGTACAGGCAAAGTGGGCAAGCATTAAGGATGCAATACTTGAAGCAACATCCCATTGTGTTAGACAGAAAAGGAAGTGCAAAGAAGAAGGAAACCACTTTGGTTCTCAAATACAGTAGCAGAAAGGTCAAAGCCAAAGGCTGGCCTTCAGGAAATATAAGGGAACACAGAGGGATGAAGATGGAGGCATACCAAACTGCCCTAAGGGAAGCAGGTAAGGCAGTAAGGCAGGCAAAGTCCCAAACTGAGGAAACACTAGCACGAACAGTAAAAGAAGGTGACAAGACTTTCTACAGATACATTAGTGAAAGGAGAAAGTCCAGAGGGAAAATTGCTAAGCTTAATGGAGAAAAGGAGCATGTGAGGAGGAGGACCCTGTAAAGGCATCTATCCTAAATAGATACTTTTGCTCAGTATTTACTGAAGAGAAGGTAGGGCAGGGCCCACAGCTCAGCATCATGGACACAGGGGGAGGAGGTGAGCACTCATCTTCACAAAAGAAAGGGTCCTACAAGAGCTTGCTAAGTTCAGGGTGGATAAGGCAATGGGACCTGATGGCATACATCCCAGGGTACTAAGGAGCTAAAGGAGGAACTAGCAGAGCCACTAGCAGAATTGTTTAGTGAGTCTCTGAGCACAGGGAGAGGTCCCAGAAGACTGGAGAAGGGTTTATGTGATCCCGCCTCCACAAAAGTGGTAGCAGGGAGGAGGCGGGAACTACAGACCGTCAGTCTTAACCTCAGTAGTGGGCAAGATTATGGAGGCACTCTTAAGGAAAGGATAGTGCAACACCTGGAATCCATAGGGGCACAGGATCCAAGACAGCATGGGTTTACAAAGGAAGGTCCTGTCAAACTAATCTCATAGATTTCTTTGACTGGGTAACCAGAGTGGTGGACCAAGGGAGCAGTTGATGTAGCCTACCTTGACTTCAGCAAAGCTTTGACACTGTTCCATAGAAGATTGATAAATAAGCTGGGTAGGCTCGGGGTGGGTCAGAAGTTGGTCAACTGGGTGGCAAACTGGTTGATGGGCAGAAAACAGAGAGTGGTGGTAAATGGTATACAGTCAGAAGAGATGCAAGTCACAAGTGGGTACCTCAGGGATCAGTCCTGAGGCCAGTCCTCTTCAACATCTTCATTAGTGACCTTGCAGATGGACTAGAGGGTAAGGCTTGTCTGTTTGCAGATGACACCAAGATCTGCAACAGAGTAGATGATCCAGATGGGTGGGCAGAATGAGAAGAGATCTGGATAAACTAGCAGAATGGTCAGAAGAGTGGCAACTGGGATTTAATGCAAAGAAGTGCAAAATCATGCACATAGGGAAGAGAAACCCTGAAGCCACCTATAGGCTGGGAGGGTTGCTAGCAGTCACAAAGGAAGAAGAGACTTGGGCATCATCATCACTGATGACCTAAAATTATCAAGCAGACCTCTAAAGCAGTAGGTAAGGCTAGGGGGGTGTTAAGTGTGTATTAGTAGGGGTATCACAAGTCATAAGGCGAGGTAATAATCCTCTGTACAAGACACTGGTTAGGCCCCATCTGGAGTATGCGTGCAGTATTGGAGGCCACACCTTCACAAGGACATTAACCAAATTGAGGCAGTCCAGAGAAGGGCAACCAAAATGGTGCAGGGACTGCATCAGAAGACATATGAGGACAGATTAACGGAGCTCAATATGTATACCCTTGAGCAAGGAGGGGAGAGAGGTGATATGATCGAGGCATTCAAACACCTTAAGGGCATAAACAAGGTGAAAGAGTCTAACATGTTTAAATATAAGAAAAATAGCAGGACAAGAGGACACAGCATGAGATTAGAGGGAGGCGATTAAGGGGAATGAGGAAATTCTTTTCACAGAAAGGTGGTGGATGCATGGAATGGCTTACACAGAAGTGGTGGCTATGAATACAGTGCAGGGCTTCAAACAGGCATGGGATAGGCATAAGAGCAATACAAATGACTATGAATAGATAGGCCACTGACAGAGCAAAGGCCGATGGCACATTTATAAGGTAGAAAAGAAATGGCAGACTGGATGGGCCTTGCAGTCCTTATCTGCCGTCAACTTCTATGTTTCTATGTTTCTATGATGATGTAATGATTAAGTTAAATTTACTAGGTTCTAATGTAATTGATGAATCTAGTTTTGGTAATTCTTAATTTTCTAAATGGAGACATTTATGTGGTTTGTGTGTCAAAACAAGATGTGGTAAATCTGTAATTAAAATAGAGACCTAACTTTCTTCATAAAGGAAGTAAGTCCTGTTTTGACAAAAGCATTAGACTCTAAGTACAAGGCCCACTGAGGACTGTGGGGAAAGGAAGTACCACAAAATAAAACCAAAGGTGATCCAGGGTGCTAGACAAAACAGAACTTATAAAGTTCTGCATTGTCCAAGCAGTGCACAGGTTTATCCAGTGTTAAAAGAATGGCTACAGAATGTTCCAAACCACAAATAATGTTTGAAAAGTATAGGCACTGCTTTGAACCTCCAAATTTGAACATCCTGTATGTGATGCAAGGTTTGAAATCTCCCATGTCTTGGGTTAGATGTACTTGTACAACTGGATGTGCATATAAACCTAGCCAATGAAAGTCTGTGGTCACAAATAAGGGAAACCGTTACCCCATAAAAGTGGCGTCATAGGCCTTGAGGTCTGGACAAACTATTCCTCAAGTGTGCCAGGTGGTGAGTGTGTACTACAACAGTTTTAGATGAAGTAAAGGAATTGTCTGTTAGGGTTAATGGAAATGTGCTTAACAGAACTGCATTGTTTGTGCCTAACGTGTGGTAGTGATATGGATTTAAAGCTCTATCCCACAACTTGCCTGGATATGTTCATTAGAGTAATGCATGTTTTTTCTTAGTATATAATCCAAAAAGAGCTTGTCACTTTAAAAGCTAACTGCGGGATGGATGCAGTGATGGGGAATCTTTATAATTCAGATATTGTTGTTCCAGTTATTGAGAGGAGACTAACAGAAGGTATTATCTAAAGAAAATGAAACAAAAGAGTTTTAAAGAAGTATATGTAGTTAATGAGAAACTAAGGTTGATAATGAAAAATAATTAAAAATGTAATACATTCATGTAAAACTTTTCTAATTTTAAGAACAAGTTAATCATGGGTATACCTATAAAACTAAATTAGGAAAAAATTGTCTGTAAAATGTTCTTTCCATTGAAAGACATGTTTTCAAGAGATACCATCATTGTGGGGTAACTGACTTTAATGTTACCAGGGCACCCATACCTTTAATGTATGTCAGTACAAATCACCACATGCATCTTAAAACACAAACAAGAAATGTTAAATACGCTTGATTTTGATTTATATTTTGACATTTTTAAAGAAAATGTGCAAAAAGGTTGATTTTGATTTAAAGAAAGTATAATAAGGTAACAAAATAATAGAAAACTTTTGTAACTTCATTAAGGTATCCCTATGTTACTATGAGCTAAAAGGTAAACTACAAAAGACCTTTAACTAAAATCCATGTACTACCAAAATGTAACTTCTAATTAAGGAGTGATATCTTAGTAAAACTAGTAAAGGTTACAAGAGCCCAAATAAGCAGTACCTTCAGCACATGGGGGGACAGGACTTATGAAATATAACACAAAGTAGCTTACTAGTCTTGCATGTACTGTAATACTAAAGATTAAAAAAGGGTACAAGATTATGATGAAAATAATGAACAAGAGTCAAGCTGAAATGTTCTTGTAATACTGATCATTGAATAAAGAGAATATGTTCTATTTGTAAAATGTTTAAAACAATGTAAAATATTGCTACAGCAGTTGAAGAAAGTGTATACATAGTTGTATTATTCATGTAATACTGTACATTTTTCAATGACAAAAGTACATCTCCAATGATGTCATCTAGTGATGTCACATCCAATGATGTCATATGTGATGATGTCATGTGTTTATGATGTCATAAGTTACCACATGATGATGCAGACTTTGTGTTCCATGTTTCATTTTCCTATAATGCTTAAACTATATACTTATACAGTTGTAATATACTTTTGAATTACAAAATGCATTTTGGGGTGCATTTTTAATTCAAGAAGGAAATGTAGGAACAAAACTGTTATTAAAATATTTTATTGACTTCCGGTGGGTGCACCAGCCTGATGGCAGCCTGAATTGGTAGCTCTACCCCGTCCAGATTAAATCCACAAAAATCATAAAGAAACCTAACCCATCCATCGGCAGGACTCAGTGGAAATTGCAGCGATATGACTTCCAGACATAAACAAAGAGAGAGAAATGCCAACCAGATGAATACACAGCTAAAACATTATTGGATTATGCCCAGCCTCCATCAGCTAGTACACTGGAATCCTTGCAGAAGTCTGGGGAAACCTCAGAGGAGAGAAGACGAGTGCACAATAACCTCCAAACAACTATAGCCACATTGCAAAAATGAGCAATTCTTGGAGAGACTGGAAAGTGGGACGGAAGAAAATAAAAATTAGAAAGCCTGGAGGGAAAATGAGGCAAGTAGAAGAAGGCCTAACAGACTGTTCAATATGGTAGATGTTCACAACGTGGCCCTTATAGACCTACACAGAAGGGGATTGCAGCTGGATTCCAGACTGGAGGAACTTGAAAACAGAAACAGAAGAAATAACATAAGAATTCATGGACTGCCTGAAGGCATGGAATCTGCCCTATTCTGACTTTTTTTGAGTCCTTTCTAGTGGAGATACTGGACTGGCCAGCAGAAAAGCCTTTAAATTTAATTAGGGCCCACCGCTCCCTCATACCTAGGCCAAAAGACCTAAAGCTCATCCCGGTCAGTAATAATAGCCTTTTTGGACTTTAGCATTAAAGAAGATATATTAAAGTGGGCGTGGGCAAAGAAGGAAATAATATCGGGATACTAGACTGTTTTTCGATCAAGATTATACACTACAATTTTGGCCCAACGTAGAAAGGTTCTAATGGTAGTTCGAGCCCTACAACAAAAAGGCATCAAAGCATTTGTAGAATATCCGGCTAGGCTAAAAGTTGCAATGGAAAATGGCCCTAGGAGGTTTGCTTGACCCGCTGGAGGCAAGAAGTTCTTGGCATCGGTGGAGGTGGAGATTCCCAGGAGGCGATCCAGGCAGGGGAGACAGATTGCGACTTGGAGGATGGCAAAGTGTGGGAACAAAAGAAAAGAGTTGCCGCGACCGCATGGATGTTTCCGGTCTGTGGAAAATGGTGCAAGGCGGAGATTTCACTCTGAATCGGGAGTTTACCTTCGATAGACCATAACAAGGAAAACCTTTCAGACTTGAACTATCGCTGCATTGATCTTATAAATCTCTTTTTAAATCTGGCAGCAAGATCATGTTGATGTGGATTTTCCACTGAACCCTCAGTAATAGATGGTATTTTGACCTTTGCAAAAGGATGAGTATAGTAGGGCTAATATAAGGAAACTGGACTGGGTGGATACATTCTTTTCTTTTTATTACTAAAGCACTCGGGTTCAGTTGTGGGGAGAGCCACCTTGGGTAACCAACAGCCCACGGTCCCACGTTGAAGGGGAGGGAGGGAACAGAGCAGCTGCACTCTTGAAGGAGGGTTCATATATTTGAGATCTGGAGGCTTGGGCGGTTGGGGAGCCTGGGGTGGAGGTGTTCCAATCGACATGATGATCAGTTGGTAAGACAATAACTCTCACTATTTAAAAGCAACCCTGAGGTGAGATTGCGACCCGATGGGTTAGCACTGACTAAGGGCTGTTTCCTGGTAAATGAGAAGCTTTGAAACTAACACCTCAATCTAGGTTGGTACCTCTATAATGAGGGGCCGCTAGAGGAGGTTCCTGAAGTTACATAAGACAAATATCAAGAAAAGAAAACTGGAAATATGAATAAATATGAGATATAAAGAAGCACTGATTGTCTGTCTGACTTAGGGTGCCCTTCCTCCCCGTCCCTGCTCTGGCTGTCTACATTATTACAGATAATTTGGTAAATCTTGATAAATATTAAACTGATTAACAGAAGATTACTTATGGATGTGAAGGAAGGAGTGCGGTTCTAGGTCTTCAGGGCCCCCAAAATGTGAGGAGATCACGGTTGGGCTGGAAGGACCCGGTAGCTGGCAAATCCCCACAAACTGATATATAACCTTGACATTCAGGTATCATATACCCTGATGGGTTTATAGTTTGAACTAAGTAATTTAATTAGCAGAGTGATATGATCAGGATAAAGACGGGCGGGATTCGACCCTTTTCAGGCTGGTCAAAATGCTTGGATTAGCTCTGAATGTGTGGTTCATTAAGAGGGCTGGTGCAGAACAAATACCTGGCTTTTTAGGTAGCGATGTTCAGCCAGGCGGACAGCCTACATTTAAGAGGTCATCCATCCACACCTCATGAAATAACACCTTTGAGAGGATGGACACAGGGTGAAACCACCTTGAAAGCATTCCTGTTCAATACGTTGCAATGTAGTATAAATTCTCAAGTGTTATGTAATATGTTTAGCAAGTTTTGCTTATATGTGGTTGAAAAAGCACAGATGCTCACGAACACTTAAAAACTAGCAATGTCCCTCAGTAAGGAGATGATACTCCTTTTCCTCATCTAAAAGATCATGGCTGATTTAAATATAGTTACACTCAATGTAAATGGGGTAAATAATCCAGTAAAAAGGGCAAAGATTATACAAGATCTCAGTAGGAGAAAGGCCACTGTTGCATTTATTCAAGAGACTCATTTAACTGCAGCAGAACATCTCAAGTTAAAAAGGTCTTGGGTGGGTGAGGTATATGTCTCACATTTTGAAAAGAGTCCACACCATAGAGGTGTAGCAATCTTGATCAAAGAGATGCCCCACTGGTTGTAGAGAAGGTTTGCACAGATCCAGAGGGTAGGTTTGTACAGATACAGGGATCATACAGGGGTCAGAAGTGTACCTTTTGAACATTTATGCCCCAAATGAAGAAGCCCCAGAGTAGCCTTTTGGAGAGGATCATTAAAGAAGCAGTTACAGACGCACAGAGCTTAGTAGTCATAGGCGGGACTTTAATGAAGTAATACACCCAGGGGCAGATAGGTCCAGAGGGCCGGGTGGGGCCACCCAGACGAGGAAACTAATCCAGAGACTAAATCAAAGAATTAGGCCTATCAGAGATCTGGCATTTTATGCATCCAAGGAAAGAGACTTTACTCATTCCCCAGACTTGAGGGTTACTCCAGGATAGATTATTTTCTTCTATCGCCTAACTGGCTGCAAAAGGTGGAAAATGTGATATTGGACAAATTGTCATTTCAGATCATGCCCAGTTTCTTGGCGTTGGTCTCCACATCGACCCTTCCACAGTCCTGCTGGAGGTTAAATGTAAGCCATCTTCTAAGGGAGGATTTGGGGGCTGGTAATGGATGTCATCAAGAATTTTGAACAGCACAATCTAAAAGAGGATACAAGTGAAGGGATAAGATTGGATGTACTTAAATGCTGCTTGGGGAAATAATCCAATATTCAACCAGATTAAAGAAAGAGCGGATCCAGACCAGATTACAACTAGAACAGAAAATCTCTCAGTTAGAGACTCAACATCTTGAAGCCAGATAAGGACCCTGAGCACTGTGGTTCATACCACTTTCTTTGTTATCGGTAGATCTAAAAATATTTACAGGGATTTTGAGGAGACTTCAAACATGTATTGCCCTCTATTCACACAAAATCAGACAGGATTTATTGGAGGAGAATTTCTCCAAGACAATATAAGGTGCTTATTAAATATTATTACAGCCTGGAAAAGCAGCACAGCCTTCCAGATGGCCATTATTATGGACACTGAGAAAGCCTTCGACAGGGTGGACTGGCACTTCATGTTGTCCACCCTGTCAAAGTTTGAGTTGAGGAAAATTTTGTTTCAGCCATCGGAGCACTTTATCACAAAACAGAGGCAAGGATCAAACTTAACGGATTGCTATCTGATAGAATACCTTTAAATAGAGGAACAAGACAAGGATGTCCCTTTCTCCTCTAATATTTGCTCTAACATTGGAACCATTGGGATATGGATAAGAGAGAATCCTGAAATTAAGGGGTGAAGGCAGGGGAATAGAACAAAAGTTGCACTTTATGCTGATGATTCTCTTTCTTTTAAGAGATCCTCAAACCTCCATACCACACTTACTAAATGCATTGAACAAATTTGGTACAATGGCTGGTTACAAAATAAATTACACCAAATCGGAAGCAGTGGTACTAAGTGGGAATCCTCCGAGAGCTCTCAGAAAACTTCCCATTCAAGTGGGCCTGCAATAATACTTTTAGTTATCTAGGGATACAAGTTTCATCAGATATATCCGTTTATTCACAGATAACTACATGAAGCTGTATAAAAATATGCAAGTGGATTTTGCCCGTTGGAAACTGTTGCCCCTGACCCTATATGGTAAAATTCAGGTAATTAAGATGAATATTCTACCGAGATGGTTGTTTCTCTTTCAAACCCTCCCGATCCCTGTAAAACCCAGTTTCTGGAAACAGCTAAACAAAGAATTTCCAACTTTATCTGGTCAGGAAAATGCCCACGAGTTTCATATAAGGCCCTGACACGGTCAAAGAAAGAGGTGGTCTAGGACTACCCAATATGTATTTTTATTACTTAGCAGCTCAGGGTCACAACTAGTTTCATGGGCGAGGATAGACTCAGCTGGTACCTATTAGAAAAGGATTCAATGCATAACTATAAACTATGGACCCTGCCTATGTCAGAGATATCTCCCTGAGTTTTGGCATCTACAGATAATCCATGGGTTAAACACTCTTTGCGTATCCTTATAAATTTAAAAAGATAACACTACCGAATACATTGGGACCCCTTTCCTTGATTAGGCATACATCTATCTTTCCCCTCCCAGGGTGGATGCTGGGTTTGCTTATTGGGAACATAAGGGCCTCACCACATTTAAACAATTCATAGATGAGAATGGTTGTCTTCCTTTAACACTCTACAGGGCGCTTTCTCTCTCTGCAAAGAGGATTTTATAGGTTCCTCCAAACACGGCACTTCCTTACAGAGGAAGGAAATTTCTTAAAGATAGGCAGGGATCTTACCTCAACTGAGTTGTATTGGTGGGACTCTATAAAAATTAGGGATAAATTGAGATACCTGTCTGCATTATATACAATTTTAACAGATTCAAAGGGACCTCAAACTTAGAAGAGATCAGATTAAGGTGGGAAAGAGATGCCAAAATAACTATTACTAGAACAGAGTGGGATCACAGGCTTCAAAGGGGTTGGCAAGTCTCCTTGGCCATGATGTGGCAAGAATTTAACTGGAAGATACTCACTAGATTTTTAGAACTCCCGAGATAATGGCACATTATAATCCACAGGCCTCTTCAGCGTGCTGGCGCCTTTGTGGAACACAAATGGGGACACATTACCACATATTTTGGGGTGTGACAGATTGTTAAGGTTCTGGCGACAAGTACATTCAGTGATGGAGCAGTGGCGCTTTTCTCTATCCCTTTTACATTTCAGGACTTAGTGCTAGGCCTCCCCACCTTATCGACTGGAGGCCAGAGAGGAACTTTGTCAGATATTGAGAGTGGCTGCTTTGAAATGCATCACTACTAAATGGCTATCCCAGAATCCCCTCCCTAACAATGTGGGTCTCAAAATAGAAGAAATAGAAAGAATGGAAAATATTACTTATACACTGCACTTTAAAGTTGAAAATTTCCAAAACATGTGGAATCCTTGGAGGCTGTGGAGAGAGGGTGGGGGAGAGCAAGAGGAGACAGGATAGTAGGGGAAACATGAAGACATCACGAACAACAACCAAGCAGATGCCCCATACAAGAACTGAGAGAAGTAACACAAAAGGAAGTTGGAAAAGGATATATAAACTAAGGAAATAGAGGTATTGTGATAAAAAATAAAGGGAAAAAATGGGTGGAGTAACTGTGCAAAAGTTTATTTTTAGTGTTGTATATTTGTAGTTTGTAGAATCATATGGACTTGAGTTCATCGGTCCGGGAAAGCTAAGATTTGTGATGATATGAGATGAAACTCTGACTATATTCCTGAAGGAGCAAGACCAGAGTTTATAGTTACGCTGCAAGAAACTGTGCCATTACATCTGAAGCTCAAAGCAGCCTGCAGTGAACTTTTGTTTTTCAGGACCCACATCAAGATAACCAGTCTCTGTAACTTTAGGAGGTCTAGATTATTCAGTATATCTCAGCAAATGAAAGATCAAATGTCAAGTTAACATATCTGTGATGTAAAAAGATAACTGAACTGTATGGATCTGTATTGGTATGCTTTTAATGATCAAAATAAAAGTAAAGTTCAAAAATATTTTATTATTATTTTATCATATTGTTATCAGTTATAAATTACTATTTTATATTCTTTGTAAGGAGCTTAATTATAAGGGATACTATAATACTTCTGGTTAAAATTAGTGCCTCTATGAGTTTTAGCTGCAAAAAGAAACACTTTGTAAAACTTTAGACACAAAAGGATATAGCATACATGAGACAACTTCAGAGTTTGAAGAAAAACAAAGATTCTGCTGTTTAAATTTCAAGTACCTCATCTGACTGAAATCAATGGCGTGCCCATCCCATATAAAGGAAAATAAGCACTTCCTTAGAGCTGGGGCCAGAAAGAGTGGTTGCTATGAACTTGACAGGTGATGTATGACATCTGGACTCTGCACTAAGCCAAGGCTGGCACTGACAAATACCTCTATTGAAAAGTATCTTCACTAAAATGGAAGTAAGGAACTTTTATCAATTGCAAACTTGTGTGAAGTCCCATTAGGACCAAACTCAGGCACTTAATAAGGAATTTAGGGGTCTGTAAGGTGACTGAATCTCAGGTCTGCAAGAGTTTTGTAATGCTTGCTATTTACAAAACATTGCCACATCAAAACTGTTGTAAATTAACAGACATATTTAGTCTTAAAAGGCAGCTGACCTTATGACCTTTCTAAGGATGTAACTTTTGAGTAAGTACCTAACAGCAGAATGTAGCCACTTGGTGTTGAGAGTTTCTCAATGAGCTCCAAGCTGCATGAGGTCAACTTCATTAAGCACAAAAACTATGTGCTTGTAAGACATTGTTGGAAAAAATTAGGAACAAATCTTATATTATTCTGAAGCCTAGAGTATTTTGAACAAGACTATCACTTTGTTTTGTGAAACTTTGCTAAAAATATAAAGTTATAGCCTTTATTAGCCTAATTTAGGAAGTACTGATCCTAGAAACATGGGAAACATGTAAAGAAGTCCATTCAATAAGAGAAATTCAAAATGTTGGTTTAAAAGTTATATTATTTTGCATAAAGAAGTTATAAAACAAAAATAATTTCATTAATAAAAGTGGACCTAAAGTAAGTGGGACATCTTTAGGGTGGAGTTAAATGTCACCTGTATGTCATAAATACATATATTTTCATATTTCCAAGTGTGACAAAATGTTTTCATCATTATCCAGAACCATTATCATTATCCAGAACCTAGGAACATAGGGATAATATATTTTGTATTTTATAATTATTTGGGGTAATTTTGAAAATATTCTGGGTATGGCCGAGGTAAATCCAAGTGCTGCATTATAAAGAATGATATTATAGCCTACACACTTCCTAGTCACAGACTTCCAGCACAGCTTCTGCAAACACCACAGCACTGACTCAGCCATGATACACTTCACCACCAATGTCCTCCTTGAATTTGATCATGGTAACTACAGAGGGCTATATTTGTCAGCCTTACAAATTCCTTTGACTTGGTAAACCGTGACCTTCTACTGCTCAAAGTAAGAGCCTGGGTCTTGCCCAGCTGTTCTGTCAGTGGACCAGAAGCTGTCTTGCAGGGCACAAGCAGTTAGTGAAGTGGGGGTCATGCCTTTCCTCCCAGGGTGTGATCTCTGATGGGACCCACCAATACTCTATCCTGGGCCAATACTCTTCTCACTTTTCATCAATGAGCTTGCATCCAAACATCATGAAGCCAAAGTGCTGCTATACACAGATGATGCGGTCCTGTATAGAACTGCCCAGACCAATTATATCACAGTTGGACTTAATAAGGACTTCAGTGAACTCAAAGCATGTTTTATCTCAGATCATCTAGGACACAGTAAAAAAAAAAACTAAAGCCATACTGTTTGGCTCCAGAAAAGTGGGCCCTGACTGTAGTAAGTGCCTACAGATTTCCACCTCCATGGGTGCCCAATTGAAAGTGGTACACCTTGGGCAGGATTTTCAAAGAAGTGTGGTGCGTGGCTTGTGTCAGCCCTGTGAAACAGCATGTACTGTAGGTTCTGGTTGCATGCCAAACCCTTTGCCTGAACTGCACTTGATTTTACAATCTCAGGTGCAGTTGCAACAGTTTCCTCAATTACGGCAGCTTGTGACAAATATCTGGCGCAACCTCCATAAAAATGGCCAGCAGGATTTCTGCAAGTTAGACCAGAAAAAAATGGTCTAACTTGAGACAATATACACGTGATTGAAAATCCCTTTAGATCACTGCAAGCCCTATGCACAGAATCATCAGCACACTGGGGCTTGGGTACTCTAAGACATTTGAAAATCCTGCCCAGTAAAAATCTTGGTGTTTGGCTTGAGCAGGAGCTCACATTCAAGACCTATGCTGAGTGTACCAATAAGCTTCTTTCCCAAAAACTGGGGCTGCTGTACAGGCTCAAATCCTACTTAACTAATGAAACTTATCTGTCTGCAGTCAATAGTGTCCTCCTCCCTACACTGCAGTATAGTGCCTAGTCCTCTTCTCCCTGAAAGATGCAGGGTTTACTAAGCTTAAAGCTATGTATTACAAAATCAGTAGGTTCACATCTGGCACAGGCAACTGTAAACACCATCACAATGTCCTTGCTTCACTACACTAGCATCCTGCATGAAGAGCATCTCTACTTCCCAACCCTATGTCTGGCCTATAAGACATTAACAAATTGTTCCCCAGTCTCAGAGATATATTGGTCTGGAAGCCCTCTATCAGGCACCTCCACTCCTTCTCCCAGTCCCTCCTAGAGGTTTCTGAGACCTGAACTATGTTTGGTAGTCAGTCCTTCTAACACACAGCACCTTTACTCTGGAATGAACTCCTGTCCCTATCCAGGAATATCATACCTATCATGCCTTCAAGGCTACTCAAACATGCCCAACCCTAAAGCTAAATTGCTTTTGCTCCAGCTGAGCTACCACTGTCTCACCTTTGCCAATAGTGGCTAAGTAGCTTATGTTCCCTCAACTGGCATTGAGTTAGTCCCTTGAAGTTGATGTGATGTACTGTGTACTGCAACACTGCACAATGTACTTTGACTTATCAGTTTGTGTGTAGAACATGCTATGTAATGTTGTTAAAACAAAACAAGGTGCTGCGTCAGCATGTGATCTGAAAACAAAACAAAATGGTTTTACTAAATGCACGCTAAAACAGAAAATAAAGTTAAAAATTGACATTTCGACCATAGGTCTTCTTCAGGAAATATCTACAAGAGAAAAGAAAAATTAGTATAAAGGAGAGGAACATTTTCTCAGAAGAAGCCAGAAGGGAAGGAAGGAAACATATTCAATTCAGTGCTTTAGAGTAACTGGTAATTGCTATTTTCTTTAAACTTAGATTGAGGGCTTTTAGTGACACTATAATTTCTTTGTTGTCTTTACTTATAATTGTTTTGGGCTGTTGAAAATTTAAAACATAGTGGTGGTGTAATTCTGTGCTGTCTTTAATTGCTGCAAATTTTGCCCCCTTCCCCAATTCTTAATTATATGCCCTGTTAAATCTGATCGACAGGAGCTAAACACAGGGTATAGTAAGGGGTGTAAAGTAGGAGGGGCATAAGGGAAGAAGCCCACCCTCAACACGACAAGTGTTTTGATTCATTTATTTATTTATTGTTTTCTTTTTCTTTAAAAAAAAAATCTGAGGATCAGTGGCAGGATTTTTAGGACAGTAAATTAATACAAAGGAACTAGGACAGCTTCAGTAGCAGACAAGTAGTGGGTTGCAGTATAATGTGGGAGTGGTGCAATGCAGTGGCTGTGGGGCAGCCATATTCAGGCAGACCTTCTGGACACTGAGTTGCTGCCCTATCTGCATGCATCTCTCTGGACTGTGGGAGGAGGTAGCCAGACTCAGAGCAGAAGTAAACTGGGTCAGAGTACCATCACCCCTATCCAGGGACCACCAGTCCAATGCAACTGCCTCAAAGGATGCGAGCAAGGAGCACTTGGATGACAGTGGGCACAGGGAGGGTTAAGCGGTCAGGCAGAGGCACATCCCAGATCCTATTCCACTCAAGAACTCATATGCCACACTGGCGAATGAGGACAACCAAATAGAGGTACCCAGAGAAGTGGAAGGAAAGGATGTGGAGGTTAGCCAGGAGGTGACCTCAGGGAGGAAAGCAGTGGACCCCAGAGGAGGAGAAGCGAATCCTGGTGAGGACTCCATCATAAGAGGGATCCAGCTAGGGACACAGGAGGGGGAGGACAGGGAGGTGAGGTGCCTACCAGGTGCCACGGCATGGAGGAATGGAAGGAAGATCCTGGGGATCACTGGGAAGGCAAGATGGGAGGGTGAGCTGGATTTCATTATCCACCTAGGTACTAATGACCTGGCAAATGGGGAGCCAAAGGAAGTTCAGGAAGAGTTTAGGAAACTGGGAGGGGTCTCAAGCAAGTAGCTACTTCTGTCACTTTCTCAGAAGTACTACCTGTGAGAGGCAAGGGAGAGCATAGGAGTGCATGCACCAGGAACTTTAACTCATGGTTGAAGAACTGGTGCTGTGAGGAAGGGTTTGGATTCATTGGTGACTGGGGACCCACCTGGAGGATGGAGGTTTGTTCAAGCCTGCGGCCTGCATCCATCCTGGAGGAATCAAGCACTCAATGATAAGTTTAAATGCTACATTGACAAGCATTTAAACTAGCAAAGGGGGTGGCAGGCCAGCAAGAAGGGTACCTACTTGCTCACCCCCACAGCTAGCAGTGGAATCAATGAACCAGAGGAGGGCTATCTCTGCAAAGCAGTGTGCAAAGATGGAGATTAGTGCCCAAGAGGTGGATAAGCAGAAAAGGGCAAAATTCAGCAGAAGGGCAGACAGCAAGGAGAACCAGGGATAAATGACAACCAAGGAAGGGCTGGAGAACTGTGAAACAGTCTAGGGAGGTCAAATCATGGAAAGCCATGTGTGCAAATGCCAGGAGCCTTAGTAACAAGATGGAAGATCTGGAGGCTGTCATGGTGCAGTCAGACCTGGGCATTGTGGCCATCACTGAAACCTGGTGTAATGATAATCACGAATGGGAGATGGCCATACCTGGCTACAACATATTCAGAAGAGACAGAGCAGGCAGGAAGGGAGGAGGAGTGGCACTGTATTTGAAAAATGACATAAGGGCCACAGAGATCAGGAGGAACAAAATGGGGAGAGATACTGTGGGTTAAGCTGGAAAGGACAATGGGACAGCCATCCACACAGGTGTAGTCTATAGACCACCAGCACAGGAGGAAGAAACAGATAGAAAGCTGGTGCTAGCCATCCAAAGGATGGCAGACAAGAGTGAGGTAGTACTGGTTGGAGACATCAATATTCCAGATGTGGACTGGAGCATCCCAGCAGCAGCATCAACTAGGAGCAGATTTATCCTGGACTCCTTCAGGTGCCTTCCTCAACAACTGGTCATGGAACCAACTCAGCAGAAGGCAATACTGGACCTTGTGCACAAACAGGGACAGTGTGATGGGGTAACAGTGGGGAGCACCTGGGAAACAGTGACCACCAGTCATTGTGGTTTGAAATCACAGAAAGAGCAGAACCAAACCACAAAACACGTATCCTGGATTTTAGGGGGCAGACTTTGGGAAAATGGGAGATACTTGAAAGAGGCATTAAGGGAATGGGACAGGAATCAGGGTTGAGGAACAGTGGGCAGTATTTAAAATGGGGATTACAAGAACAACAGAATTATGCATTAAGCAGGTTAGCAAGAGGAAAAGGAAGGAGACCATTATGGTTTCAAAGAGGTAGCAAAAAAAGTGAAAGCCAAAAAGATTGCATTCAGGCAATACAAAAGACACAGGCAGAAGGGGATGGGAGAAGTACCTGGAGAAGCAAAAGGAGGCAGGAGGTCAGTAAGGAAGCCAAAGCTCAGACAGAAGAGCACATTGTAAAATCAGTGGGTAGAGGGACAAAACCTTTTACAGGTACATAAGGAAAAAAAGAAAGACAAAGGAGGGATAGTGAGACTGAAGGGGAGGATGGGGCCACGTGGAGGATGACAACATATTGAACAGGCATTTCTGCTCAGTCTTTACTGAGGAAGAGGAGGGTAATGGGTCTGAAGGGAGTACAAGGGTGAGAATGGTGCAGAAATGGACACAAGTCCCTTTACACGAGAAAGGGTCCTGAAGGAACTGGAAGTAATAAGAGTTGATAAAGCAATGAGGCCAGACAGGGTGCACCCCAGGGTCCTTAAAGAACTAAGAGAGGTGGTGGCTGAACCTCTGGCTATCCTGTTTAGCGATCACTGGAAAAGGAAGGTACCCAAAGACTGGAGGACAGCAGATGTAGTCCCTTATACAAAAGTGGGAACAAAGAGGAAGCAGAGGAACTACAGACCAGTCAGCCTCACCTCGGTAGTGGGAAGATCATGGAAGCACTACTGAAGGAGAGATTGGTAGAACATCTGGTTGTCAATGGACTACAGGACCCAAGGCAGCATGGTTTCAACAGGGAGGTCATGTCAGACCAACCTCGTTGAATTTTTTGACTGGGTGACTCGGGAGGTGGATCAGGGAGGCAGTGGACATGGCCTATCTGGACTTCAGCAAGGCCTTTGACACTGTGCCACATAGAAGACTATTACACAAACTGGGGAATATGGGTGTGGGCAGGACAGTAGTGTGGTGGGTAGGTAACTGGCTGGGTGGCAGGACACAGAGTAGTGGTAAATGGCTGTCACTCCACAGAGGAAGAGTGACCAGTGGGTACCACAGGGATCAGTGCTGGGTCGGTCCTATTCAACATCTTCATCAGTGACATTACGTGGGACCTAGAAGGCAGAATTTCACTGTTCGCTGATGACACAAGCTCTGTAACAGAGTAGACACACCAGAGGTGTAGACAGAATGAGAAGCGACCTGCAGAAACTTGAAGAATAGTCAGGGGTTTGGCAGTTGAAATTCAATGCAAAGAAGTGCAAGATAATGCATATGGGGCACAAAACCTGGCACAATATATCAGTTGGGGGTGAGGATATAGCATGACCAAGCAGGAAAGGGATCTTGGGGTTATCATCTCTGATGACCTCAAGGTAGGAAACAGTGTGACAAGGCAGCAGGTAAAGCAAATAGGAAGCTGGGATGTATAGGCAGGGGCATCACCAGCAGGAAAAGGGAGGTCATAATTGTGCTATACAAGACACTAGTGAGGCCCCACCTGGAGTACAGTGTACAGTTCTGGAGACCATACCTACGTGAGGACATAGACAGGGTAGAGAAGGTTCAGAGGAGGGCAACAAAAGATGGTGCGTGGATTGCATCACAAGTCCTTTGAAGACAGGTTGAAGGAACTGAACATGTACTCCCTGGAGGAGAGGAGGAGAGAGGGATATGATAGAGACATACAAGTATCTTACAGGGAGGAACAGAGTGCAGGAAAACACTATTTTAAACGAAAAAGATGTTCCAGGACTAGAGGCATGGGATGAAGTTGAGGGAGGACGATTCAGAGGAAACATGAGAAAGAATTTCTTCACAGAACGGTGGTGGACAAGTGGAACACCCTGCCAGAGGAAGTGGTGGGGCTGAAACAATCACGGAGTTCAAGAATGCATGGGATAGACATAAAGGAATTCTGGAGGTCAGGGTAAGGGCAACAGACTTCTAGGAAAACAAACTGAACTTACAAGCTCAAATGGGCAGACTGGGTGGGCCATAGGCCCTTATCTGCCGACACTGTCTATGTATCTATGTATCTATGTATAAGGAATGTATATATATATATATATATATATATATATATATATGTGTGTGTGTGTGATGGGCAGGAGTGGGATATGGAAATATTCTCACTCCTGCAGAGCAACTCTGTATTCTCACAAGTGCAAAGGTATGAGTGAGAATGCACAGCTCACTCTGCAGGAGGGAGAATATTGCCCATATCCCATGATCTGTTAATCATGTGTGCTATTTATACAATGGGGTAAGAGCTTATGCAGTGTCATGTTTTTTATAGCTGTTTCTATTTGCTTTCTTTTTGTTTTAGTCTTTAGTAACTAATCTTTGGTAAGCAAGTGAGTTTTAGGAGTGAGGCAGGAGTACTGGACAGTTAAGTAACTTGTTCAGAGTCACACAATATGTAACTAGAGGTTGTGAGAATCAAACCAAGGTCTGGTCTGCTGGCTATACCAAGCTTGTTCAGAGCTGATTACTCTAACTTCTAGGATGTACTGAAAGCACTGTTTGTCTGTTGTCTGAGAGTATGGGAGTGTTTCTGAATGGGCTGGGATTGTAAGAAGCACTATGGGACACAGGTGATTGTGTTTTGCTATGCTAATTGTGTTAGTTGCAGCTTGCAGTGAGAAAGAGAAACTGCTTTGTAAATGAGTTTCATTTGAAATCAGGTTGTTTTGAAGCTGAGATTAACACTGAAATGGACTAGGAGTATAGGAAACTTTGGGACAGAGGTAAGTGTGTTTTGCTATGCTATTTGTGTTAGTTGCAGCTTGTAGTGGAAGAGAAACTGCTTTGTAAATGAGTTCTATTTGAATTCAGGTTGTTTTGAAGCTGAGATTAGTACAGAAATGGACTAGCAGTGTTACCAACTATGGGACACAAGTAAGTGTGTTTGTAATGCTAACTGAGTAATTTGCTGGCTTCAGTGAGACACTGAAACTGATTTTGAAGCACTTTCATTTAGACTGCTAGCTTGAGTGAGTGAGTGAGTGAGTGAGAGAGTGATGACATCAGCAGAGTAGGTATATTTGTAAGTTATTTTAACTCCAGTGATGTCATTGTAAGTTATTTCACTGCAGTGGAAATAACTGAAGTTATCCACTCATATTGCTCTCACCCCATTGTATAAATAAATATATATTTATATGGCATTCATATATATATATGTCTATGAATGCCATACCTATCAGGCCTTATTTTCCTCTCCTCTACACTGATTTTGCTTTTCTATTTTAGATATTTCCAGAAGAAGACCTACAGTTGAAACATCAATTTTAACTCTACTTTCAGTGTGTATATAATATAACCATTTTGTTATATAATTTTGTTGTTCTTCAATGCTGTACTGCCAGTGTCCTTATGTCCTCTATGTCACAAAATTGTGCATGATTCTGTACCATGTGAATTCTAGTCATTTTCTGTATGTAACTTATCCTGGGTCACTCCCAAAATAGACACAAGTCTCAGTGAGACAACCTGGTCAACAAAATCCAAGAAATAAAATAAATACATTTCTGCAGGGGCATATTTTCAGAATGAGATTTTAATTACTGCTGCATTATTTTTAGGGTAAAGGATTTCAGGCTACCATCTCAAAAACACAAGAAGAGTTGCAATTTTAAGAATAACCTCAACTTTAACACAGAGCAGGTTATATCCAATGCCCTCAGTTCTCTGCAGCACTGTAGACCTATGTTCTGCCACCAAGGAGTCTGCATTTCTGTGGCACCATTATGCCTATTTCCATGGCAGTGGGAAAAGATCTGCAGCACTTAAATAAAAGTGAGGCTTCAGGTTCATTCCCAAACCCAGGTCATCGGCATTATGACAGGTAGCATTGGCACTGTACTGGCAGATCGGCCTCAGAATAGTGGAGATATTTCAAGCCCATTTTCATGTCAACCCCTTCTCCAGATGAGAATAGCCCTCTCAGGCCTAGACATGCATGTCAATCCCTTGTGAGAGAAGGCTTCTCATCCTGCCAGAAGTTATCGCCAGTGCTGTAAAGTTGTCAGATGATGTATGTTTTGAGCTGAAATATTTCATAAATTATCTGACAACTTTTACAGCTATAGCAGCAAACTGTAAGTAGGCATAGTTTATAATGGGGACCAGTTTAGTATTTGGTCTTTTCCTCTTTGCAAAAATATGCACCCTGATTTATGGGTTAAAGAAATTCATTCTAATGATATGAGTAGACTTTTATCTGCATGAGTAATTCGGTGACACACATTAACTATTTGGAATGGGGTCACATCAACATCATTACTGAGTTATTACAATGTTCAGACTGTTTTCTTTTATGAATTGATTGCCTCAGTTTTGTGGGATGTATTTAATGTTGGATTTCATTATGAACATTCAGTAATATGCTGAAATACCCCTACATTCAAAATCCTGATTGTTCAGATTTATATGTCCATTGGATGAATATTTATTATGTATTCTAAGTCTGATATAAGTGACATGGTACATTAATTTTTCTGATGTCTAGTGGACCCCCCCCATCCCCAAGAATGTCTGTATATTAATTTCCTTGGTGTCTAGTGGACCCCCCTTCCCCATCCCTAAGTGCCTCTATTAAAATCAAATAGTTTTTTCCCTGGTGTCTAGTGGACACCCCACCCCTCAGGTTGCCCCACCACCCTACTTCCCCATCCTGAGCTGGTGACCGGCAGAGCCCTTAGCCTCTCCACCATGACCTGCCACCAGACTGAGCTCTGTCAATGGAATGAGCACGTACTTGTACAAGTACATGCTCATTCATTGAAAATACTCAGACCAGCAGCGGCCGTGGTAGAGAGTAGAGGCTGTGACAGTTGCCAGCCTGGGGATGGGAAGGAAGGAGGACCGGGGTGGTCAGCTACTACCTGCTGGAGTGGGGGGTCTGATAGACACTGGGAAAAAAATATTTGATTTTAAATGGATGGGCTTGGGAATGAGGAGGGGGATCCTAGAGCACCAGAAAATTAATATACTTACACTGTCAGGGATTTGGGGCTGCGCTACAACAGGGAAATTACTATACCAGCAATTGGGGATGAGGCGGAGTCCGCTAGATATCGGGGAGGGACAATTGAATTCATACATTCATTCTGAGTTCAGTGACACTGAGCTGCAGAATGAATGTATGAATGCCTCTGTGCTAAGTCAGAATTTCCACAAATGTTTGCAAAATCATTCCTGATCTTTTGTAGATGCAAATGTCCATCTTTGCACAAGTTCTACCAGCGGAAGATTTTTTGCACAGCACTAGCGGTCACCTGTGTGTTCCATTGTCAGCAGTGAATTCAGTAAATTTTTCCATAGCTGCAGAATCACATTAAACTGGGGGCTTTGCATTTAGTCTCCAGGCGCTCTCATGGCTTTAAAACAGATGAAACCACTTCATCGATTAGCCTCACCATCTTCTAACTAGCCTTGAGAGTGCTGTTGAGTGGCCTTGTTTTACATTTATGTCATTATGCAGTTCAACACTGAACAATGATCATCTGCCTCTACCTCAGTTAAAAGCATTACAAGGTCTCCTCTTGGACACTACTCTACCCCTCATAAAACAAGAAAAACTTACCCTGCATATCTTAGCCACAAAACTCAAGTCATCTAGAGCCACACTGATTCCTCTGTTTTCTTATATTGGCACAATTTTTAGTGCAACACTGTAGGATGATTCTCTGCTACTTCTTATTACTGCTGGGCCCAAATGCTTGCTTTGTGTCCCATAATGGTTTGTGTGGGCCCAAGAAGCACTACTGGAATGAGGAACAAGCTGTGACCAACCAGCAGTGATAGGAAAAGGCCACTCATCATCATCATGCAGGCTTCCACCAAAAAGGGTGTCAATATAAAAAATAAGGTCTCAAGGGTGCTCTCAGGACTGAGTAGGAAGTCTGAGAGGCTGAGATGGTTGGGGTGATTTAAGTTCATACAAAGCTACAAGCGGGAAGAGTAAGTTGGGAAAGGAATGGACCAATCTCTGTCTAACTTATTGGGGCAATTTCTGTGTAATTTCTGTGGCCAGTCCCAAATTCTGCAGTTGGCCTTGATTTCTGTGGCAACTGACACATGCCACAGAACTACAGAAAACTGAGGGACCTTGGTTATATCAAGTGGTTATTGCAGGGCCACTCAAAAAGCAATTTACAAGTCTGGTGCAGTGAGTGTCACTACATAAGTGCTTTGTGGGCCCACTCTCAAATAAAGCTACTGTTCTGGCAGAGTGCTCATTACTGTGCAGCTGTTTTGTGAGTGACTTGCATGGCCCTTGCAAAGCAAGCTACAGAGTTGGCACAGTGAGTGTCATTATGAAGCTACCTTTACGTATCTTGCTCAAAGATTAAAGAAATTAATCATAAATGAGGTAAGAGCAATATGACTTGGTGGCACCCATTTGTGAGAACAACAGGAAGATAGCAATGAGTATTTTAGTCACAAGAAACTCCATGAAATAAATAAAAAAAAATCACACTCCAGGCTGAACAGAATTTCCACTTTATTTAGACAAATTCAAATAAGAATTAAATACATTAATAGGGTTACATACCAGTGAGTCTCCATGGTTAGATGGGTTGAAAAGGTGATGGGAAGGAATGGAAAATGGACTGGCCAGCTGCCTTCCTGGTGCAATAGCCATCTGGGATTGGGATAGGATAGGGAGGATGTTAGAGGAGGGGAAGGAGGAGCTGGGGTACTTTTACATTTGGGTACAAACAGTCTGGTTAACTAGCATTTTGAAATGGTGTAGCACACCTTCTAAAGACTGAGGGTCATACTGAAGGTGTACTTGGCTTCCCTAGCCTTTTCTGAGGTCCTCTCTGTATGGGGTAAGGAGACTGGGAAGGATTAAGTTAGGCAGGAGGAGACTGAGAAGTTTAATGAGAGGCTGAAGGGCTTATGTCAGGAGGAGGAGTACCATTTTGTAGGGGACAGGTGGACTTCTGGAAGAGGAGACTTCTCAAGGGTGATGGCCTTCACCTAACAAGATAGGGGAGCATGCACAGGAGCAGAAGTTTGATGGATAAATTGATGGACAGTTAAATTGACTGCAGGGGAGAATGACTGTGGGAACCACTGAGAAAGGAGAGCAAGCAGAGCACCAGGAGGAAGGACCTGCTGGTATAACTAAACTTCTGTACTGGGACTATATTGCCCTCCTTCCTCCCTCTACCTAACCCCACCACCCAAAGGCAGTTCTACTTTATAGGCACAGGATTTAACTGACAACAGGAACTTCCTGTTTTGGAGCAGAAAGTGAGTGATCACAGAGCCACCAAGACTCACCATCCTAAAAGGGCAAGAGTAGCTCTCCATCCCCCTAGCTGCTGGAGGTCTGACTCTGAGCAAGTACGGAGACTACTGAGAAATATAAGAACTTCTCATCTCAGAACAGAAAGATTAGGAGCTAAAAGGGCACAGAGGCAATACGTAGTAGGTACAGAAAAAAAAAAATAAAAAGGGAAGAGTAAGTATTCCAAGCAACAATTGGGGGCCAGAAATAAAAACATGATGGGAGTGGTGCAGTGCAATGCAGTGTAGTGTAGTGCAGTGGCTGTGGCGGAGCCGTCTTCGGGAGGCGTGCTGGAGGATGCAGTGTTGTCTCAACTGCAGGCACCTCTCTGGGCTAAGTGAGGAGGTTGCTTATCTCCAGGCTGAGTTGGCCAGGATTTGTGGGACCTCCTCTCCCACCCAGGGACCACCGGGGTCACTGCCATTGCCTCAGAGGTTGCCAAGAAGAGGAGTGGCTGGACCACAGTGGGCTCAGGGTGGGTGAGGGTGTGGAACAGAGGTGCATCCTTCAGTTGTACCTCTCCACAATTTCTATGCCATTCTGGAAAAGTGTGGTTCCTCTATGGAGGCACCCACAGTGGAGACCAAGGAGGATGCTGGTAACCTCCACAAAGGAGACCTACAGGAGGGTGGCATGGGACCCACAGGGAAGGAAACAACTCCTGGTGGGGACTTCATTGTTAGGAAGGTAGAACTGGGGAGGAAGATAAGATGGAGTAAGGTGCCTGCCTGTTGCCATGGCTTGGAGGGACAGGAAGTGAATCCTCAGGATCACAGGAGCAGCTGCACAGGGGAGGAGCTGGATGTCATCGTCCACCAAGGGACAAATTACCTGGCTAAGAAAGGGATCAGAGCAGTTCAAGAAGTGTTTGTGGAGGTGGGGAGGGGCCTTAGACAAATAGCACACACAGCAACCTCCTTGGAGGTGCTTTCTGTCTATGGAACAGGTGAGGCTGGGTGCTCCCACCATGGGATTCAATCTGTGGTTGAAAAACTGGTGCAGAGCTCAGGGATTTGGCTTCACTGGGGACTGGGGTCCACCTGGAGGGATGCAGGCCTATACTGGCATGATGGTCTGCATCTGTCCAGGTGGGAAACCAGGATCCTAGGTGATAGGTTTAAATGCTTCATTGGCAAGCATTTAAATTAGCCAAGGGGAGGCACTGGAGGAGCAGTGAAATCCTAGCCCTCCCCAAAATCAGGGTACTAAGTGAGGTAGACACCAGCATAGAGATGTCAATAGTTTGAAGTGCTGGGGTAAATGGAGAAAGTGACAAATGCAATAAGGACAGGGATGGGCCAAAAAGGGGTAAGGCCATCAAGAAATGGAAGATAATGAGTACCAATGCCGTAGTCTGGGCAATAAGCTCCCTGAACTGGTAGCCTTGATGGAAGAGGGATGCCTGGATATGTAGCAGTCACAGAAACATGGTACACAGAGAACCATGACTGGGATGTTAACATACCAGGATACACAACCTACAGGAGAGACAGGGAGGAGGGAAGAGGGGCAGAGTAGCTCTCTATGTAAGGGAAGGATAAAAGCAACTGAACAAAAGAAAAACAGGGAGGAGAGGAGGCACTGTGGATCACCTTAGAGACTGGAAATGGCACCACAATCCGCACAGGCATTGTATATAGATCCCCATGTCAGGGGAGGGAATGGACAAGGATATGATAGAAGGCATACTTAGGATGGCAGAGAAAGGGAGATACTGTTGATGGGGGACCTTAATATGTTAGATGTCAACTGGAGCACCTTTGCTGCAGTCACATCCAAAAGCAGAACCATTCTCGCTGCCCTTCAGGTGGCATGCCTCAGACAGCTAGTTTAGGAACCTACTCATAGGGAGCAATCTTAGACCTCATACTCTCAAATGGGGACAGTGAGAGAATCTCAGATCTAGAGTGGGTAGCCATTTGGGAACAAGTGACCACCAAACAGTGTGATTCATGATAAACTCAGCTACAAGTCAAGCCATACAAAAGTGAGGGTTCTGGGCTTCAGGAGGGCTGACTTTGGCAAGATGGGAGTACCTAGAAAAGCACTAGCAAACAGGCTAGAATGAGGGTGGAGCAACAATGGGTAAATATCAAAACTGCCATCACAGAGGCAGCAAGCCTTTGTGTGAAGCAAATAAACAAATCAAAATAAAAGAAAAAGCCACTATGGTTCTCAAAAGAGGTGGCGGTGAAGGTTAGGGAAAAAGATAGCATTTAGGAGTATAAGGAAACACAGAAGGAGCAGGACAGAGAACTGTACCAGTTAAGGCAGAAGGAAGCAGGAGGGTAGTCAGAATAGCAAAGGTCCAAACTGAGAAAAAGATAGCCAACTTGGTTAAGAAGGGTGATAAAACCTTTTATAGGTATATCAGGGAGCTTAGAAAGACAAAGGGAGGGATAGTGAGGCTGAATAGAATGGACAGTGGGTGGGCAGAGAGGACAGTGAAAAAGCAGGGATACTGAATGAATACTTCTGTTCAGTATTCACAAAAGAGGAGGTGGGGAGGTGCCTAATCCAAGTAACAGATGCACTCTGGATAGAAGGGTCAATCCAGTCCTTTCACAGAAGAAAGGGTTCTGAAAGAACTCCTAAAACTGAAGGTGGACAAAGCAATGGGGCCAGATGGAATTACCCCAGAGTTCTAACAGAATTAAGCAGAGAACTAGTGACAACGCTGACAACCCTTTTAACAAATCATGGGAGGATGGTGTGGTACCTGAGGACTGGAGTAAGGCAGATGTGATTCTCCTTCACAAAAGTGGGACCAAGACAGAGGCAGGAAACTACAAACCTGTCAGTTTGACCTCTGTGGTAGGGAAGAGATAGAATCACTTCTGAAGAAAAGAACTGTTGAGTACCCTAGAGGCCAGTGGGGACAGGACCCAAGGCAGCATGGGTTCACAGTAGGAAGGTCATGTCAGATGAATCTAATTGATTTCTTTGACTGGGTGACCAAAGTAGTAGACCAGGAGGGGCTGTGGACATGGCCTACCTGAGACTTTAGCAAGGCATTTGACAGAATCCCACACAAAAGATTAATAGTCAAATTAACCAGCCTGGGAGTGGGTCCTAGGGTGGTAGCCTGAGCAAAATATTGGCTGGACAACAGGACACAGAAAATAATTGTAAATGGAATCCACTCTGAAGAAAGAGGGGTTACTAGTGGGGTACCACAGGGTTCAGTACTGGGTCCAGTCCTTTTAATGTCTTTATAAGTGACATTGCAGAGGACTGGAAGGAAAATGAGCCTCTTTGCAGATGACACAAGACTTACAACAGGGTTGATACACAAGGAGGCATAGAAAGGATGAGAAGGGACTAGGCAAGGTTGAAGGAATGGTCAGAAGTATGGCAGCTTGGATTCAATGCAAAGAAGTGCAAAATAATACACCTGGAAACAAAAAACCCAGGGAAGATTACACAATGGGGAGGTAGTAACAACAACAAAATGGAAGGGACCTAGGGTAATCATATCAGATGACCCTAAGGTTGGCAACAATGTGAGAAGGCAGTAGGGAGGGCTGGGGGATACTGGGAGGTATAGGGAGGCATCACCAGCAGAAAACAGGAAGTTGTGATCTCCCTGTACAAACAGTTGGTGAGACCCCATCTGGAGTACTGAGTCCAGTTCCGAGACCCCATCTCCACAAGGACATGAGACAGGATGGAGGCAGTTCAGAGGAGGGCAACTAAAATGGTGCAGGGTCTGCAAGAGAAGCCATATGAGGAGAGACTAAAGGAGCTTAATATGTATACCCTTGAAGGAAGGAGGAGGGGGTTATGACAGAAACATTTAACTACCTCAGTGGAATCAACAAAGTCCAAGAGGTAGCATCTTTCAGAAAAAGATGTGCAAGAACAAGGGGACACAATTTGAAGATAGAGGGAGGATGGCTCAGGGGCTATGTGAGGATGTATTTTGCATAGAGAGGTGATGGATGCATGGAACAGCCTTCCTGAGGAGGTTGTGGGGTCTAAAACTGTGGGAGAATTCAAGAATGCATGGGACAGACATAAGGCAATTTTTGTGTGGGGTAGGAAGAAATAGGCTGTTGGTTAAATAGGATCTGCTTCTTAACCTTTAGGTAGGAAATGGGCAGACTAGGTGGGCCAAGTGGTCCTAATCTGCCATCAAAGTCCATGTTTCTAAGTGGGAAGTCTAGCTAGGGCTGCCCACAAAGGTTGTAAGGAACATTAAGGCTACATGCCATAGTTACTCCTGTTTATTAGTAGTATGTCAATAGACCATCCTCCTCATAAAATGATCCAACCTGTACTTAAAATTATCTTTACTTGTACAGGTAATCACATTTATTAGCAGACTATTCCATGGGTTCACTATTAGTACTGAATAAAATACTTTCTGTTATCCATTCTGAATCTTGTTGAAGCCAGTAACCTCTAGAGTTAACCTCACTATTCTTAAAGGACAAATTTAGTTTATCAAATGAGTAAGGTTCATTAATTATATCATACATTAACAACAAATCACTCCACAGTCTCCTGTGCTTTAAGCTGTACAGGTTCAACTATTTTAATCTAAGAATGACATATTGTGTATAGTAGTCCTCTCACAACTTTGGTTGCTCTCCTCTGTACTCTTTCAAGTCTAAATATATTTGGTAGTCTTATATGGGCACCATATCTGGCCTTCATATTCCAGAATGGGATGAACATGTGCATGATACAGTGGCATGATTACCTCACTTCTTCTACTAACAAAATGTATTTCTCTTAGTTGCACCCATTATCTAATTGGGTCTAGACACTGCCATGGGCGTTGATCTCTTGAGGTCAGTGTACTGTTAATTGTAACCAAGGTCCCTCTTACTGTGTACAGATTTTAGAATGGCATCACATAGTGTGTATGTATGAGTATGATCTTTCCTCCAAAGTGAATCACATTGCATTAGGGATATTAAATGTCATGTCCCATTTGAATGCCCATATAGGGATTTTATCTAGATCTTCTTGGAGACTGCTTATGCAGCTAACAGAGTCACTTGGGCTGCCTAATTTGGTGTCATCTGCATATTTTGTAATCAATTTGAAATAATGTTTCTTAGATCCAGTATGAAAATTTCAAAATTATAGGCCTCAAAATGGATCCCTGTGGCACCTCACTAGTCACTGTCCGATATCAGAAAGATCGCCATGTATAGAAACTTTCTGGCAATGTTCTGATAGCCAGTTATTTACCCAGTGGATTAATCATGGATCTGTGTTCATATTTTCATTTTTATATGATTGCTCAATGGCACGATGTCAAGGTCTTTCCAAAATCAAGCAGGACAACATCTGCACAGTCTTTATCATCAAGATGGTAAATAATTTTCTCTTAGAAGTATAATAGATTAGTTACATGACCTTCCTAATGTAAACCCGTGTGCCCCATATCCACCTTGTTTTTGCTTTTCAGTTGTTCTAACAATTGACCCTAATAACTGACTTGAGTATTTTGCCTATTATGGATGTTTAACTGATGGGCCCATAGTCAGAGCCATCTTGCCTGTAAACTTTTTTGTGCATAGGAATCACATGAGCACATCTCAATCCTGTATACCGACTGCACAATGAAACTTTCACAACAAAGTCCATTACAGTGACAACTTCGATGTTGTCACTGTAATGCACTCAGAGTGAAATACTGTGGTTTCACCATCCCCTCCCTGAACAAACTCCGACTCAGAGTTTGTATCTAAAAATAGGGGATGAGGGTGAACCCCCTCACATGGGGGTGCAGTGGGCAAAGCAACCAGTAGAAAAAACACTCTGTGATAAAGGCAAAATTTCACCTTTCGATATTGAGTGTGTCCTGTTGCACTTCAACAACATAGTTGTTGAAGTGGCATGGTACATCCCTCCAATCCATAGGTACCTCACCACTATTAAAAGATTTTGATATAGAATTTTGAGAGGAAGGAGATGCTATTCTTCATCATTTTAACATCCTAGCAGTAATACCATCAATGCTGGGTGTTCCATGGATTTTAGTTTTACAGATTTATTCCGTAAGCATTCTTCAGTTATTTTGGTCTCCCTATTGCTGCTTGTCACAACTGTAGAGCAGAGACAGAGTATTATCAGCAAATACTGAACAAAATATTTATTAAAATATTCAGCTATCTCTAATGGATGGGAGTATTAGATTATACGATGGTGTGTGAAAATCCTGTAATCTCATTGGTCAAAACATGTCACATGACCATGGGTAAATCCTGCATAACCCATGGCTGAGGAATGCCATTAATAAAAACATAATTAAACATATTTTAAAAATATTTTACACATGGGTCCATTCCATAATCACAATAAGGCACTCCATGGTGTGAGTTATTGGGTGATTTACCCACTTCTTGTCTGGTTAAGTCACTTGGCTGTGCCTTGTGACACACCATACAAGGTGTGGGTAAATCTAAACCACACCCTGTTGAGCCTTATTGCTTAAATGATTAACATCAATATTAATGATTCTCAGACAAGATTTTGATAAAGAATTGATATGGCCATGGAACAAATTTGCATTGCTTTTATTAGTGCAATAAGTCAGTTCCAGTTTGTTTAATGCTTTAGCCTTTTAATCTCTTTTTGCATTTTTCTAAATTATTTTAAATTTATTCCATAAAATGTCTGATTTGGTTGTTTGATATCTAGTATATGCCTTGTTTTCTTCTTTATTAAGCTTGATTATCTTTTTACTTGCTTGGTTATTTTTTTTTACTAAGCCATTTCTGTTTTCAGACCTTTATTATTATATTTTTAACCTTTATATAGGTCTGGTACATTTGTCCGACTCTTAAAAGCCCAACATTCGTTTGACCGCCTCCAGAATCCTGCTCACTGAAAATACTGTGGCACAATTATTGTATGCCAAAATCCTGACATCAGCTTTCCTTCTGTGTATTCAGAGTCAGGCAAGCGTGTACACCATGTGGATGAAAATATTATTTTCTCCAACTTTAGCCATAAATAAAATCCCACATCATAAGTACACAGTTTCCCAAAGCTGGCTCTAGGGTATTTGCACTGATTTCACTCTAGCTGCTGATTTCTTTAAGCAGTAATTATCTCAAAGTCAGACATGGATTTCATTTGTACAAACAGGGTTCTGAGCTGCAAATACCTTAAAGCCGGCTTTTTGTGTAAGCGCTTACCAAGTAAGCTTTACCCTCTCCTGCATTCTGGTTAGCTCAACATCATTAGCCTGGTCAGTTAATTTAAGCGAAAACAGCAAGAATATATATAAAACTTTTTATTTGGTTGCATTACCGAGTCTGATGCTTGAATGCTGCTTTCACATTATACGCCTTTACACAAAAAGCTGACTTTAAGGTATTTACAATTCAGAACCCAGTTTATTGGTGAAATCAAAGCCTGACTTCAGATAATTACTGCTAGGAAAAATCAGCAACTCTAAATGAAATCAGTGCCAACGATAAGGTTTTGCTGTGGGATTGGGAAACTGTGTATGAAGACAGACTAAAGGAGCTTAATATATACCCTTGAGGAAAGGAGGAGAGGGGACATGATAGAAACTTTCAAGTACCTCAAGGAATCAACAAAGTCCAAGAGAGTGGCATCTTTTGAAAAAGATGTGTAAGAACAAGGGGCACAATTTGAAGATAGAGGAGATGGCTCAGAGGTAATGTGAGGAAGTATTTTTCACAGAGAGGGTTGTGGATGCATAGAACAGCCTTCCTGAGGAGGTCATGGAGTCAGAAACAGTGGGGAATTCAAGAATGTGTGGGACAACCATAAGGCAATTCTAGGTGGGGGTAGGAGGAAGTAGGCTGTTGGTTAACTAGGATCTGCAGCTTACCCATTAGCTAGGGAAATGGGCAGACTAGGTGGGTGAAGTGGTCTTTCTCTGCCATAAAATTCTATGTTTCTATGTTATGCTGTAGGAAACTGTGTGATTTTATTTATTGGGTGAAACAGTCTGGCTAAAGTCAGAGAAAAGTAATATTTTGACGCATGGTGTGCATGTTTGTCCCACTCTGAATACAGAGAAAGAAAGCTGATGTTATCAGGATTTCAGCATCCGTCAATTATGCCATGGTATTTTCAGTGAGTCAGGATTCTGGAGGTGGGCAAATGAATGTTGGGCTTTTAAGAGTCAGCAAATGTACGGCTCCCTTCTTATACATGTATTGCAGGAGGATTTTATGGAGATTTTTAGGAATTACCATATTTCCTCGACTGTTTTATCTTTAAATTTCTGTCCAATTTATTTTACTGATCACTCAGTTTATACTATTAACCCTTAGGCTGCCAACAGCATTAGAACTTAAAGGAATTGTGGACTGATATATCAGTCTGCAGCCCTGCAAGGGTTAATATTGGTGGAATGATATGTGTAGATCACCACGCATCAGTGTGTTTTACCCTATTACATGCTATATTAAACAATATACTAGCATGATCACTAGATCAAGGGGATGGTGGTATGGCAATTAAATATGGTGGTTGTTTAGAGGCCAGCACAAGATCAAGTAGATTGTTACCTCTAGTTGGCTGACATGCTGTATTAAATTCTGTTCTCTACATAATGATAAAAGTCTTGATTTTTCTTATTTTGTGCTGATAGAGTACTCCAGTCTATGTCGCTGTAGTTAAAATCTCCTATAAATATTTTGTCAACCAGCTCGCTAGCATTTTCTAATTCTTTAAAAATACAGAGATTTGAGTCTGACATAGTATTAGGGGTCTATAGACTAAGCCTATTATTCTGCCATCTGTGATATTACAGTTGCCCACTAATTTGATCCATATTGACTCTGTAGAACTTTGGGAGCTCTTATCTTATCTGATATATCCATTACCTTAAAATTGTTCTTTTGGTACAGATCAATTCCTTGTTTACCCATTCTGTCCCTACGAAACTGATTATATAGCCCTCAGTGTTTTACCTCATGTGTCAGTATTCTTCCACCAAGTTTCTGTGATACAAATAATATCAGTGTTTGCTTCTGTGAGTTATTAATGCTTGTAGCTCATCAGTTCTGTTATTTAGGCTTCTTGCATTGCATGGAAAATAGTGAAATGTTATTTTAACCCAGAACCTTCGGGTAATACCTTTGAAGTTGTAAAGTGCTGAAAGCTAGGCTGCTTTGATTGATACCCTTATCCACCTTCCTTATCAGTTTACAGTTTTGATTTGTGTTTTCAAATGATGACTAAAGATCTAAGCATCGTTTTTTTGTTTGAATGCAGGCCATCCCGACTGTATAAATGAGATTTGTTGTGAAATAGTTCCCAAGAAATAAAGGCTAGGAACATTGGTGAGGTACTGTGAGTTAGTAGTTCCTAACAGGTTAAGAAAAGAAACCAGAAAGAGGGACTTCACTAAGCCAGCAAAAAGCACAAAAAAAAGACAACAAGGATGCTGGAGAGTATGAAGGATGAGGATTTATAAAAGGATAGGAGGAGTTTAGGCACAAGATGAAGGGTGGTCTGCCTTAATGTCAGGAACCTGAAAAACAAAATTAATGAATTCAGGCAAGGGTGTTTGATGCATGGTTGAACCTTGTAGCCATTATGAAAATTGGGCACACAGAATAACAACTGGGACATGGTGGTCTCAGGCTTTACCATTTATAAATGCCTGGGGCATTTACACCATATTGCTCCACGGTCATAGGCTAACCATGACATATTCCACCTTGGTCGTTTGGTAGAAACTTGTACTACCAAGTATTTCTGTTTCTGTCTAACATGTGCATATTTAGAAAAATGTGATGAGCTGTATATACCTGTCTAGATCCAACTAGCCTAGGGGGTGTATACGACAATGTTATAAGTTATATTATGACCAATCCAGTCCTTGAGCTATGCTCCACTCCTATGTATGATGACCTGTATATATCTGTCACTTGAACTAGCTAGTCTAGACTGTATAACCTGAAATGTTCTTACTACTATATGTTTTCCTAGCGTCAAATGATGTATTTCCCACATGTCTGTTTACTGTGACAAAAACTGTACTCTCTTTGCCATGTTCTCTTTGACTGTTGCTCCTCGTGTTGTATTCTCCGGGTCATTCCTGAAAATAGGCATAATACTTGTCTAGTGTACTTACCGGTAAACAAAAGTTAAATAAATAAATGAGATGGGGTGTAAGGAGGAGGAGTAGACCCTATGTCAGTGAAGGCATTAAAGGTGGCAGAGGAGGAAACTGGGAATCAGAATCTCTGTGGCTTTAGCTCTCAGTGGCATCAAGTAAGACATTACACATGGGGTGGTCAGTAGACAACTGGGACAGGGAGAAAAGAACAATAAGGAACTAGGGGCAGAGATACAGAAGGGGTCACAGAGGGGAAGCTGTTATAGTGGGGGAATCTTAAATTACCTGATGTAAAAGAAATATCTCAGTAGCTAGGAGCACCAGATATGAGGCCTGCTAGATACATTAAAGGACTGCCTGCTGGTGCAGCTGGCTTCCTTCTCAATATGGTGCCTCCAGCTCCAGAAATTATAGGTGGACTATGGTGGGGGCACCACTTGGGGACAGTGACCATAACACCATATGATTTCAGCTAACACTTGGCACAAGTGTATCCTCATCAACAGCTGAAGTCCTGGATTTCAGAAGAGCAGACTTTAACCAGAGGGCGAATTAGTCTTGGATGGTTGGGGTGAAGTGAATCAGGGTCTGTAGGAATTGTGGGAGTAATTAAAGGTGCCATTCTTGAGGCAGCAACTTCCAGTACAAGTGACCACTCTGGTTCTCTAAGAAGGTCAGGAGATGATGAGGGACAAGAAAAGGCCTTCATCAGATACAAGTGTAACCCCTACAAATGGAGGTTTCCAAAAGTCTTCCTTGAGATTGACTAAAGCTCACTGCCAGGCTGGTTTCCTGCGTTTAGCAGTTTAAATGTTATTGCCAGAGAGTGCCTGTATAGCCTTTGTGTATGGTTTCTTTAAGAGCTGCCTTCTCGCAGTTGTAATTGATCTGGGGGGGTTGAGTGTTTCCATGTTCAAGTCCCACCTGGCTGTCAGATAATCATTCCATTTCTGCCATCGCTATTTGAGCAGAGGAGCTCTGTCAGAGGATGCAACTGTTTGCTGGATATCTATTAGAGTGGTGAAGATATTGGGTTTGTCTAACCTGCCTTCTTTGCAGCATGGATAATTTCTGTTAATCACCACAATCTTGGCCCTGGACTGCCAAAATAGGCCAATCAGTACCTTTGGGGACTTTAAAATGAAGTCTGTCCCAGGGGCTTTGTGGGAGCAAAATTCTGTAGGAATAGTACTTTTGGGCTTTTGGCATCTAGATGGACCTGGAGGTGGAGCCTTGAACTGACTGACAGATAAATCAGCTAACGGACCTTTTGGATCCTGGGAAGTCCCAGGAGGCTTGCAGTTTCAGCCAGATCTGAGTTGGAAGTGAAGGAGTAACAGCTCGAGATAGTTGAGCAAGCAGACCTGTGTAGTTTCACAAAGGAGAACTGTGGGGGGCCTGGGTTTGGCCTGTATGCCTGCCTGCTGTCCCTAAGAGGAACATGTGCCTTGTTTCAGACTAAATCCGAATTTGGAGAGTGAGTCAAGTCACTGAATTGTGACCAGGTTCCTACCTAAGAAGACCAAAGATTTGCTGAATGCAATCAGCTTGTCAGGATTTCCAGCCAGCTCTGAACTCCTGGATTGTGCAAAGACTGTAATTTTTTTCAACTGTTTAACCAGGTGAGACACACTAAGCTGAAAGCTTGTTTACAGGTGCAACCTGGGAGCACAGGGAAGTTAAGTGACTTGCTCAGGGTCACACAGTATGCAAGTGGGGGCTGTGGGATTCAAACCCAGGTCTCCAGATTTGCAGCTCAGAGCCTTAAACCACTGCACTATACTTCCTCCCAATTGCCACGGAGGTTTGCCTGGTACAGTGGAATTTCCTTACATGTGAATGTGCTGTGTGCTGATAGTGGGTCATAATTAAGTTCCCACTGTGTGTCTGAACTGTGTTTTGCTTGTTGGAGGCTGCATCCAGCACCACGGACTGAAATCCGTATTCATCTCCATTTGTCCTGGACCTTGCCAAACTGGCCCAGCCAGAATATCCACTACACAGAGAAAGTCATCGACGAGACCTGCCTGTGGATCAGCCCCCTGCTCAACACCTTGAACAGGAATGATGCTTTAGTGATTCATGTGGGCCCTGCTTCTCCTGGCACTCTAGCTCAACAACCTGTAGTCTCGATTTCATCCTGCCTGTGTCCAGTATTGGGTATCGTGAGTAAACATCAGGGTAGCTACCTGCAACAACAGCTAAATCTAAAGTGTTGTCATCTGATTGTCTATTTGTCTTTTGCTTCATGAACTGAGCCTCTGGCTCTGGATTACAAATAGTGTGTGTTGTGCATGTTATTTTCTTCCATCACAGGGCCCCACCCAGCTGTGATGCCAGCTGCCGCATAACCCAGGCAATGCTCCTGGCTAGCCCACCATTTTCTACCTGGGTACCCAGAGTGTGTGACTGTGTAAGGACTCCAAAGTGCATACATAACTGTCTGATTGATATAGCCTCTAAGCAAATCAACCTGATTATGCCCCTCCCTTGTTCAAGTCCCCTGAATAAATCAGATCTAACTCATTTTGCATTTAACCTGACTGTGGTCCTAGTTTGTGCTGAAAGTACTGTACTGTTGCTATTTGCTGTGCATAACCTTGTTTTACAGGGGTCTCCAGGGTCGAGCTAGAAGAACCAGCCCTGGTGGTAAGTGCAAACAGTGAGGGTAATTGCATGGTGAATAAGGGTCATTGTGAAATTGATTATTGTATATTGTTCAGGGCCACTAGAAGGGAAAAGAGGGGGTTACAGTGTCCCAGAGGGCTGTGCCCAGGTTAGCTTGACCACTAACAACCCTGACCTCCAGGTGGAGGCACCTGTTTCAGTACCCAGGCCCTTAACTGCTACTAGCCCAGCAGATAGGGATAGTAGCCCTTGGGATAAGCGCCACCTAGGGGTTACAAGGAGAAGCAGGGGATGAAGAATGCAATGAATACCAAGTAAACTCAAGGTAAATCAAAAGGGCAGTCACGGATGCAAATGCAGACACAGAGGTGTGTATTGTGGAAGGGCTCATGAGTGAGGAAAACTAGTTTTAAGATTTATTAAAAAAAAAAGAAAGACAGGAGGAGGACTAGTTTGGCTTGCAGAGGAGACAAGATAATGGAGGAGGATGTGCAGAAGGCAGACATTCTTAATGACTATTTCTGCTCATTTTCACAGTGGAGAACAATGGGCTTTCCCAGAAAGAATACAAGCTGCTAAAGAGGATTCCAGAACTAAGACAGAAGGAATTTGCAAGAGAAAGGGTCAAAAGTGCTTGCAACCCTGAAAATAGATAAGGGCCCGGAGCTGGATTGATACATCCAAGGGTGCTCAGGGAACTAGCACTGAACAAGCTGAACCCCTAAAAGGGCTATTTAATATTTCAGTTCAGTCAGGGGTGGTTCCACAAGACTGAAGGGTAGTGAACATATGTCCACACCATAAGATTGGGTATAAGGAACAGCCTGGTAACAACAGGCATGTCAGTCTCACCTACGCTGTGAGTGAACGTGATGGAGACACTACTTTCAGAGGACACAGTGGACCTGGAGAGGAATACACTTGATACTTTCCTTGATTTAAATATGGTAGAAGGATTTTGCTCAGTTAAAAGCCCATCTACAATATAAAACAAATTACTGGGAGGGATTTGATTCCATACCAGTCTCGAGTAAACATGCACACAACAAACAGATATACATAGACCCGTTCACTGGTTAGATTATTTAGTATTTATTCTTTCACGATACTTCAGTAATCATTCACATTACGTTGGATCAATATTTAATGATGTCCACAACACTTCAAGATCTATACATAATAAGTTATACATACAAATACATATTTATATAGCCCATCTAAGAAAACAATTAGTCCAAAAACATCTACAAAGTACTTATCATATTTCATAAGTGCTCCATAGTAAAATAACACCTCCACCAGATCACTGCACACAAACTGTGTTCAGCACTTCATACAACCAGAAAGTATAAATTCTTATAAATTCAATGTGTGGTACATACCTCAGTGATTGTGTATACTTATGAGCCAAATGGTATATGCTTGGTGTTTATGACTTGAGCTTTGGCATTTTTCTACTGTATACCCACCCTCTGTAGAAAACTGGATAGGTGTAAGATTTAAGGCCCAAAAGAGAAATAGTATAGTGAGTACCTCCTCCAACTCTGGAAAGTGTGATCAGTAGCACACTGGAGAGGGAAAACACCACTTTGGGGAACCTCCAAGGACCCATTACTGACCTGCCCATCCTCTGGGCATACTAAGAGGAGAATAATCCTAAATGTGGTTGAGGTTAGTTACGGTTATGTCCAAGGATTCAGTTTGATTTACTGGTCAAAGATTCCTGTTTCAAGATCAATGATGAGCAGGAAGTCAACGTTGAAGATGAAAGTTCCGCAGATAAAGAGATCCAAGTTGGAATGATGTCTGGATAGTGAGACAATGGTCAATCCATGTCCAAGGTAGCTGTGAGTGAAGCAGATGTAACTGTAGATAGACAGGCAGTACAGCTGAGGAATATGCCAAAGTTGCTGATTTTGAGGGACGAGATCATAGATGATGAAATGGTTGGAGCAGTGCATGGCTGAGAACAATGATAAGGTAGGAGTGGAGCCTAGCTGGGAGGCTTGCATGGCGGTTGTACATCCATTGAAACAATAGGGTATGATTGAGTACCTTGTCAGAAGCAGAAATGGTACTACGATGTTGAAGGAATTAAGGTGAGCATCACAGAGATGCCCGGCATTAAAACTTGAGCTGGAACTGGAACAGAAAAGAAGGCAGAGTGTAGTAGAAGAAGTGAATGAATTGATGAAGTAAAGTAGGCCTGGATGGGGACTAGCTGGAGCAGAGATTCCCATATAGATCTGGTGTATGTAGTATTTGAATGTTCAAGTGATAGAAAGGACTCAGGTGGTCAGATTGGGAAGGCGAGACCCCCATGTGGGTCTGCCTTAGTGAAAATGGAAATATATTTGAGTAGTGAGAAACTGCCCTTGTGGGGTAGAATGGATTTGGGATGGGAAGACCCCATGGGGGTTCATCATCGATATAGTATGATATAACCAGAGGTAAGGGAGCAAAAGTCTGCCTAAGACTGCCTGAGATGATAGAAAAATACAGTTGAGCAAAGTATTGTCCCATTGTGGGCATGTTGTGTTGGGATGGTGGGACCCTCCGCAGGTCCACCATTGCTGTATTATAACTTGATCCAAGATAAGATAGGCGAGACCCATTGTTGGGATGAGGGACCCCACATAGTCCACCATCACCTTAGTATTGAATAGTTTGAGGTAAGAAGGACTAGAGTCACATGAGTCTGTCTGGAATGATATGGAAATATGAGTAAGCCCCTTTGTGGAGCATACTTAATAGGGATGGTGGGACCCCACATGGTCCGCCATTGCCATAGAATGTATGTGTCCAGGTAATGAGGGCAATACCCCCAAGTGAATTCACCTGTAGTGATTAGGAAACAAGTTTGAGTGATGAGTAGGGCCCTTTCATAGGGTGTGTGTATGTTTGGGGTGGTGAGACTCCATGTGGTCACCATCACCATGCCACTGAGTAGTGCATGATTGGGATGGTGGGACCCCACATGATCTGCCATCTCCATTCCATTGAGTAGTGCATGATAGGGATGGTGGGATCCCACATGGTCACATAACCATTCCATTGAGTAGAGTGTGATTGGGATGGTGGGGCCCTCATGGTCCACCATTGCCATACCACTGAGTAGTGTGTGACTGGGGTGGTGGGGCCCATGAGTCCTCCATCACCATTCCATTGAGTAGTGCATGATAGGGATGGCAGGAACCCATGTGGTCGCCATCGCTGTGGCTCACTGAGTAGTGTGTGACTGAATGACAGGACCCCACATGGTCTACCATCACCATGGTAAGAAGTAGTGTATGTCTTAGATGGCGGGACCCAACGTGGTCCACCATTGCCATAGTAAGGAATAGTCCAGGGTAAGGAGGGCAAGACCTACATAAGTCTGCCAGTAGTAAATAGAGTGTTAAAACTATGAGTAGGCTCGCCTCATGGGGCATGTTTGTTTAGGACAGGCGGGACTCCACGTGGTCCATCATCACTGTAGTATTGCACTATGTAAGGTAAGGATGATGGGACCCTCCATGGACCATTATCAGGTAATGGCGAATAGTTCCAAAGGTAATGAGGATGAGATCTAAGTAAGTTACCAGCAGTACATGAAATAAGAGTGAACAATGAGTAGATGCCCCCTCATGGAGCGAGTATGTGTGTGATGGCAGGACCCATGATCCACAATCCACCATCATGGTAGATCCACTGTCTGAGGTAAGGATGGCAGGGCCCCGCCCCAACCACGGTCCCCATTACAGTAGTAGCATACTCCAATGTAAGGAGGACGAGATCCAAGGAGTCCCCAGTAATAAATGGAAATAAGTGCATGAGCAATGAATGATACCCCTTGTGAGGCATGGTCAAGTGGGATGGCAGACTCAGCAATAGCAGAACACTGAAATTAGGAAGCAGAAATGGACCAGCAGACCTCAGACTGTTCCTAGATCGGAAGGATGTCCGTGCTGTGCCTCAGAATATGTCACATCACATTCCACAAGGCAGGAATGGTTATGTAGAGTTTCTAGCAAGAAACGGGGCATAGCAAGTATATTTAAGTATAAATTCTAGATGGGGCACAAAGACTCCAAGGGCTTCATGACAGCTTTGTACAAACATACTCAGCAAGTAATCCACATCTTCACAGAGTAAAAGCAAAGGAAATGGCAGGAGGTCTTGGAGTACAAATAACAGAGAAAATGGAATGATATTACAGAGGAGAGCTGGTAAATATCCATGGAGAATGAGTTTAAACTGATTCATTTCTTAACAATTTACCAAGCCTGCTAGACTCTGATTAGACTAGACAAATATATCTCCCCATATATGATGGTCTCTGCAATAGATGTAGAGTTGATAGTTTAATGTTCTAAACATCAAATGTTCTGGCAGGAGACAGAAATATGTTCAAGCAGGTATTGCAGAGTGTGCCCAATATGTAAAGGTTGTGAGGTCCACAGTGCCATTTGATAGGTAGGAGCAGTGAAGTGGTATGCAGTCCAGGGTAGCAAGCCAGGAGGGTGATGCAGCTGCGACAAATCCAACCGAAAGAGAGCACAGGGCAGAAACACGGACAAGGAGTGGCAGCAGAACAGAGGCCAGACTGCAAAAGTCACAGAAGCGGTGAGATGATCCAGGTGGAAGAACCAGTGGGGAGCAGTGTCGGTGGGAGAACTGGAACAACAGAGGAGGCAATCCAGCAGGGCATACTGAGGCAGTGTGGCGGCTGGCAGAGGAGAGACGATCCCAAAAAGAAAAGGGAAAATGGGAGGAAACAGAAGATATAGAGTAGATAGGCGGGTGGGAGACAAACGAACAAGGGAGAACACAATAAGGGAAAAGAATGTGGGTTAGGGACAATGAAGAGGAAATGAGACAAGAAAGCAAGAAACAAGGGAAACAAAAGGGGGCATAGAAAGTAAAAACAAATGGGGGCCCTCAGCTGACCAAACATGCAGCCGCTGTTGAAACATTCAAGCAGAGTGAGCAGAAGCCTGAAGTTTAAATAGGGATGTGGGAGGAGCTACTACCTCCAATTGAACTTCAGGCTAAAAGCTCCAATTATTGTTTAAATAAAATCCCACCTAACCATGTTTCTGTTTTGCTTCAAGTAATTACTTGAAGAAACTTCCATTTAAGTCCATAAACAACCTGTGAATAACAAAAACACTAATTTTAATTTATTACACCTTTTGTGTATCCCTTCTAACAACATCATAAGGTTTAAACCTTCTTTAAATGCCTCACCTTTGGCATCCATTAATTATATTTTAAATGAAGACTACAGGAAGTTCCTGTCCCAGAACAGGAAGGGCAGAGTTGTAAGAGCACATAGGCGGTAGGAAAGTAAGTGTAAAAATTCATAGAGGGAGGAGACAGTAAGCATACAAAGCAACAGGAGAGGGTGCCAAAATAAGTCAAGATGGGAGTGGTGCAGTGCAATGGCTCTGAGGCAGCAGTGTCTGGGAGACATTCTGAGGCTGTGATGCTGCCCTGTTTGCAGGCACCTCTTGTCTGAGGGAGGAGGTTGCCCATCTCCAGGCTGACCTGGCTAGGATTTGTGAAACCTCTTCCCCACCCAGGGACCACCAGGGCCACCACCATTACCTCAGAGGTTGCCAAGAAAGAGGAGCAGTTGGACCAAGGTGTGCTTAGGGAGGAGAGGGTCGTGGAACACAGGTGCATCCCTCCAGTTGTACCTCTCACAATTCATATGCTGTTCTGGTGAAGAGAGGTTCCTCTATGGAGGCACCTGCAGTGGAGACCAAGGAGGATGCTGGGAACCTCCACAAGGAGACCCACAGGAGGGTGGCATGAGACCCCACAGGGAAGAAACAACTCCTGGTGGGGACTCAATCATTAGGGGGTAGAAATGGGTAGGGAAGGATAGCGAGTAAGGTGCCTGCCTGGCACCACGGCTCAGTGGGACAGGAAGCTAATCCTCAAGATTGCAGGAGCAGCTGCATGAGGGAGGGTTCTGGATGTCATTGTCCACCTAGGGACAAATGACCTGGCTGTGAATGGGATCAGAGCAGTGCAGGAGGAGTTTAGAGTTGGGGAGGGGCCTAGACAAGTAGCATGTACGGTAACCTTCTTGGAGGTGCTGCCTGTCTATGGTAAGGATGATGCTGGGCATTCTGCACCATGGAATTCAATGAATGGTTCAAAAACTGGTGTAGAGTTCAGGGTTTTGGCTTCATTAGGAACTGGGGAGCCACCTGGAGGATGCAGACCTGTACTAACGCGATGGTCTGCATCTGTCCAGGGGAACCAGGATCCTAGGTGATGGGTTAAAATGCTTCATTGGCAAGCATTTAAGCTAGCCAAAGGGGAGGCACTGAAAAGGAGCAGGACATCCCAGCCTCCCCACAAAACACAGTAGTTAGTGAGGTAAACACCAAGGTAGAGAAGTCAGTAGGGAGCAGGACAGGAAATGCAGAAAAGGCAGTAAGGACAGGGATGGTGCTAAAAGGGTGTAAGGCCATAAATAAAAAGGAAGGTGATGAGTACCAAAGCCGCAGTCTGTGTAACAAGCTTCCTGAACTAGTGGCCTTGATGGAAGAGGGATGCCTGGATATTGTGGCAGTCATTGAAACATGGTACACACAGAACCATGACTGGGAAGTCAAAATACCAGGATACACAATCTACAGGAGTGACAGGGTGGGTAAAAGAGGAAGAAGAGTAGCTCTCACATACGAGAAAGGATTAAAGCAATAGAACCAAAGAGTAAACAGGAAGTTAATGAGTCACTGTGGATCACCCTGGAGACAGGAAATGGCACCACAATCCGCATGGGGTTGTGTACAGGCTCCCATCTCAGGGGAGGAAATGAACAAGGAAATGATAGAAGGCATCCTTAAAATGGCAGAAAAAGGGATATATTGTTGATGGGGACCTGAATATGCCAGATGTTAACTAGAGTACCTTTGCTGCAGGCACATCCAAGAGCAGGGTCATTCTTGATGCCTTACAGGGGCATGCCTCAGACAGTTAGTGTTGGAACCCACTCGAGGGAGCAATCTTAGACCTGGTATTGTCAAATGGGGAAGGAGAAAGGATCTCAGATTTAGAAGTAGGTAGCCATCTGGGAACAAGTGACCACCAAACAGTGTGGTTCACAATAAACACAGCCACAGAGTCAAGCCATACAAAAACAAGAGTATTGGACTTTAGAAAGGCTGACTTTGGGAAAATAAGAGAATGCCTCAGAAAAGCACTAGCAAATGGGCAAGAAGCAGGGTGAAGGAACAATGGGGAATAATCAAAACAGCCATTGCAGAGGTAACAAACCTTTGTATGAAGCAAATCAACAAAACAAAACAAAGGAAAAACACAATGTTTCTCAAAGAGGTGGAAGGGAAGGTTAAGGAGAAAAGGATAGCATTCAGGAAACACAAGGAAACAGAAGAAGCAGGACAGAGAACATTATCAGTTAAAGCAGAAGGAGGCAGGGAAGGCAGTCAGAACAGCAAAGGCACAAACTGAGGAAAAGATTGCCAACTCTGTTAAGAAGGGGATAAAACCTTTTATAGGTACATTAGGGAGCGAAGAAAAGACCAAGGAGGATACAGAGACTTAATAATGGGGAGGGAATGTATGCTGAGGGTGACAGTGAAAAGTAGGAATACTGAATGAATATTTCTGCTCAGTATTCACAACGGAAGAGGAGGGGAGGTACCTAAACCAAACAAGAGAAACGCTCTGAATAGGGAGGTCAATACCAGTCCATTCACAGAAGAAAGGGTTTTGAAAGAACTCTTAAAACTGAGGTGGACAAAATAATGGGGCCTGATGGATTCACCCAAGAATTCTAAAAGAACTAAGGATAGAACTAGTAACGCCACTGACTACTCTCTTTAACAAATCATGGGAGGATGGGGTGGTACCTGAGGACATGAGGAGGGCAATGATTCCACTTCACAAAAGTGGGAGCGGGTAGAGGCAGGAAACTACAGACCAGTTAGTTTTACCTCAGTGGTAGGGAAAATGATGGAATCACTTCTGAAGGAAAGAATTGTTGAGTACCTAGAGGACAGTGGTGCACAGGACCCAAGACAGCATGGTTTCACAGCAGGAAGGTCATGTCAGATGAACCTAATAGATTCCTTTGACTTGGTGACCAAAGTAGTAGGCCAGTGAGGGGCTGTGGATATGGTCTGCCTAGATTTTAGCAAGGCATTCGACACAGTCTCACACAAAAGATTAATAAACAAGTTAGCCAGCCTTGGAGTGGGTCCCAAGGTGGTAGCCAGGGTAAAATTGGCTGAACAACAGGGCGCAAAGGGCAATAGTAAATGGAGTCCACAGTGAAGAAAGGTGGGTAACTAGCAAGTACCCAAGGGTCGTTACTGGGACCAGTCCTCTTTAATGCCTTTATAAGTGACACTGGAGAGCACCTGGAAGGAAAAGTATGTCTTTGCAGATGACACAAAGATCTGTAACAGGGTTGATACACAAGGTGAGGTGGAAAGGATGAAAATAGACTTGGCATGGTTGGAGGAATGGACAGATATATGGCAGCTAAGATTCAATGCAAAGAAGTGGAAGGTAATGCATCTGGAAACAAAAACCCGGGAACAGTACACAGTGGGAGGTGAGATAATAACAACAAAAATTGAAACAGACCTTGGAGTAATTATATCAGATGACCTAAAGGAGGGCAAGCAATGTGAGAAGGCAGTAAGGAGGGCTGGGGGATAATGGGATGCATAGGGAGAGGCATCAACAGTAGAAAACAGGAAGTTGTTATCCCTCTGTACAGACAGTTGGTAAGACCCCATCTGGAGTACTACGTGCAATTCTGGAGACCCCATCTCTGCAAAGACATAGACAGAGTGGAGGATGTTCAGAGGAGGGCAACCAAAATGGTGCAGGGTCTGCAACAGAAGACACATACATGAGAGACTAAAGACTTAATATGTATACTCTTGAGGAAAGGGGGGCATGAAAGAAACGTTCAAGTATCTCAAGGAAATTAATAAAGTAGAAGAGGTAGCATCTTTCAGAAGAGATGTGCAAGAACAAGGGGCACAATTTGAAGATGGGGGTGGCTCAGAGGTAATGTTAGAAAGTATTTTCACAGTAAGGGTTGTGGATGCATGGAACAGCCTTCCTGAGGAGGTTGTGGAGTCAGGAACAGTGGAAAATTCAAGAATGCATGGTACAGATATAAGGCAATTCTAGTGGGGGTAGGAGGAAGCTGTTGATTAACTAGAATATGTAGCTTATCCATCAGGTAGGAAAATGGGCCAACTAGGTGGGCCAAGCAGTCCTTATCTGCCATCAAATTCTATGTTTCTATGTTTCTAAAGCAAAAAGAAATGATATTCATGCACTCAGTACCTGACAAATAATGTTTTGGTAAATTTCTGAAATCTAACTTATTTACCATTTTATTTCTCTTGTAACCATTTAGAAGAATTTAAACCACCATGTTTACATATCACTAACATTTATATGCACCCACACACTCCATTAACAGTGTATTTATGAAGTACAGTGCAAAACAACTCACTTGATGAAGCCTTTAGCTTCTGTCTGGCTCTCACTGCATTGTATAAGAAACATTGAATACAGTGTCCTTATTCTTTCACTCTGTGTTTCAACCAAATGCTCTAAAGACAGCCTCTACAGGTTGATTCATTAACCAGCTATTTTTAAATCCTGCTTAAACTCTCTTTTGAATTTACATATTTTTAAACTGTTTGTGTCTCCGTGGACCATTTCTTAATAGCATTGTATTTCATTCGCACAACTCTGACCTTCACTCACTATAACAGCAAACATTCACAACATAGCATTACCAAAATTATCCAGGTAATATTGTATATTCTGGTTCTCTACCTGCCTCCTTGCATTTTCTTGTTCTGTGGAGCACTGGTTGCTATGCTGGCATCCTATAACTAGGGATATAGCTCACCTTAGTAACCAAAAAGACTCCAAACCTCTACATTGCTCAGCTGAGCAGCTTTCAATGTTAGAAAAATGCTCAGGTTTTAGTAGGGTTGAGTTTTGCACATGCTGTGTCTACTTGAATTGGGTGTTTGAAACTTTATGAGAGCTCGTGTTGAGCTGTATCTATTTTAACCTTGAAACATGACTTGCTGCCTGTCCTGTGCATTTCCTTTGATTGTGTGCATTCATACATGTAAACCAATTCTCTAAGAACCTGACACACTATGAAAACTCATCACCAATATGGTTTGCAGGAGTTTTGTAGGTATGCTTTGCACTTTTTAAAACTTAAGGGACTGCTGGCAGCAGTATATTTTTCTAGTGAGAGTGCTGCATGTGTGTCGGGTGTAGGTAAGGTGGTGGCAGCCTATAATGGTGCTGTCTCCAAGGCACTCAATGTCATTGCACTGATCCATATCGACCCAGGTCTTCTCGCATGAGATCCCTGTGGTTTGATGAAAAGATGAAGACCAAGTGTCAGATGTTGGAGCATTGCTTGAGAAGGACTCGGTCCGAGGAGGACAAAAGGGCTTTGAGAATTCACTATGGTGAATATCAAAGGAAAATCAAACATAAGATGGCAAAGTTCCTGTCAGGAGATTGCTGCAATAGGAACAAACTGGCTCTGCTCTTTCAGGCGTAAGACAGGCTACTTCACCCTGCCTGTCTGCAGTTGCAAAAAGCATTTTAATCTCAAGTGCATGGAGTTCACTCAGTTCTTCTCTGACAGGTGTCCCCTATTAGGACCGGGATCTCTATAGTGGGGCTCCCAGGATGACCTACCATCCCCAAGCTGCAAATCCACAGCCGTCTTCAGCTACTGGTGCTGTCGTGAGGCTCCCAGGATGACCTGCTCTCCCACAAGCTGCAAATCCATAAGCCATCTGCAGCTACTGGTGTGGTTGTGAGAGCTCCCAGGACAACCTGCCTCCCCAAACTGCAAATTTGCAAACCATCTGCAGGTACTGGTGAAGTTGTGAGGGCTCCCTGGATGACCCTATCCTCCCCAAGCTACAAATCCACAAGCCATCTGCAGGTCGAATTGAAGGACTGCTCCAAGATGCTTTGGAATGTGCCCTCTGTATTCTTGAATTTTGGCACCAAGACCAGCGACTCTCTACCTCGTTTCTCTGCTTACTTTGAATTCCAAAGTGTAGATAGTTTATTTTCTGGATATCCAAAGCAGATTTAAGCCTTTCTAATCAATTTTCTGCTTTTACTTTAGCTGTTATTCTGGGTGAGGAGCCACAGAAGTGAAGTTAGATTTGCTCTGGGATTCCTCAGCAACTACTAAGGCATTTTGCTAGCTCTTCGTTTAAGGCATTTTGCTCACTCTCTGTTTACCTAAGCTGTTCACAATAGCCAAGTGGCTCTAATTAATTTTACTTCTCTAAGCTGTGTTTAAACTCTGGTGCAGCTTTGGATACCAAGTACTGGTACTCACAGTAGCCATTCAGCTATAAATTACTTAAATTCTACTTCTCCCAGCTGTGCCTAAACTCCAGTAGCTTATAATTTCAAATGCTGTACTTTACTGTGGGGTTTAAACTGTGGTGTTATCATGAGCTTTAAATTACTGAATTTCTACTTCTCCCAGCTGTGCCTAAACTCCATGCACTTTTAGGATAGCATAGAAATGTGTATTTTTCAAATACTGTGTTTTTGTTGTGGGGTTTAAACTGTGGGGTTGAGGCAGTTGCAAAAAACCTGCCATTTAGTAATTTATTCTCAAGCCGTAGGTGGCAAAAGTTGTCCAGCAAAACCTGCCTTACTCCTCCCTCTCTTGTAATTAATTTTCCTCCGCCATCCTACCTGCATATTAGTTGTGTACAATTGCTCACCCTCTCCCGTCTCCACAGCTACTGAAGTGCGGTCATGAGGGCTCCCAGGATGACCTGCCCTACTCAAAGCTGCAAATACACAAGCCGTCTTCAGGTACAAATTGAAGGACTGCTCCGAGGTGCTTTGGAATGTTTCCACTCTGTATTTACCCACTGATGCTCTATATCAGCTACCCCACCACCACCACCCTTGGCAAACATCTCCTGTTATAGATATAGAAGCGGTCTAGCCAAATTAACCAGTCAGTCTTCTTTTCCCCTGCAGCTTATCACTGCTAACCTATAGATGTCACTATAATTTTATTTTCCTACTTGTTTCTATGAAAACAACCTTAGCACTCCTGCTACTAGTTATATCGTTACCTCCTTGCCTATACCCATACACTCTCAAACATGTTCTCTTGCTTCCTCACACTTCTTACCCTCTTTGTGCCACTGATGTCACTCCCACCCTCTTCTTACCCAGAGGTACAGGCCTCACCAATTTTCAATCAACTGCTGCTTTCCAACCCACCCTCTCATCTACCTCCTCTCTTGTGCTGCCCCCATGGCTCACCCAACACCTGGTCAGCCGGTCCCTCCATACCCCCCCAGTTTCCATGCTGACCTACTCATCTTGAAGTTCTCTGCCTAGAAAACCCCAGCACAAACTCCCCAGTCTACCTACCCACTCCACAAGGCTGCTTTTACCACAGACCAGGAGCATGGTAACTCTGTTGCTTCTGATGGCTGCAGACATTGAGTCTAACCCTGGCCCAGCCATACACCACCATCTCCAACTCCTGGAGCCTAAAGTTGGCTCATTTGAACATCTGTAACCTCCTTCCAGAACTGCACTACTAACTGATTGCCTTATCCCTAAAACTGGACATTCTAATTATCACGGAGTCTTGGCTGAAACCACACAACCAGGATGCGCTCCATCTCAATCCCAGGCTTCACAGTTATCTGCCATGATAGGCCCAGTAATAAACGAGGTGGAGTTATTGCCATGTACATCTCTTCCTCTTCAATTTACCCCATTACGCTATCATTACCATCCATGCTGACTATGATTCCATGATGGTGAAAATACCCCCACTCTACTCCCATTTTTATAGCTGGTGCCTACTGCTCCACTGACTCCCCATCCTCATCATCGAACTCTTAACTACCCTCAAATCCCACGCCTTGGCTGGGGAGCTTTATATCCTAGGGGAATTCAGTGTGAACTGGCTCTCCAGCACTAGCTCTAAATTTCGCAGTGACGTGGCTGCACTAAACCTGTCCCAACTGATTAGTGAGCCCACCCGCCTCAACCCCAAAACTCAGAATCACTCCTTACTAGACTGGTCTCTCACCTCCCACCCGCATAGGATAATAGCTGCAGGACTCTGCCCAACTCCTTAAGCAATCACCACCTAATCTATTCAGTAAGAAAAATCCATAGGTGACAGGGGTCCTCCCCCAAAAATCTCCTGATCCGGTCTTGCAAATCCTGGATCTAACATCCATCCTAAATGACTTGTCTACCACAGATTGGTCCTCCATCCCTTGTGCCACCTCTCTCGACTCTGCACTGGACTTTTCAAATCCAAGGTCCTAGCAGTCTGGGATACCTATTCCCCTCTCAAATGGATCCAGGTGCAGGGCTCTCACTTTCTCTGGATCACCACTGATATCATGTCCAGCCTTAGAGCCAGGGACCAGGCTTAGTAATTATACAAAGCCAGCAGTACGCCTTGACTCATCAGAAGTATTGCACTCTTCGGAATGCATGCACAAGACAAACCGGCCAGGCAAAAGTGAACTATTTCAAGTCCACCTGCCTCTCCAACCTTAATCACCCCTCCAAATTCTGGAAAGTGGTGCAATTGTTCTTCTCCGCACCCCCATCATTAGTGTAGGCTACATCCACTGTAATGGACCCACTCATTGTGGCCACGGAATTTAACTCCTTCTTCACTAACCTGTACTGCATCACTACTGTCCTCTCTCCCTCCCACCAGTTCAGCACCTCCCACCACAATCCACCCTGCCCAAGCCCTCCCACTAGGTTCTCATCCCGTCATGTTATCCCAGCCGATGTTTACAAAACGTTGCTTGAACTAAATCCTTCCAAGGGCAAATGTCCTCCTGCTGGACTCCAAATGTTATTCTTGTCTGTCCCAGCCATTGCCACCCCTGGCCTCACTCTTCAACCTCTCCTTCTCTCGCCTCTATCCCATCTGAATGGAAGCATGCCTTAGTCATCCCTCCCAAAAGGTGGTGACCATCCTCCCCAGAAACTACAGCCCTACCTCCTCCTTCCTATCCTTGCTAAACTCCAGGAACACCTAGTTCTCTTCCAGCTCTCTTCCTTCTCGGCTCCACCTCTTTCTTCATGTCTTTCCAGTCTGGGTTTAGAAGTCCCATTCCACCACTACTTCCCTCCTAAGGCTCACCGATACCATCCTTTCTGGTATGGACTGGGACACATCACCTCTGCCATCTTTGTCGACCTTGCAAGGCCTTCAACACTGTCTCCCACCCTCCTCCTTTCCAAGCTATCGTTTGCTGGCCTCTCAAGAGAGGCCACCAATTGGTTCCACTCCTATCTTGTAGGAAGAACTCAATCTGTCAGAATTGGCAACTCCGTCTCTGCCCCCAACCCATCTCAACTGGTGTACCCCAAGGCTCGGTCCTTGGCCCTCCCTGTTCTCTATCTTCCTCAATGAACTTCCCACTGCCTGCCCACACACATCCATTCATATGTATGCAGACAACACAGTCCTGTATACATCCAGCTCCCCTACCTCTGATGTAGTGTCCAGACTTCAGGTGGGACTTCAATGATGTCCAGCTCTGGTTCCGCTCAAATCAGCTTTTCAGAATGCCAAGAAAACTGTCTCTATGACTTTCAGCACAAGGCAGAGATTTTCTTGGCTCCTCCTCCCACTTTTCACACCCTGGATGGGACAATGCTGGAGGACTGCACCTCCTTTAGATACCTCAGGTTATGGCTCAACCAACACCTCAACTTTTTTGTACATTGCTGCCATCCACAAGAAGCTGCACCCTAAACTGGGTGCCCTGTTCCACAACCATGGCTGCTACCACTTCCGGCCCACCATGAACTAGTACAGAAAATGATTCTCCTTATTTTTTGACTACAGCGATGTAGTCTACAGTGCTACTCCCAATCCACCCAAGCCAGACTGGATACCTCTTTCACTCCTTCTGCTGTTTGCCTCAACTGCCCTCCACCACTCACCACTGCATCCTCTACAGTCCTTGGGCCTCTCCTCACTGCAGGATCAGAGGCAATCCCACTGTGCCAGGCTCAAGGCTAAGTTCTAGACCTGACTCTGCCCCGTACCTCTCCTCAGCCCTATCACCCTCCCCTCCGTTCACTCCTCCAGAAATTATGACACATGCTCCTGTCTGTCCCCACAGGACCACCTCCACAGGACAGGCAGCTTTCTCATCACATGCCTAAACTGTGGAACTCTCTCCTCTCTGCCATTCACCATGCCTCCTCCACTCACCATCTCACCCCTGTACTCAAGGCATTCTTCTGCTCCTCCTGCACATGCAATAATCAGCCCTCATCCTCAAATCTAGACCTATGCCCGTATGCTCCTATCTGGGCAAAGTAGGCAGGTATGCTGCCAGCTTGAAGCACCTACTTTTGGCATTGCGACTAGCTGCAAGTAAAATTCCCTGTGTTGCTTTGTCTAATATAATTCTGCTCTGTATTGGAAAATTGTGATGTTAGGCACTTGGCTCATGCGCTTTTATTGTACATTGTGCTGCTAAATTTGCCTCCACCCCACCCAGGTCGCATTCGGAATCGAGCAGTATCCTACTCAGTATGCCTTCCTGGTAAAACTTTTAAATAAATTATTGACATGCTGCTTTACTATTTATTGATTTAATTGACTGTTGTGCCCTGTTTTTTGCCATTGTGGATACTTGCATGTTTTCTGCATCTCTTCATTTGTAAAGCACCAAGAGCCTCTGGGAATGGGAGTTCAAGAAGTAAATATTTTCCTTACTTACTTTACTAAAAGGCTTATTTAAAAAAAGTTTTGGCATTTTCTTATTGTTGTAAATGTTATATTTAATGTAGGTAAATATGTCTGCCTGTTATACATAACTACAGTGTTACATAGATTGGAATAGCTGAATCAGGACTAGTAGCTTGCTAAATGGCAGGCACTTTTGTCCCAACCCACCTAGCCCTCTGGAACAAGTGGCTGTTTTGGTGGTTACTGGAAGAATATATTAGCCTGAACAAGGCCAGGGTTGGAACCAGTGATCAGCCACCTGAAACTCACAGATGACCCTAACTGAGGTGAATCATAATTGACACCTTGATTCTATTGCTCCTCCCAGAAATGGAACCCAAAACCGAACAGGCTATCCACAACTACACACAAAGTCACAGTTACCCTTTACTTAATGGTTGGTGGTGGGGTGAAATTTATTGGGGTGTTTCAAGAAAACAGTCTGTAATGTAACTGAAATTCCTTTTAGCCTGTGTTGATTTAACCCTTAGGCTGCCGACAGAACTAGAACATATAGTGATTCTGGACTGATATACTGTATCAGTCCGTGGCACTCAAAGGTTAATTATAAAATCTGAAGTGTACAGTACAATTCATTAACCTTATGCACATTACATAAATTCCACCCATGCTATAGCTATCTATTCAATCGCCTCTCTTAATAGCAGTTTCTTTTTATATTCCCTCCCCTAAGAGAATATTCTACTCTCTCAGTTCCACAAATTCCTAAACACTGATACACTATCTGACTTTTAAAATATTGAGCTACAGCAGATGATTCCTCACCCTACTGTCAATTTCTGTATTAATTTACAAACATTAACATAAAACTAAGCAGCAGATGAGGCTATTAGGGCTATTGAGTCTGCTCATATTGCAGGGTTCTCAAACATGCTCTTGGAAGTCTCAAAGTCTTATCCGCAGAGGCCAGATCGCAGGAGCATCTTGAAAGATACACAACCTGCTCTGTTTGGCAAGCAATACATTGTCAGAACTGCACCTCTTCTCCTCTATAGGGGTTGTACACTGACTTGGTTCTACATGTATGTTGGCAGTTCTGGCACTTGCCACAAGGGTAGCTTTCTGTTAAAGGATCTCCCCATAAAAATTTCATGTTCATTCTGTCTCGGTTTTAAAGAGGAATAAAACCTAAAGGATTTCTCTGAAGGCCTTGCTGTCTGTCTCATTTGACTGCAATATATTCCAGTGCTTAAAAATAATGGATTTTACTTTTAAATAGATCTGAAAAATAATAGGTACCGCAATTTTATCTTTATTTCCATCTTGAGTCCCCTTGTTTCTCAGCAGCTCTTCCCTTTGTTGTGCATTACATTTTTCTCTAGCAGTTCTAAGTGTCCTTTGTTTGCATCCCTGTTCCTGAACTGCTTGCCCAACTCAGCAGCGTTCATGTAGTCAGAGGTTTTGTATAGTTCCTTTTTACTTTGACAAACTGTCCGTTTGGTACATTTTCTTTCATATCCATTTTTGAAACAGTTGGCATGTGGTAGTACATCCAAGCTGCACCCTTTTGCATAAAGTAGTGTTCACATGTGTCCTTTCTTTATACAGGCAAAGGTCACAGAAAATTAATGGACTGTTCACTATAACTCATCACAAATTTCAGATAGTCAGTAAAGGTATTAGGTAGTTATAGAATAGCATAAGGTCATCTACACTTCCTGTCCAGATATCTGAAACATCATCAATGTAATATTGCCTACTCACAGGTTGTTACTGTCACCAAAAGCGTATCCCTTTTCATAATTGTTCATGAAAATACTAGCATACCTTGGCACCATGGATGAACCCATAGGTTGCTACCTTAATTTGCCAGTAATAAAATAAAATTTTGAAATCAAATTATTTATATATGTATGTATGTAGTAACCAGAAAAGGTCCACTGAACCAAGGCTCATTTCCAGGTGTGACCTGGGGAAGGGTTGTAGAGAGAACAATTACAAAAATAAATCAGAATCAGCATAGTATTACAATATAATAGGTATAAGCAGAGGCAGCATTAAATGTGCTGGCATAATATAATTACAGCTTATATACAGCAGTGAGAAGTAAACAATCATGTGTGAGACAAAGCCACCATGTGTATTGGGGTAGGGGTAAAATGGTGAAAGGCAGAGACTAGGGAACTGAACAGACAAGGTGCAAGGGAGAAGATATAGGGTTAGGGAGGGAGTATACAGGAACAGAAGGGTGCAGGAAATTGTCTTAGATGGAGTCTAAAGGCAGGAAAGAAGGGTAGAAGTGGAGGGGAGGGAGCAAATTCCAGAGGGTGGGAGGCAGTGAGGAAAGCTACTTCACCAGTAAAAGAGTGATAATGGGGAATGGAGAGGTGCAGGAATCCTTGGAGTGAAGTAAGTAGGAAGAGTAGCAAGTGGGGACAGCATGAAGAATAATAGGAGGGAGGGACCCAAAACAGTATTTGACAATGAAGGCAGTGCAGTGGGCCTGATGACATGATGGCAGTGGGAGGATGGAGAAGGAGAAGTGGAGGGAGAAATGATGGGTATGGGGAGTCAGTGGCAAAATGATAGAAGGCATCACACAGGGTATCCAGTCTGGAAAGGGAGAAGGAGGGGCAACACCTTGGAGTATATTCACATAATCAAAGACTGAGAGAACCAGTTTGGTACTATAGTGGGTTCTGCTTAGTGCACACCCAATTTGTTAGACCAAAATGCACACTTAAGCAGAATTTGCACTTATCCAAAATTATGTTGTAAATAAAGGGCCAGCATAGAAAAGATGCAAACCCTAGTTTGTCATCAGTCTTTATCATGGTTCTGTATAATGTTAAATAATCAGGTAGCTCATTTATCATGCATTTCAATAATTCCCAGTGGTGAAATAAGTACAGATTAGATTTACATGTTTACATTAATGTTTTTAAAATTTAGAGACAGCAGTGTCTGTAAACCAACACCATGCCTCTCACTCTTTTATTTCACTGACAGCTGATCTGTATTTCTTCCCATCTGATTGCTCAAGTCAGGCAGTTGTAAATGCTGTACTATGCCTAACAGGGGCTGCTTGGGACCACAGGAGGTCAGGTCTGTATGCTCTGTGTACTGAAACATGAAACTGCCAGGAGCCACAGTGGGCATTCCACATTGGTGGTTCCTGCCTTTTTTCTCTCACTCCTTACACAGTTTCTCATACTCCATTGTTTCTGACTTCCTCCTTATGAGACTTGAGACAGGCTGTTAGGTACAGGTACCAGTTACAACTGTTACCACCTTGTTGCATCTGTTAGCACCTCATTGTGCACTTATCGGAATAATTATTACTGGACTGGTGGCATGCTGATAGTTTGAAAGTGTGCTCTTAAATGAAATTTACACTTACAAAATTTGCACTTAACCAGTGTGCATTAAACTGAAATTAATATGGTTTTCTATAAAAAAATCAAGAATGGAAAAGTATGCACCTATCAAGAATGTGCACTTGTCAGGATTGCATTTAAGTGGAATCCACCATAGTTCCTCGTGGACCTGGAGGGAGAGGCAGTCTTTATTGTGGAATAAGGTGTCTAGTTTGGACTAGAGTTTGGTGTGAATAGCATGTACAATATGTGGACAGAGAAATGGGCTGGCTGTTGAGCGAACTCCCAAGTACTTGAAATCAGGAACCACTTCCAAAAGGGTGCCATCTAGAGTGGGAAAACAGGGAGAAGAGAACTTGACCAGTTTCTGTCAAGTGCCACAGTTCATGGACATTATCTTTCTGTTGTTGACCTTGAGCTGGTTTTCATGAAACCAGCGTAGGAGGTTGCAGAAATCCTGCTGGAGTGACCAGGTCACAGTAGAGGCCATAGGGCCAGAAGTGTAGATAACTGTGTCATCCACATACATATGGTTGCTTGAAGAGACACACACTGAGAGGAGGCCATTGAGAAGAATGGAGAAGAGGATGAGATCTAGAATGGAGCCCAGTGGGACTCTGGCTAGGATAGGGAGAGGAGGAGACAGAATGCCCCCACCTTACAGACTTGATGGCCTGAGAGATATGATCAGAACTAACCAACAGCATCGGCTGAAAGGCCAATGCAGTACAGTTTGTTTAGGAGGAGGGTGGGACACCAACTCAAAGGCTTTGGACAGGGCAATGAAAGTACTGTAGCTGAGATGATGTTGCCCTGTTTGTCTCAGTGAGGATAGAGTTAGTAACTCATTAGGTGAATGCTCACCTGTTTTGTAGTGTTTCTCCTACAGTCACAGCCAAAGACATGGCCAGACGCTTCTGAAATGTCTGTGATATTTCTGAGAAATCTCCTGCTTTCTGCATTTTCACACCAGAGAGAAACTCTTTAGAAATTTTGCAAAATATCTGGAAATATTTATTTATTTATTAAATTTTGTTAACCGGTAAGTCCACTGGGCCCCGAAGGTCTCTTTTTCAGGGGCTACCCAGAGTTTGTTACATACAGTTTTCACATACAGGCCAGCTATACAAAGTAGGTGATATCATACAGGAACTACAATGACAGTATACAGTTTTCATGGAGGAGGGCAATTAAGTACATCACATTTATAGAGTACAACAGTGCTAGGTTTAGGACAGGAGCCATATTGAGTGCATACAAGTGATACAGTGTAGAACAGAGTACAGGGTTACAGTCTCCCTTGCACAACACATTGACACAGTTAATCAGTGATGGTTTGTATCCATGGGTACAGGAGCAGGCACTAGGGTTAAGGAGGTGAGTTCGCAGTCCCTTCCAGAATGTAGCTAGGGATGTGCAGCCTGAAGGTGGCTAGGAGATTATTCCACAGTGCAGAGGCTGTGTGGGCAAAGGATTTACTGCCAGCTCCAAGCATGCCCTGGGGATTTCAGGAGTTTTTGCCTGAGGTGTGAGGTGGCCTGCTATTCTGCTTTGGGGCAAGTAGCCTGATTAACCCATCTGGAGGTTGGGCATCTAGGGAGCTTGTAGGTCCAACATAGTAGGGGTACTGGAGCCTGTTGTTCATGGTAGGCCAGTTGAGAGAGATGAGGGCTTCACAGTGGTGGGTCCTCAGGTCTGTTTTTGTGGCAAAGCATGCGATTTTGTGGTACAGTGTTTGCAGTCTGCTGTGGTCAAGGTTTGCTATGCTGAGTAGAGTTGGGGCAGCATAGGTTAGTGGGGAGGAGGATGCTCTGTGCAATTGCCAGCCTTGTCTCCAGTATCATGTTATTACTTAGCGATAGAGTAGGCACAGTTTTTGGTGTATGTTTTTATTACTAGGTCCACATGCAGCTTCAGTGTAAGCCCTTGATCTAGTGTGAGGCCTAGGTATTTGAGGATTGTACCACCTGATTGTAGAGGCCAGATACGGTAGCAAGAGGGGAGATGAGCCCAGGAGGGACCCAGGGATTTTGGCCTGAACAGTAGCGCCTTTGTCTTATTGGGGTTGAGAACCAGGTGGTTCTCAGCTAGCCAGTTCTGCCTTAGTGAAGTCTGACTGGAGCAGGGGCCTTAGATTGTCCAGATGCAGTGCTGTTCTATGTAGTACGCATCATCAGAGTACTAGTACCATGGAGCTGCTCCCACAGTGGCAACGGAGGTCATTGATAAATAGGGAGAATAAGAGCCCTGTGGGACCCCTCGGTTGGGGGTAGGGGCTCGGAGGTGGCCCCTCTTCACTTAACCTGCTGAGAGCAGCCAGTCAGGTAATTGCGGAACCAGTTCAGGGAGGTCGGTCAAGCCCAAATGGGCTTAGCTTAGTTAGTAGGAGTGGGTGGTCTACCAGGTCAAAGGCCTTGGTAAGGTTGATGAAAACAGCCCCAGTAGGGGTACCTTGTCCAAGGCAGCTAGGACGCCAGTGGTGAATCGAATGAAGGCAGTGTCAGTCCCTTGCTTTTTTCAAAAGCTATGTTGTGAGGGAGCCAGGAGCTGTAGGTTCCAGGTAGTCCCTTAGTTGACAATACACTAGCTGCTCCTGGATCTTTGTAAGGTGGCATAAGATGGAGGTGGGTCTGTAGTGGCCTATTGTATCCCTAGCTCCACCCTTGTGGATTGGGACTACATGGGCCTGTTTCCATATTTTGGGGACAACTCCATCCCACAGGGATTTGTTTATGAGCAGAGCGATAGGCAGGGCTATGGCTGGGCGGCATTGAGTAGCCTAGGGTCCAGTCCGTCCGGTCCTGGAGAATCAGTGGGTTTAGGGATTGTAAGAGGTAGCACTTCTTTGGCACTCATGAGCCTTAGATGGAAGTGGGGGTTAGGTGGGTCCGGGGATTCTGTGGCTGGGGTCCTGTGTACCATGTAGGGGCTGGTTCTCTATGCACCCAGGTCAGTGAAGAAGCAGTTAAAGGCTAGTGCAGCCTCCCTCCATCCGCTAGGGTTTGTCCGTTGCAGTCTATGTTACCCTGCTGGGGTTTGCTAGTGCCTTTTAGTAGGGAATTGATGCTAAACCAGAAGGATTTAGGGTCAGACAGTGTTTGCTGCTTGAGGATTTAATGTAGTCCCGTTTGGCTGATTTTGAGGCTTTCTTGCACTGGTTTCTCAGAAGTCTATAATTGGCTATGTCTGCTGGGCTAGTAGAGCACCTGGCCTTTTCTAGGCCTTGTCTCTGCCTTTTATTAGTGTTTTCAGCTCACGTGAGATCTATCTGTGGCATTGGCTTAGCTTGTCTTTTCCTTATCGGGCATGGAAGTTGGCGACTGCAGAGAAGGAGCACTGGAAGTACTGAGCAGCATCATCTGTGCTGCCTAGTAGTCTAATTGGTGTCAGTCAGCATTTCTCAGGGAGCTCTGGAAGGCCTCAGCTGACAATCGAGAGAAGTCCCAGACCACTATAAGCCTGGGTGGGATCCGGGTTGGCCAGTTTTCCTGACACAAAAGGTGGGTGAGTGATCACTCAGGGCATCGGACATTACACCAGCCACTTTGATAATGGCAGGATTTGAGACTAGTATCCAGTCAAGGATGGAGTGTTTCTCCATTTTTGGTTTTGTCTGGTGGCCTCTGTGATGATCTGGGTCAGGTTTGCTTCAAGGGTGAGGCCCTGTGCGTTTGTTCGGTGAGGGTTCCCACCTGAGGTTGAAATCCCCTAGGAAAAGCAGCTCAGTGGTCGTGGACCCTCCTAGTGAACGTACTCAGGTTCAGGAGCTCTGGGGTGCCACCTGTGGGAGGGTTATATATACTGCCTATTGTTAGTATGATTCTGGCGAATATCGATTCAAGCCCTGAGGAGTTTGGCAGGTTTGTAGGAGACAGGGAAGGCTCCAATGATGAGCTCACATAAATAGGGACACCCCTCCTTTTTCCCCTCTCTAGCCTTACGGAAGGAGTCATAGTGGTTGAGTTCCACCTCATGAGGGTGTGTAGTGAGGCTTCAGCCATGTTTCAGTGATGGCAAGCACATTTGGTTTGTATAAATCTACCCAGGATTGCACCTCATGCATCTTGGGTCTTAGGCTACATACGCTCATATGTGCAGCCCTCAAGCCTTTTGTGTGACACTATGTTGAATCGCTAGGGACCCCGATGATGTTTTGAGTGGCGCCCAGGTTAGGTTGGACATCTCCTGAGTGCATTAGCAGTATTAATAAAATAAGGTGGAGGACCCCTGCTGGGTGAGGAGTGATAACTTTGAGCGCTTGCCAGTCCATCCAGAGAAGATAACATAGAAACATAGAAGTTGATGGCAGATAAGGACCGCAAGGCCCATCCAGTCTGCCCATTTCTTTTTCTGCCTTATAAATGTGCCATCGGCCTTTGCTCTGTCAGTGGCCTATCTATTCATAGTCATTTGTATTGCTCCCTTATGCCTATCCATGCCTGTTTGAAGCCCTGCACTGTATTCATAGCCACCACTTCTTGTGGCAAGCCATTCCATGCATCCACCACCCTTTTGTGAAAAATTACTCTCACATTCCCCTTAATTGGACTCCTCTAATCTCATGCTGTGTCCTCTTGTCCTGCTATTTTTCTTATATTTAAAAATGTTAGACTCTTTCACCTTGTTAATGCCATTAAGGTGTTTGAATGCCTCGATCATATCACCTCTCTCCCTCCTTTGCTCAAGGATATACATATTGAGCTCTGTTAATCTGTCCTCATATGTCTTGTGATGCAGTCCCTGCACCATTTTGGTTGCCCTTCTCTGGACTGCCTCAGTTTGGTTAATGTCCTTGTGAAGGTGTGGCCTCCAATACTGCACACAGTACTCCAGATGGGGCCTAACTAGTGTCTTGTAAAGAGGATTATTACCTCCTCTTATGACTTGTGATACCCCTACTAATACACCCTAACACCCTCCTAGCCTTACCTACTGCTTTAGAGGTCTGCTTGGATGATTTCAGGTCATCAGTGATGATGATGCCCAAGTCTCTTTCTTCCTTGTGACTGCTAACAACTCCCTCTCAGTCTATAGGTGGCTTCAGGGTTTCTCTTCCCTATGTGCATGATTTTGCACTTCTTGCATTAAATCCCAGTTGCCACTCTTCTGACCATTTTGCTAGTTTATCCAGATCTCTTCTCATTCTGCCCACCCCATCTGGATCATCTACTCTGTTGCAGATCTTGGTGTCATCTGCAAACAGACAAGTCTTACCCTCTAGTCCATCTGCAAGGTCACTAATGAAGATGTTGAAGAGGACTGGCCCCAGGACTGATCCCTGAGGTACCCCACTTGTGACTTGCATCTCTTCTGATTGTATACCATTTACCACCACTCTCTGTTTTCTGCCCGTCAACCATTTTGCCACCCAGTTGACCAACTTCTGACCCACCCCGAGCCTACCCAGCTTATTTATCAATCTTCTATGTGGAACAGTGTCAAAAGCTTTGCTGAAGTCAAGGTAGGCGACATCAACTGCTCCCCTTGGTCCACCACTCTGGTTACCCAGTCAAAGAAATCTATGAGATTAGTTTGACAGGACCTTCCTTTGTAAACCCATGCTGTCTTGGATCCTGTGCCCTATGGATTCCAGGTGTTCACTTTCCTTTCCTTAAGGAGTGCCTCCATAATCTTGCCCACTACTGAGGTAAGACTGACTGGTCTGTAGTTCCCCGCCTCCTCTCTGCTACCACTCTTGTGGAGCTGGATCACATGAGCCCTTCTCCAGTCTTCTGGGACCTCTCCTGTGCTCACAGACTGACTAAACAGTTCTGCTAATGGCTCTGCCAATTCCACCTTTAGCTCCTTAAGTACCCTGGGATGTATGCCATCAGGTCCCATTGCCTTATCCACCCTGAGCTTAGCAAACTCTTGTAGGACCCTTTCTTTTGTGAAGGGAGTAGTGCTCACCTCCCTCCTCCCTGTGTCCATGATGCTGAGCTGTGGGCCCTGCCTACCTTCTCTTCAGTGAATACTGAGCAAAAGTATCTATTTAGGATAGATGCTTTACAGGGTCCTCCTCACATGCTCCCTTTCTCCATTAAGCTTGCAATACCCCTCTGGACTTTCTCCTTTCACTAATGTATCTATAGAAAGTCTTGTCACCTTCTTTACTGTTCGTGCTAGTGTTTCTTCAGTTTGGGACTTTGCCTGCCTTACTGCCTTCCCTGCTTCCCTTGGGGCAGTTTGGTATGCCTCCTATCTTCATCCGCTGTGTTCCTTATATTTCCTGAAAGGCCAGCCTTTTGGCTCTGACCTTTTCTGCTACTGTATTTGAGAACCAAAGTGGTTTCCTTCTTCTTTTGCACTTCCTTTTCTGTCTAACACAATGGGATGTTGCTTCAAGTATTGCATCCTTAATGCTTGCCCACTTTGCCTTACCCCCTCACCTGTGTTTCTTTTGCCAGGGCTAGCTTAACTCTGTTGGCCATTTTATCAAAGTCAGCTCCTCTGAAGTCCCATATTTTGCCTTGGAATGGGATGATTTAGATGTAGTAGCCAAATTGAACCATACCATGTGATGGTCACTGGCCCCCAGGTGACCTACCTGGAGATCTGTGATCCCTTCCTTGTTAGTCAGTACTAGATCTAGGATAGCCCTGTCTCTTGTGGGTTGCTGTACCAGTTGTTTGAGGCCCTTCCTGCAGGAATCCACTATGTGTCTAGTTCTGGCAGATGTTCGTTCTGGTATTGACCAATCTGTATCCGGCATGTTGAAGTCTCCCATTAACAGAACCTCCCTTTAGCTGTCATGTTTGCATATCTTCTAACAGTAATGTGTCTATGTCCTCCCCTGGTCTGGGGCCTGTAGACAACCCCAGTTCTTATGGCTGTCCCAGTTCCTGTTTCCAGGGTGACCCACAGTTCTTCTGGCTCCTTATGTGTATTCTGAATTTCTGTAGCTTTGATATTTTCATTGACATACAGGGCCCTCCTCCCCTTTTGCACCTCGTTCTCTTCTGAACAATACATAGCCAGGTACTGAAGTCTCCCAAGTGTGTTTACTGGTAAACCATGTCTCACTAATTGCTACTATGTCCAGTTTAGCCTCTGACATTATTGCCTGCAGGTCTGGGATCTTATTTCCCAGGCTGTGAGCATTGTGTACATGATTTTCCATTGGCCCAGATTTTGGTGTGTTAGTTGTTGGGTGAGGTTTGGCATTACCCTGTGTGTCGTATGGGAGACAAACCTTTTTTCTTACCTGGTGATGCAAATGAACTGCAAACATGCTGAATCCCTGTTTGACCACTAGCTGAGGAGAGGTGTGTTCTTCCATTCGACGTATGGGGTGCACCCCTCTCCCCATTTGCTAGTTTAAATATTCTGCAAAACATCAAACTTCTGCCCCAATTCACTGACTCCCTCTTTAGTCAGATACAGTCCATCAAATTTAAAGAACTTTCGCTCCCAGAACTGTTGCCAGTTACCTACAAATCTGTGTCCTTTTTCCTGGTACCAGCCCTTGAGCCACGTGTTTAGCTCCCCTATCTCCCTTTTCTGACCTTCCGTCCATCTGCTCCCTCTCCCAGACTGGCAGGATCTCAGAGAAGGAGATGCCAGACAAAATAGATGATAGTTTGTCACCCAGCCTGGTCAGGTGTTCCTTGGTCTCCACAACTGACCGGCTGGCAAGATCATTAGTCCCTATGTGTACTAGGACATCAATGTTTTCTCCTGGTTTGTGAACACTTTAGCTATGCGGTCAGTGTCTCTCCATGTTGATGTACCTTGGGAGACATCTGACCATTATCCCTGGCTGAAGATGGGTATCAGCTCCCGAATCATGGAGTCTCCTATGATCAGAAGTTTTTGAATTTTTTTGCTTTTTGTTTTGGTTCCTGATTTGGGTGAGTTTTGTTGTGCTAGCTCCTGTGCTGCAGTGTCCTGCTCTGCAGTGTCTTCTGCCTCTTTGTTTAATTTCAGAGATAGAGGCAGATACCTGTTTGTAGTGTTTATATGTTTTTGGAGGTAATATGTTGGAGAGCAGAAGTGATGGGGCACCGATTTGCCCTCCTAACCACCTGCCAATGTCCTGGACCAACTACCCTCTGCGGTTGAGGTTTTTCTGTTGGATGCTGGGGAAATGGCGGGTGGTTCTTATAATGTATTTCCTCTTGAATATGAAATTTGAGGCATGCATTCTCTGCCCATGCTGCCCGGAGCTGAGCCCTAAGATCTCCAAAGGCCCAGCATGTAGGACAGTGTCCTAAATCCTGTAAGACTGTCCTTCTGAAAATTGTTCCCAAGTACCTGCAGTTAATGATATCCATTCCAGATAAGTTGCTGGGTTTATAACCTAGTCAGAGTAATTAGAAGGAAAAAAAGGAAATAAAATGCAAGTAATGGTTTGATTGTGTTTTGTTTAACTTGTTATAACAAGTTAAATTACTAGTACCCAATAAATGAGCTCACCTTGTGGAGGCCCCACTGATCCACCCCTTCCTGCTCTGCCACAGGAAATGTCACAACTGTGGTACCCTATAAAAGGAGTGTAGTGTGGGTGGTTGGGGATGGGGTGGGTGGCTGGCCCTTCCCCTGCCGAAAAGAAGAACCATGGATGAAAGAACAAGGAGGTAAGAGCAGAAACAATCAGTCAACAACAAATGCAGTAACCTGAAAGCTTATCCTAATGTTAGATACAACTGTAAAGCCTGTAAAGCACCACCTGTAATAATTTCAGAGAAGATATACACTGTAAGAAACACTTGCTATAGAGAAAAATAAAGCAATGAAATGTTAGCAACAAACAGTAGCAATCCCTGTGAGTAAAAAAAAAAACAACACCACACAGTAAATCTGCTTAGCCAAAATAAGTCTTAATCCTTTTCCTTGCTCTGGTAAGTTTCTCTGCTCTGCCTTTCAAGCCGTCTTAGAAGGAAAGATCTCAGGTGAAGCAAGATGCATTGGCCAGCAAACCAAGTCTTCTAAGATGAGGTAGCAGGCTCCTTCACAACTAGGCCATGCATTGGGACCAGTTTGTCCAATGTTTTGAAGCAGGGCAGACTGTGAGGTGTGGTAGGTGATGATCCTGCATTCCTCTTAATAAGTTAGGGTCACTGCAGACACTCATTTTGTATCTACCATACCAGTGCAGTGACATACATGAGTATCATGATTGGTACCCTGTAGGTGGCAGGCTTGGGTAGTGCCAGTGTGCCAGAGGTGCTGGTGACCAGTGTGAGTGCCTCTGGCCTTTCTAGCCCATGTTGTGGGCAGGTATAGTGAGTGCCTAGGTGGTGGGTGTTCCTGCCCTCAGGCAGAGGAGTGCCCCTGAGCCATTGTGTGAATAGTGAGGTTTCTTTTGTCTGAGGCAGAACTTGTTAAGTGGGGTAAAGCCCTTGCTTGGTAGGTAACAGCCAGCAGATTGCTTGCTGTCAATAGATATACGTGGGGAGCTGTGGAAAACCTTAGGCCATCTATCCTTACTGTGCTGTCCAGAACATACACAATGCAGGAGCAGGTGAAGCAGCCATGCAACAGCAGCCTCTAGTGATGCCAGCTGATAGGCTCAGGCATGCGTGTGACCTACCCTATGTAAGTCTGAGTCAACCAAAGGTGGGGTGGGGTGGGGGTGGTGGAGCAGCCAGCGGGTGATGGTCAGGGGCCTCACAGGCCAGCAGTGCTCAGAGTCCTGTGCCACTTGGCGTCAAGCAATTTATTTCCCGTACCTTTTAGGAATCTGGAGAGAGGGCTCTACTATAGCTCCTCATAACCTTCACCATGGGGATGTCCGGTGGGACTTGACTTCATTGCATGATTCTGTGGAGGAGTACAGAGAAGGATGTTAAGTAGGGTAGGCACATTTTGTTGTTTCTCTGGGGTGAGGGTAAGCAGAAGGGAAGGACTGGCTTGTCCCTTCTTAGTTTTCAATTTCTGTCCCTTTTAGTTCACTTAAGAGGTTGCTAAAGAGACTGCAATCAGCTGGGTTTAAAAATGCCTCTCTGTAATGCTCGCTATGGACTGAGTTTAAAAATAATGCCTGAGTTTCTGTCCCTTTTTTTTGGATTCCCATAAGTGGTGGCTATAAAGCCTGATGTGATATTGTCCCAAGCCTGTTTGCAGCTTTCAGCAGCTTTCGGGGGACAGGGTTACTGAGCCAGTTTGCAGCTTTCAACAGCTATCAGAGGACTAAAATTTCTTAGGCTGGTTGTGATTCAGATTTAAACAACACACATTCTGTATAAAAGTCCTTGCTTTCTCCAATTGCCCTGAATTGGTTCCCTGGATTAAGGCACTTGATTTAGAGCAGCCACATTAGTTATAAGTCAAGTTTTTCTTTTCTACCTTAAGGCAAACTTACAGGCTACTGACTGCACATATTAAAGTACACATAAGTTACAGATTTAGTTGCTCTGCTTGCTGTTCTAGCTTAAGGGAACTTAGGAAAGGAGCAGTAAACAGGCTTTAGTGGCTTAAAGTAGACATGCAGGAGACTATCTCCACTCATATGGCAACAGAAAATAAATGATGCAGGTCACAGTTTGAATTACAGAATGGCTCCAAAATGCCAAGAGTCCTCTGGAGCCAATGGAGTGTTCAGAGTCCTGTGCTGCATGGTGTCTAGCCATTGAATTCCCATACCTTTTAGCACTGTAAGGGAGGGATCCCTACAATAGCCCTCATGAACTTCCGCCCAGTGGGGTGTGTGTGTCTGTGGACTTGACTTCACTGCAGGATTCTTTTAGTATTGTGGAGGGAGGGCTCCCATCACGATAGCCCCTCGTGACCTTCTGCCCAGTGGGGTGTCCGTGACTTGACTTCACCACAGGATTCTTTAGCACTGTGAGGAGGACTCCCCACGATAGCCCTCATGACCTTCTGCCTGGTGGGGTGTGTGTGTGTGTGTCCATGGACTTGATTTCACTGCAGGAAATATCTGACCATGTCTGTGGCTATTACTGTAATGCTGCCAATACTTCTTATGGGGTATGCTAGTATGTAAGTCTCAGATGTCCAGTGTTACTAGTATACTGTTATCTCCTATGGTATCTTCTGCATTTAGTTTTTCTAGTGCTGCAATTGTTTCTCAGTATCTTTCAAAATGCCTTTGTAGTGCTGGCTAAAGGCTGGAGGTGTGTAGTCTACAAACACTGATAGGGATTCTAATGTTGACCCAGTTCCTGTAACTACTGGAATAGCAGGTGCCCCGCCTTTTATGTACTGTAGGTAATACCCAAGACTGGTATAATTGGGTGTGGTCTCTCCATTGCCTTCCTTTACTAATATATTTCTTCCTAGCCCTTCTTTCAAAAGGTCATTTACAGGACAAGTGTTTTAACTTCTTCAGTTGGGTTTGTGGTCACCTTCCTGTAGTTTTCTTGATCCTTTAACTGTCTCGTACATTCTTCTCTGTAATAGGAATGATCCATGATTACCACCCACCCCCATCCTCCTTCTTGATCACTACTGTAGTGTCATTCTTGAATGCCCTTAGAGATGCATACTCTTCTGATGTTAGGTTGTACTTACATCTCCTCTCCTGTGTATTTTCTCAAGTCTATTCAAATCTTTTCTACCATTTCCATGTAGTGGTGATGTTAACTGATATCTGTCCAGGTGGAAGAAATGATGACTTGTACTCTAAATTCTTAGCTAATGTCTGTTTCTTTTGTTTCTCAACTAGATTTGTATTATCTTCTATTGTGCTCTCTCCCAGGTTATAGTTATTCATTTTATTGTCATCCCCAATGACTTCATCATTTTATCATCATGTATTATTCTATATAGTTGCAACATACCCCCAAGTCATCTCCTTCTTTAGCTTTTCTCCTCTATAACATAGTTTTCATACCACTTATTTTTGTTCTCCTGGTTCTCTTCTAAGAAGTTAATATCGGATTTGTGGTATGGGTTCCATAATGATGAACAGAAATGTAGGCGGCTTATATGTATGATCTACTATATACACTACCGGACAAAAGTTTTAGAACACCCCATTTTTCCAGTTTTTATTGAAATTTACGTAGTTTAATGTCTCAATGTACTCTGAAATTAAAGCATAGAACAAATAAACAATTGGAGATAAAAAGAAATCGTAGAATCATTTTGTTTAACAAAATTTAATCTAAATTTTTGACTCAAAGTAGCCACCTTTTGCAGATATAACCGCGAACACACTCATGGCATTCTTCCTACAATGGACATCAAATATTGTTCTGGAAGTTCTTCCCAACACTGTTGCAGAAGTTCCCACAAATGTGTTGCACTTATAGGTTGCTTTGCTTTCACCCTTCTGTCCAGTTCATCCCAAACCAGCTCGATGGGGTTTGTCTGGAGACTGTGCTGGCCATTCCATGATTTGAAGCCTACCGTCTTGTTCTTTTCCTCGAAGGTAGTTCTGACATAGCCTGGAGGTATGTTTTGGGTCATTATCTTGCTGTAGGATGAACCCCTGACCAACTAGGCGTAGACCAGTGGGTATTGCATGGCGCTGCAAAATGCTGTGGTAGCTCTTTTGGTTCAGGGTGCCAGTCACTCTGTGCAAGTCGCCGACTCTGGACCCAGCAAAAGAGCCCCAGACCATCACGCTTCCTCCTCCATTTTTTGACAGTTGGTGTCACACACTGAGGAACCACCCTTTCGCCTACTCGACGGCGTACAAAAACCCTGCGTGATGAACCGAAGATTTCAAATTTTGATTCATGGGTCCAGTCTTCAGTAGTCCACTGGCAGTGCTTCATGGCCCAGGACAAGCCTTCTTTTTCTTATTTTGCCATCTTAGCAATGGCTTTCTTACTGCCACTGACCTCCTAAAACCTGCAGCTCAAGTCTTCTTCACAGTTGAAACTGAGACTTGCTTACTTCGACCAGTGTTAAGCTGTGCTTGAAGCTGTTGTCCTGTGAGCCGCTTATCACGCAAGCTGTTGACTCTCAGAAACTTGTCTTCTGATTCGTTGTGGCTTTGGGTCTGCAGACCTCTTCCTGTCAGAGTTTCCTCCAGTTTCCAAGTGCCTTTTGATGGTGTAGGAAACTGTACTCACTGACACCTTGGCTTTCTTTGTAATTTCTAAAGGAAAGACCTACACTTTTAAGGGTTATAATGGTCTTCCTTTGTTAATTGCCTTTTTCTCGCATTATGATAGCAATATATTACTTCCTGCAGTGCAATATTGTCCAAATAATGCTTCAGAGGGTGTAATAACAGTCTATTCCAACACTGCTTTTATACATACAGGGGTTTGTAATCAAGTAATCAACAAAAGTTGGGACACCTGTAGGAATTGTTTGCATCAACTTTCAAGGCTTAATTTACTTCCATTGCTGCAGAACAGCTGTAAGTTATTAACCCATTACTTGTTCCCTGAAGAAGGCCTTTTTTATAACTCTGAAATTTACATTATTTTTCAGTTTTTGCTAAACTAAACTTTTTTAACCTTTAGCAGTTTACTGCTTACCTTTGTACCATTTCAGGTTATTCACTGGACTTGAATTGCTTAAATTTCAATAAAAACTGGAAAATGGGGGTGTTCTAAAACTTTTGTCCGGTAGTGTATATGGGTAATATTGTATAACTAGATCTGTTAATGAAGGTTATTCTGATGGTTTTAGTCTGTTTGCATTACCCATAATCATACTGAAATTGTGAACTAAGGTAGTCCCCATCTTAGGCCCTGTTCACACTACAGCACGGTTAAGCGAGACATTTTAAAACAGATTAGAGCTTATCGTGCTGTAGCGCTCAGATTTTGACCCCTTTATCTGATCCACTTCAGGTAATATGTTTTGAGGTATTCACATTTGTGGCAGATCCATATGCACTGTGCATCCATTTCAACAGCTTGGAAGAAGTTGCTTACCATGATGCTTTTCATGCATCATAGTCTTTCCCAGCATTAAGCATGGAGGGGTAAGAGCTGCTGCATTCGCACCGTAGCAAAATGTTTCACTTTTAAAATGAGTTTATGGAAGCATGCTCAAGCACAGGTATCAGAGTTTGAGCACACGTCCATAAATTCAGTATACAATCTGATTAGGTGGAACGCTAATTGGGTTAGCATGCATTTGAAATGGTTCCAGTGCCAGGAACCATTTCAAATGCCCCAATGTGAATGAGGTCTTAAGGGGAGCAGGACAAGTAGACCATCTTACTACCAGCCGCTAGCTCTTCTCTCTGTAGTATCAAACGTCTTTGAGAAACAGGTGAGTAGCCAGCTTGATGAATACCTAGAAACTTATAGCCTACTGACACCTCACCAGTCAGGATTCAGGTCAGGAGATCCATGGGTAGTGCACCATGGACTTAGTAGACTTAGTTGCCAATGGACTTGGTCATGCTGAGTCCATGGATGTTGTGTTCATGGACATTTCAAAGGCATTTAACCTGGTGGATCACAAGATCCTCCTGACAAGAATGGAATGGGTTGGCTTTTCCATGAAGGCAAGTAGTTGGTTCCAGACATACCTAAGCAATAGGGTACAGAGAGTATGCATAGACTAAGCACCATTGGAAGACAGTGACCTACTGTATAAAATGGCGTCCTACAGGGATCAATCCTGGGATCACTACTGTTCCTCTTATATGTATATAACCTTCCCTAAACACTCTCACATAAAGCGTTATGCTTCTGACTCCATTCTGGTGTCTAAAGCAAAATCCAAAAAAGACACGTAACTAAACTTGCAATCAGACTTCAATCATCTACAAAAGTGGTTTGTGGCATCAAAAATGGTTCTCAGCTCGAAAGAGACCCAAGTGATGCTATTCAGCAAATAAAGAAAGGGGATCAGGAAATAGAAGTGCTGAAAATAAATTTATTCAATAGGACCCTTCTTGCAACAGCAAATGTATACAAATACCTAGAGGTATTAATAGGCAGTCTGCTACACTTTGACCAGCATCTAAATAACACAGTGAAAAAGTAAGCTCAAGAATAGGGTACTGTGTAAGGCATTCTCAATATCATGCTCAGTCAGAGAAACCCTTGCCGTCCAGCTCATACTTCCTATACTGAAATATGGAAATGTGGTATACCAATTTGTTAGTGGGGTCTTACTGAACCTACCTACCCTGCCACCATGCCAAAATCAGCCACAGATTACAAGGCCATGCAATGGTCAGGAACAAGGTGATAAACAGCCAGACAGCATCTCTCCCTGGTGTCTGCTGGGAAATTTCGGGTGGCCTGCCAGTACCATACATTAAGTGAGCCAGCAGACAGTGCATGTGTCACAAACTGTCTGTGGTCACAAACCAAGGGTAGATGCTGGGTAGACCTTTCCTCTTCCCAGCAATCTTCTCAAAGAACAGTGATTTACTCTAGTCCATGGATGTACTTACTGTGGACTGTGGAATGGATTATTTGAACTTCACTCTGGGGGCAAGACATCCTCTCTCAGTGCCTGCCTGACACATGTGGTGTCCAATGCCCAGTTTTGCCTAATGCCATATGCCCACTTCAACAAGCCATCTTGGGGAGGCACAGTGTAGGGGAGTAAATTTTGAAATTACATACATTTTCTATGAGTGGCAAATAAGTAGGATGCACAAGGGGGACTAGTCAGGTCAGTCACTGCCTGGTCACTCATGGTGGAGGTCATCACTCAGTCAGTGTAGCCAGCCATGGTTGAAGTCAAGAGGATGAACCTGCCCCATAAGAGAGGGTACAGAACAGCAGCACCCCACCAGATGGACCTTGCATCTGTCCCACACAGCACCAAAGGTAATGGGAGCCAGGAGGAAAAGGAAATAACAGGTGGCAAATGGGGATTCCAGGCAGGAATTTGACTCATTTTACTAATGTTAAATGCAGATTTGGAACTGGAATCAGATTTCAAATCTTTGTCTGATTCATTTTTCCAGATTTAGATTTTGTTATTCAATACTGAAAATCCTAATTCTGAGAAAAGTCCAAATTCCAAAGCATCTGATTCCATCTGACAAATTCTGAGCAACCCTAAAAATAATAATGTTTTGCACAATGCATAAAAGCAGTGCTGAAATAAATTTTCTTGGCAAAATGACTGTACATCTGATAGATTTTCTTCAGTATTTTTACTCTTCCGACTGTCATGAAGGATTGCTATAGTACAACTGTAGCTCTGCCATCTTCCTGTTTTCCAGCTAATGTTTGGCAATTAAAATGTACACTGACATAGCAACTCTTTACCCCAGCTGGCAAACAATACATTTCTGCAGTGCTACTGATTAGCTCAAGCTTCAACAGCATAGTGTCTTTGTCAAAGCCTTATTGAGTTGCCCATGAAGATATCAAAACAGAAAACATGGGGTTGATTGACAGTCATATGATAATGCATAGCCTTACAGGAAAGTGGCCTGACAGCCTGGCTTTTCTATGAGCAACAATATGAACTGATCATTAGGACTACTCTACTTTAAAATCCAGGGAACTGGAGCTTATTGAAAACATCCAGCTGCTCCTTACATTTGGACTGGAGGCTAGAGGTACATTGTACAAAAGTATGTCAAGAGGACCTGCAGATTGACAGTGGAGTCTGCCAGGCGTGGATTCTTAAGTGCTTTAATAAACATTGATTATGAGGATAACAAAGAGGCATTTACTGGGAAAATGCAATAAAAGTAGAACATGCACTGCTGCCAAACTGGAAAAAATATTAACATATCATTTTTACTTACAGTGAGAAAACCAGGCACAGCAGATTCACTCCACGAGATGCTTAACCAGCAACATACAGCACCTTGATGTTTTTCAGATGCCCAAGAGGCAGTGTAGCATGCACAGTATCCCCTTTATACTACTTCATAGGAAATATACAAAACCCACAATTATCTCAAAATGGTTTTCTTTGTTAATCTCTTAAAGTTCATTTAGGACTATGTAATCCAAAGATTCATTTATGTTTTGATCTTTTAATCAGAGCTGAACCAGTAGAACTAATAAAGGAAAAAGGATGAAGGAAAACTGCCAAAAGTTGACAGTCATCATCACTTAACAAATCTTTTGAAATATATACACCCTGTACTTCAATGTTCAGATCTAGAAAGTTATATAAATACCACATTAGCATACACCAAAACTAATGTAATGAAATTTATTTTGAAATGAATAACAAGGCTCAATCAATCAACTTTTTTAACAAGTATTTGTCAATGCCGAATGTTGGCTTGCTGGCATTGGCATTGGTAGTCTGAGGATTAGAGATGCATAATAGGAATGGCAGTGAAGTATTGAACTGATGCAACCCCTTGCGCTGCGAGACTGACAGGCATTAGGGGTGTCCCTTTGAGTGTTAGCCATAGTGCTCATGCCATTTCACCTTTCCTTATCCTGCAGACACCGACATATGTCACAGTGTATTAGAGTTTTGGCTTTACGCCACCCCATTCCATAAGGAAATACACTGAGATGGATGCAGTGTAGGACAGTGGGGTGAACTTTGGAGCCAAAGCGTCCAAGGCACATCTTGATGACTGTCACTGGCTGCAGGGTGGGGGGTGGGGTGGAATGGCATGAGCATTATATCCGACAATCCAAGTCACACTTCTGACACCTGTCAGTCTCTACAGGGTAGGGCGCTACAGTTGGAAACCCCAACGTCTAAGGCAGTATTTTTGTTTCAATATTTCAACATGGACTTTTGTGACCCTACCTCATGAACAGTAGCACTATCAGTTTGTTAGCTGAAAGGTGACTTTTGCACAGCGACTGTGCCATTTGGTCTCCACAGGTGTGAAAACGCATTTTGCACAGGATGTGAAAATGACAGCTGTACTTTTCATGAGGAGATAAAAAAATGGCAATGTTGAAAATCTGGAGTGAAAATATGAAAATTGTGAAGTCATGAGCGGCATAGAAACCGGGCAGCATCGCCGCCTGTAATGCAATTATTTTGAGATTTTTAACCAAATTGTCAGCATTGGCATTTTGGGACCTCTGCTCATAAACAGTGGCACTGCAATTTTGTTAATCTGTCCAGAAAGTTGATTTCACAGTGACTGAGCCATTGTGTTCCAGATGTGCAAAACAGAGTTTGGGCAGGATGTGAAAATGACAGCTGTACTGTTCATAAGGAGGTGTGAAAAATGGCAATGTTGAAAATCTGGAGTGAAAATATTAAAACTGCAGAAGTTACGAGCATGTGTGGAAACTGCAAAATGCGCAGTCATCTTTTGGAATTTTTCACCAAATTTGCAACATAGCTTTCTGGACCCCACCTCATAAACAATGGCACTATTATTTTGTTAGTTGGTCCCAAAAGGTGATGCTGTGCAGTGGCCACAAAATCACCTGTCGGGACTGAGTAACGAAATGACAGTCCATGTAGTTCAAGAGATGGGTCCCAAGAACCCTTACTGAAAATCTGAGTGAAAATTCAAACAAGCATTTGTCAATGCCGAATGTTGTCGCACTGACATTAGCTTTGGTAGTGCAGTACGGGAAAACATTTTGGGCAGGATGAAAAATGACAGCTGTACAGTTCATAAGGAGGTGTAAAAACATGGCAGTGTTGAAAATGTGGCATATAAATATAGCAAATTTATGGTTACAGGGTGCGTGGAAATATGCAATGCACGCTGAACACTGCCATTTTATGGGCTGCTGGCACCAAATTTTCAACACAGGCATTTTAGCACCTCTATCATGTACAGTGTCATCGCTATTTCCTCAAAGTGTCCCAAGAAGTGATTTTGCACAGCGACCACGCTTATTCTGCGCCAGAAGTGCGAAACACATTTTGGGCAGGATATGTGAAATGACGGCTGTACTGTTCATCAAGAGGTGTGGAAAATGGCAGTGGTGAAAATCTAGAGTGAAAATATCACAAATGCACGACGGTACACGATGGAGAGCTTACCTGGGGTGTGGTTTAGACACTAGAAAAGCAGGTGAGTCAAATTACAACTTCCTGTTGCTAGCCTTGCTTGTAGAGCAGAAAGCAGCTAACTAAAAGAAGCTACATTTTCTTGTTAATTTAAAACTTATATCTCAGCAGGAGTCAGTGTCAGTTAAGATTAAGTAGACAGATAACTTTATTAGAAGTAGAAGGGTCTTATTTAGGGTTAAAAAAGAAAGAAAGAAAGAAAGGCAGTGTGTGTTCTGTGCAGGAAAGGTACTGTAACAGGTGACTTTGCTAAACCAGTAGGAGGAAAGAGAGCTTACCTGGGGTGTGGTTTAGACACTAGAAAAGCAGGTGAGTCAAATTACAACTTCCTGTTGCTAGCTTTTTTCTTACTAATTGCCCTCCATCCCACCCACCCAAAGCCAGTTCTACTTTTATAGCTACTGGATTTGACTGTCAACAGGAACTTCCTGTTTGGCAGTAGGAAGGAAAGGATCATAGAGAAACATTGGTTTTGTCAACCCTAAAGTAAAAAAGTAGCTCACTCTCCCCCTTAGTTGCTGGTGGTCTGATATTGAGCAAGGAAGAAGGAGGCTACTGAAGAAGATAGGAAGTTGCTGTCCCAGAACAGGAAGGGTCAGAGTTGTAAGGAGAGGAGAGAATAAGCATCCAGAGAAACAGTAGAGAGGACACAAAATAAGACATGATAGGAGTGGTGCAGTGCAATGGCTGTGGGGTGGCAGTGTTCTGGGAGACATTCTGGAGGCTGCGATGCTGCCCTATTTGCAGGCACCTCTCTGGTCTGAGAGAGGAGGTTGCCCATCTCCAGGCTGACCTGGCTAGGATTCAGAAACCTTCTCCCCCACCCAGGGACCACCAGGGCCAATGCCACTACCTCAGAGGTTGCCAAGAAAGAGGAGAGACTGGACCAGGGTGGGCTCAAGGAGGAGAAGAGTGGTGTAACAGAGTTGCATCCCTCCAGCTGTACCTCTCCACAATTCATTCACTCTTCTGGTGGATTATGGTTCCTCTATGGAGGCACCTGCAGTGGAGACCAAGGAGGATGCTGGGAACCTTCACAAAGGAGACCCACAGGAGGGTGGCATGGGACTCGACAGGGAAGGAAAAACTCCTGGTGGGGGACTCAATCATTAGGGGGTAGAAATGGGGAGGAAGGGGAGAGGAGGTAGGTGCCTTCCTGGCGCTACGGCTTGGAGGGACAGGAAGTAATCCTCAGGATCGTGGGAGGAGCTGCACGAGGAGGGAGTTGGATGTCATTGTCCACCTAGGGACAAATGACCTGGCTAGGAATGGAACGGAGCAGTGCAAGAGGAGTTTATAGAGTTGGGAAGGGCCTTAGACAGGTAGCACACGGAACCTTCTCGGAGGTGCTGCCTGTCTATGCAAGGGAGATGATAGGGCACGTCTCACCAGGGAATTCAACCAGTGGTTGAAAAACTGGTGTGGAGCTCAGGGTTTTGGCTTCATTGGGGACTGGGTAGCTACCTGGAGGATGCAGACCTATACTGGTGCGATGGTTTGCATTTGTCCAGGGGGAACCAGGATCCTAGGTGAGAGGTTTAAATGCTTCATTGGCAAGCATTTAAACTAGCTAAGGGGGAGGCACTGAAAAGGAGCAGGAAACCGAGCCTCCCCCACAAAACATGGTGATTAGTGAGGTAAACACCAAGGTACAGAAGTTATTAGGAGCAGAACAGATTTAAATGTAAAAAGGCAAAGGCAGTAAGGACAGAAATGGGGCTAAAAGGGGTAAGGCTATCAAAAAGTGGAGGGTGATGAGTACCAATGCCCATAGTCTGTGTAACAAGCTCCTGAACTAGTGGCCTTGATGGAAGAGGGTTGCCTGGATACTGTGGCAGTCACAGAAACATGGTACACAGAGAACCATGACTGGGATGTCAACATACCAGGATACACAATCTACAGGAGGGACAGGGAGGGTAAAAGAGGAGGAGGGTAGCTCTCTATGTAAAGGAAGGGATCAAAGCAACAGAACTAAAGAGTAAACAGGAGCAGATGAGGCACTTTGGGTCACCCTGGAGACAGGAAATAACACCACAATCCGTATGGGGGTTGTCTTCTAGACCCCATCTCAGGGGAGGAATGGACAAGGAAATACTAACATACTAACATACTATTTGCCAGCAGATTAGGCCTTACGGTTCATCGAGTCTGCTCGAACCTAGATCCTTAGTTGGATGCCGAGACCCTCCCATCTCTTGTTCTCCAGAAACCCCTATCATCCATCCCACCCCCGGACAGGCCATCATCTGATACATCCACTTTCTGTGTCTGTCCCACCCTCTCTTGAAGCCCTCCACTGTGGATCTCTGAACCAGCTCACCAGGCAGTGCATTCCAAGGGTCCACCACCCTCTCGGTGAAAAACCTCCTCCCTCTTTCTCCTCACCCTTCCACCTTCCAAATTCAAACCATGCCCTCTGGTGATACCTCCCTGCTTTAGTCTCAAAGATCCCTCCATGTTTACCCTATTTATTCCCTTGAGGTACTTGAAGACCTCAATCATGTCCCCCTGTCTCTCCTCTCCTCCAATGAAAACAGGCAGAGCTCCTCAAGTCTGTCCTCATAAGTCAAACCCTAGCCCTCGTGATCATCTTTGTTGCCCTCCTCTGTACCCTCTCCAGGAGCTGTATGTCCCTCTTCAAGTGTGGTCTCCAGTACTGTACACAGTACTCAAGGTGGTCTAACCAGTCCATTGTACAGCGCAGAATCACTTCCTTGCTCCTAGAGGTGATCCCCTTACGATGCATCCCAACATCCTGTTTGCCTTGCTTGCTGCTCTCCTGCACTGCTCAGAGTTATTCATACATGTATCCACCATGACCCCTAGGTCTTTTTCCCTATTGAGGCCTCCAGCGCCCCTCCCAGGGTGTACCTGTGTTTAGGGTCTCCGACCAAGATGCAACACCTTGCACTTGGTGATATTGAATTTAATTTCCATGTGTGAGCCCAGCTTTCCAGGGTGTCAAGGTCCCTTGCAGGGCCACCCTCCCTCTTCTCCCTCAACTACTGCTCCATCTTGGAGTCATCCGTGAAGAGACTCATTTCACACCCTATACCCTCCTGATGTCCGAAATGTATGCATTAAACAGGATCGGACCCAGGACCGAGCCCTGTGGTACCCCACTACCAACCTCTCTAGGTTCGAGAGCTCCCCACAGACCACTACTCTCTGAGTCGTCCAGCTAGCCAGTTTCAATCCATCTGACCATCAAAGGGCCTACTCCTAACCCCATCAGTTTCTCCACCAGACCATTGTGGGGACAGAGTCAAACGCCTTGCTGAAGTCCAAGAATATACATCCACAGGCTTACCCCGTCCAGTTCTGATGTTACCCATTCATAGAACTCCAAGGTTGGTTTGACATGATCTACCTGGCACAAACCCATGTTGCCGACTATCCAGACCTCCCACCTCCTCCAAGTACACCCCAATCGTTCCTTTAGTATACTCTCCATTAATTTTCCCACCACCGAGGTCAAACTGATGGGTCTATAGTTACCTGGTACTTCCTCGACCCCCTTTATGGATTGGTACCACATGTGCCTCTCGGCCAATCCCTAGGTACCCTCCCTGTCTCAAGTGACCTGCTGAAAAGCTCCGCCAGGTGCAGCCAGTATGTCCGCCATCCCATAGTACTCTCAGATGAATGCCATCCGCCCAGGAGATTTGTTTTTCTTTAGGGCCTTGAGGCTAACCACACCCTTTGGTGGAGATAGCATCATCCGTCCTCCCCTTACTGGTCTTTTATCCTTATCCAGATGTGACACCCTGGGGTACCTTTCCCTCCCTCTTGCTCCATTTCTGTTGCTCCCTGATCCCACTCCCTGCGACTTCTATCCCTTCATGCCTTGCTTTGTAGATATCCCATTCCCTCCCTAGAGAACACAGAGGCAAAGTACTCGTTAATACCTCTGTCCCTCGCCTCTTCCACACACCCTCCTTCTGATCTCAATCTGCTGAGATGGCCCTTAGTTTTTCTCCGCCTCCAATGTAGCGGAAGAACCCTTTTCCCTCCATGTATCCCCTGTCAGCTGCTGCTCTTTACTGGACTTTGCCCTCACCATACGGGTGACTTTTTCTAGATGCAAGCTGGTACATTTCCTTATCCCTATCCCCTCTTGTTGTTTTATATTTTTGTAGGCCCTTCTTTTCTCTGACTGCTACCTGTACCTCACTGGACCACCAGCATGGTTTACGTGACCTTGCTCCCTTACTGCTTCAACTTAGCGCAGATCCTGACTGCCTCATGAAGTCCCCGCTTTATGACCTCCCATCTCCTTTCCACACTTGTCGTTGAGGTAATCCCCTTCAAGTGATCCTTGAGAATATTTCCCATGCCCATAAAGTCTGCCCCCTGAAGTCCACTGCCAGTGTCCTAGATCTCACCCCCACTCCCCATGCTTATTTGAAACCAGACAGTATTGTGGTCACTCCCAGTCAGGGCTCCTGTACAACTATGTCCCTTACCAGATCCCCATCTGCCAAAACCACATCCAGGACATGCCCTCCCTTGTGGGCTCCATCACATGCTGTGTTAAGAACACATCCTGGAAGCCATCCAGCAGCCTCTGCTCCTTGGCCACCTTAGAGGACATGGTTCCCAGTTTGTACCGCAACAAGATCCCCATCAACACCACTCCTTCCCTTTGGACCACACTGGGCAATGATGTTGTCCAACCAACCCATACTCTAGAACATCACTTATCCCGGGGCCTATATGCTACTCCCAGCTTGACCTTATCTCCTGCTGGGGATCGTAAGTGACCCATAAGGCCTCCACGTTTCCTCTGCCTCTTCTACCATAGCAATTTCTATATCATCTCTAATGAACATAGCCACTCCACCCCTCTGACCTCCTTTCTATCCTTCCTAAGCATAGTGTACCCCTGTACATTTAGGTCCCAGTCATGGTTTTTGTTGGCCCACGCCTCCTGACCACCGCCACATCCACCCCCCTCGAACAGCATGGCCTGGAACTCCGCAACTTGTTTCCCAAGCTCCTGGCATTTACTAACACCAACCCCCACCCTTATCCCTGATCCTTTGTCGAACCCCACCCAGATTCCTTATACTTCCATCCTCCCCTGCTCCTCCTGAAACCTCCACCTCCAGTCTGTTTCTCCCTCCCTCTTGGGCTTGACGGCTACTCCCTCATCTGGAGGAGAGGGTTCTGGTCAGCCCTCCTCATCCCTTCCCCCTACAAGTTTAAACCCCACCTTTCTTGTATGTAGTCAGCCATCCCCTGTTTAAGGACTTCCTTCCCTAATGGGGCAAGATGAAACCTGTCCTTGGCATATAGTCCCTTATCCTCCCAAACTCCAGTCCAGTTCCCTAACACCCCCAACCCATTCTCTTCACCCCACTTCCTGAGCCAGTCATTAACCTCTGTAAGCTTCTTTTTTCTCCACTGAGGCCTTTGGTACTGGCAATATCTCCGAAAAGTAAATGTTGCATCCATTATCCCGATCAGACTCTGGCAAGTTCTTGGAACCTTGCTTGATTTCCAAATGCTATTTCCTCTAGATCATTAGTTCCCAAATGCACCAGGAATCCAGTTTCCTCCACAATCCCTAACCATTTATACACCATGAACTTTACTCTGTGCACTGTCAGCCCAGAGATACTCACTACCTTCACCTGGCTATGGCATCCACCCCTGTCCCTCCCAATGGATACCCCTAAGCATCGAGTCTCCCAGTAACAGAACCTTAACACCGCCATCATCCTTATGGTTACCCCACTATGCCTCTCAGCCCCCTTCCCCTTTATTCATGATCTCAATTCATGGGAGTCTTCCTGCCTTATTAGAGACCCCTTGTCACCCTCCCTTTCTGCCTCCCTTGCTATTTTGCCCACTTAACTCAAACCCCTCTGAATAGGTGTCCCTTTAACCCCTCTTATCTGAACCATTTATCCTGGCCCTGATGGTTTCCCTTCCCCACACCACCATCCTCCCCTGTAATAGTACCCTGCCTCCAGAGGTTCTCTGTGGGTCCCCTTTAGCTAGGGTCCCATCCTTGGTACTGACCTCCCTGCTGAAGGGGGCTCCTCTCCCACCTCCTTGTCTCCCAGTTTTCTCCAATCATGCTCTCCTCCCTCATGTCTGGAATATGTTGCATCTCCCCATTCTCCCCATTTGCTTAACATATATGTTTCCTTCTCCTCTGGGACTATGTCTATCCTTTCCATAGCTGGTCTGTGATGCCCATGGGTATCCGACTCTCTCCCCTGCCTCTGTATAAGTTTCCTCATTTCACCAACCCCTTCCTCCCCCTAGGTTGCTTAGTAGCTCAAATTTATTGTGACACTCTATGTCAGCCTCCATCAAGTAACCCAGTTTTCCTGACTGCATCTCTAAACTGACCTCTTCTTCCTCCTGCACTGTTCACCTTAGAGCTCCCTTCCCACAGTCTGCTGTTTTAGGCTTCCTGACAACAGCCCCTCATGACTCTTCCCCTCCAGTCTCTTTGTATTCAGAATGTTCACCCGTATGCTTTCCCTTAGCATCAACTCTCCTATCTAAGGGTCCTCTGTCCCTAATATCCCCTCCTGCTTGCTGTAACATAACGCCCTGTACTTTCAGAGCGTTGCCCCCAGCCTCCCTCAGCCCCACCCTTCTGCTGCCCATATCCACACCCCTTATCCTTGGACACCCCCAGCTCCCACAGCTTACTCCTTAACCAATATACCTCACTCCTGATACAAGATAGCTGTCTACAGAGTGGGCAGCCTCCCTCTCTCCAGGCCCAATTTAGAATTATTGCCATCCCACAGCCTGTGCAGCTTACAACCCTTCCGAAGATGCTTGCCATGGTGGAATATGGCCACCCTGATTATCTCCCTCTGTTTATAATAGCACACCCCCTTTCTCAGTCCCTTTCCCTGGAGTACAGTTTTCTCTATACTGACTGTAGTTATTTACAAACCCATTTCAACTCCACCAATAACGTTCCCAAGTCTCACAAACACATACAGTCCAGTGTGTGTTCGGTCCCACTAACAGTGTGTGTGGGCAGACATCAGGTACCATATGATGTCACAGGCTCACTCAGCTCCTGTTGCTTCGAATTTCAGTCCCAACAGAAATACTCAGCCCTTCAATCCCAACCCCCAGTGGCTTTTCAGTATTTAAGAAGGCATACAAAACAGGGTGGGTGGGAGGGCTCTTACCAACACCAGGCAAACAACACATTTAAATTTCCCTCAAGTATCCCTGCCAAACAACTATCCCTAAGCCACCAAAGTTACAATGTAACAGTTCTAATTCAAGGTAATAATTTTAACACATAAAACTAATTTCACTTACAAACTATTCAAATAGTTCAGTTAAAACAGAATATAACTCCAGCCCTCTTCCTACCTGCCTGCTGCTTAAGCTCCCAAGTGAACAATGATAGAAGGCTGAAATGAAGTGAAATGATAGAAGGCTTTCTTAGAATGGCAGAAAAAGGGGAGATATTGTTGATGGGGACCTGAATATGCCAGATGTTAACTGGAGCACCTTTGCTGCAGGCACATCCAAGAGCAGGGTCATTCTTGATGCCCCTACGGAGGCATGCCTCAGACAGCTAGTATTGGAACCCACTCAGGAGGGAGCAATCTTAGACCTGGTACTCTCAAATGGGGATGGAGAAAGAATCTCAGATTTAGAAGTGGGTAGCCATCTGGGAACAAGCGACCACCAAACAGTGTGGTTCACGATAAACACAGCCATACAATCAAGCCATACAAAGCAAGAGTACTGGACTTTAGAAGGGCCGACTTTGGGAAATGAGAGATGCCTCAGAAAAGCACTAGCAAACAGGCAAGAAGGAGGGGTGGAGGAACAATGGGAGTGATCAAACAGCCATCACAGAGGCAACAAGCCTTTGTGTAAAGCAAATCAAAAACACAACAAAGGAAAAAAACGTATGGTTCTCAAAAGAGGTGGCAGGGAAGGTTAAGGAGAAAAGGAATATAAGGAAACACAGAAGGAGCAGGACAGAGAACTTTATCAGTTAAATCAGAAAGAGGCTGGGAAGGCAGTCAGAATAGCAAAGGCCCAAACCGAGGAAAGGATAGCCAATTCTGTTAAGAAGGGGATAAGACCTTTATAAGTACATTAGGGAGTGAAGAAAGACCAAAGGAGGGATACTGAAGCTTAATTAAGGGGAGGAATGTGGGTAGAGGGTGACAGTGAAAAGCAGGATACTGAACGAATATTTCTGCTCAGTATTCACAAAGGAAGAGGAGGGTGAGTTACCTAAACCAAGCAAGAGAAACACTCTGAAGACGGGGTCGATACCAGTCCATTTACAGAAGAAAGGGTTCTGAAAGAACTGATAAAATTGAAGGTGGACAAAGCAATGGGGCCTGATGGGATTCACCCAAGAATTCTAAAAGAACTAAGGTAGAACTAGTGACACCACTGACTACTCTCTTTAACAAATCATGGGAGGATGGGGTGGTACCTGAGGACTGGAGGAGGGCAGATGTGATTCCTCTTCACAAAAGTGGGAGCAGGACAGAGGCAGAAAACTACAGACCAGTTAGTTTGACCTCAGTGGTAGGGAAAATGATGGAATCATTTCGAAGGAAAGAATTGTTGAGTACCTAGAGGCCAGTGGGGCACAGGACCCAAGGCAGCATGGATTCACGATGGGAAGGTCATGTCAGATGAATCTAATAGATTTCTTTGACTGGGTGACCAGTAGTAGACCAGGGAGGGCTGTGGACATGGCCTACCTAGATTTTAGCAAGGCATTTGATACAGTCCCACACAAAAGATTAATTCACAAGATAGCCAGCCTTGAGTGGGTCCCAAGGTGGTAGCCTGGATAAAAATTGCCTAGACAACAGGACGCAAAGGGTAGTAGTAAATGGAATACACAGTGAAGATAGGAGGGTTACTAGTGGGGTACCGCAGGTTCAGTACTGGGACCGTCCTTTTAATGTCTTTATAAGTGACATTGCAGAAGAACTGAAGGAAAAGTATGTCTCTTTGCAGATGACACAAGATCTGCAACAGGGTTGATACACAAGATGGAGTGGAAAGGATGAGAAGGGACTTGGCAAGGTTGGAGGAATGGTCAAATGTATGGCAGCTCAGATTCAATGCAAAGAAGTGCAAGGTAATGCACATGGGAAACAAAAACCCAGGAGAAGTGTACACAACAGGGGTGAGATACTGACAACAGTAAAAATAGAAAGGGACCTGGGGTAATTATATCAGATGACCTAAAGGTGGACAAGCAATGTGAGAAGGCAGTAAGGAAGGCAGGAGGATACTGGGATGCATATGAAGAGTCATCAATAGTAGAAAACAGGAAATTGTTATCCCTCTGTACAGACAGTTGGTGAGACCCCATCTGGAGTACTGTGTTCAGTTCTGAGACCCCATCTCCGCAAAGACATAGACAGATTGGAAGCTGTCCAGAGGAGGGCAACCAAAATTGTGCAGGGTCTGCACCAGAAGCCATATGAGGAGAGACTAAAGGAGCTTAATATGTATACCCTTGAGGAAAGGAGGGAGGGGGGACATGATAGAAACTTTAAGTACCTCAATGGATTTAAAGTCCAAGAGGGTAGCATCTTCCAGAAAAAGAGATGTGCAAGAACAAGGGGCACAATTTGAAGATAGAGGGGATGGCTCAGAGGTAATGTGAGGAAGTATTTTTTCGCTGAGAGGGTTGTGGATGCATGGAACAGCCTCACTGAGAGGTTGTGGAGTCAAGAACAGTGGGGACTTCAAGATGCATGGGACAGGCATAAGGCAGTCCTAGTGGGGAGTAGGAGGAAGTAAGCTGTTGGTTAACTAGGATTTACAGCTTATCTGTTAGGTAGGAAAATGGGCAGACTAGGTGGGCCAAGCGGTCCTTATCTGCCGTCAAAGTCTATGTTTCTATGTTTCTATGTTTCTGCCAATGCATGCTCATAAACACAGTCATTTTATGAGTATCATCACCAAATTTTCAACATAGGCATTTTAGGACCTCTGCTCATGAACTGTGTCACTGTCATTTTCATAATCTGGCCCAAATACTGATTTCCCACAGCAACTGCGCATGTGTGCTTGAGTCACGGAAACACATTTCAGGCAGGATGTGGAAAATGACAGCTGTACTGTTCACAAGGAGGTGTACAAAAATGACAATGCTGAAAATCGCATTAAAATATTGTGAATGCGCAGTTACAAGCCTGCGTAGCAACTGCGCAACACAGCCAGTAAACAGGCATTTGTTGATTTTTCCACCAAATTTGGAACATAGGTTTTTGAGAGGCCACCTCACGAACACTGGCACTGGCATTTTATTAATGGGTCCTGAAAGGTGATTTCGACAGTGACTGTGAAATCACCTTTGAGGCTGATTACACTATGACTGTGATAGAGTTCATGAGGAGGGGCCCAAAACCCATGTTGAAAAATTCGGTGCCAAAATTCCAACAAATGCCCTAGATATGCAGCAAAGTTGAAAAAACTCTATTCTTTCCATTATACAGCTTATCGGCATTTCCTCAGTTCTCGGTTTGCTTTGAAGAGTGCAGACGTGTTCCTGGTCCACCGAAGATCATTGCGCTGAGGTCCAGAGGTAGGGATGGGGTGAGGGTGTGTGGGAAATCAGGAGTGCGCAGTGGGTGGGTGTGGGTGGGGGCAGGAGACTATGAGGACCATTTTGTTACAGGGAAGAAAAAAATTACATTGCAGGACAGTTTTTTTTTTTTTCAGGGAACTTGACACACTGGGGTGGGCTCCCAGCGTGCCACCTAACTGTTTTGGGGGTTTCTGCAGCCGATGGGGGATTGGGCACCCTCGTTGGCACGCTTATGACAGCCGGGGAGGCAAGAGCCGAGGGATTGGGCACCCCTCAACATATAAGAAATGTGGGTTGATTTATGCTAATGGGGAGTGGGCTCTCCCATCAGCACACAATGAAAGTGGGGGAGGCAAGAACCGAGGGAGATTGGGCACCCCCTCAGCATATAGGACATGGGGAGGCTGCTGTATGCCGATGGGGAGTGGGCTGCCCTGTCTGCAAATTTGTGCGGCCACAGAAAGCCAGCTGGGGATTGGCACCTGAAGTCGGCCATTGGCGGTGCCAGCCATGTTGTAATGTGGCAAGCACGAGGAAGGGTCTACTGCATCCGCACGAGCTTTGCTCAGATTGCATGGACCTTTCCTTAGATGTGCTCATCACATTAGCCTGCATGGTGTGGCACCAGCATGCAGGTTGATTGGAGAATGAGGGACACACCTACTGATGCGTGCTCTGCATTCACCCAACAGCGGCCGTGCCTCCAAATCTGCACTGTCCCAAGATGTTGACTTGTTGCAAGTGCGGCCAGCCATCAGAAAAGGCGCTATTCCAAAGATCATAGTGCCTTAACAATAAATACATAAATATTCAGGTAAGAACATCTAACATCACAATACAATCTGGTTCATAAATATTCTCACAGAAGGCTAGCTCAAACAAATAAGTTTTAGTGCAGTCTTAAAACTCTCCACTAAGTCAGCCCAGTGGCGCTGAGGGTTGAGGCGCTGGATGCCACACCCGCGCTACCCAGTTTTGGGAATGGACCCAGGTCATTCAGGGTTGGCTGGGGAGGATGGACTGAACATTACAATGGATGTGATCCTCCTCCTGGGGTGATGGATTACTGGGCAGTGATGCCCATAGCATTGCTGCCTGTGGAAGTATGGGCGGCAAGGCACAATGGCTCCTCAAGGGTGTTAGGGTGAGGAGGGCACTGTGGACACTTGACAGCGGCATGCAGAAGAATGCCATACATCTGGATTTAAATCTTTGGGTCAGCACCCTCAGGGTAGGGATGAACCACTAAAGGCAAAATCTCCCTGTAGTGAGCATCATGACACTGGGTTCCTGCTCGCCAGGGCCCAGCCAACAAGACCAGAGGAAAGGTTCCTCCAGGCTGAGACCAGGAGAAAGTAAAAAAAAAAAACTCTCACTGTCAGGCACTCTCATATCCAATGAGGTAGAGAATTCCACAGGGTGGGGCTGCAAACATAAATGCCCAACTCAGATGACTTCAACGCATCCTGGGAACCTATAACAATCCCTTGTTGGCAGAGCAGAGCAGTCAGAGTGGGCAGTAAGGATGCTGAAGCTCTTGTAGGTAACTGGACCCTGTCTGTGGGGCATTATAGGTCAGCAAGCCAACCTTGAAGATCATCTACCACTGAATTGGCAGCCAGTGCAGTTCGTGCAACACAGGTGTGATATGACTGGACCAAGGTAGTCCAGACAACACCCTGGCCACTGCATTCTGCATCAGCTGCAGCAATGGATATCAACCTCAGAAGCCCTAGGTACAGAGAGTTACAGTAGTCAAGGCAAGAAGTCACAAAGGCATGGATCAGTGTCGGAAGGTCACCTGATGGAATCAGGCACTTAATCCAGGCAATATTCCTAAAATGGTAAAGGAAGACTTGATGATGGCCGACACCTGTGAATGAAGCAAAGGCTCTTCATCAAACATTACCCCAGATTCCAAGCCCCTTCCACCAAGCCAAAGCCTGGAAGGACGGCCAGCCACCAGCCTCTCTGTCCTGTGACCTGGATCCACCATCAACACCTTGGTCTTGTCAGGATTCAACTTCAACATGCTGGCATTCATCCAGTCCTGTATCTCAGCGAGGCAGTTGTTAAACACTGAGACTGCACTATCCTTATTGGGGACAAAGGACAAGTATAGCTGGGTATCATCTGCATAGCAGTGAAATCCCAGCCCATACCTCTTTACAAAGTCCCCAGTGGCAGCATGTACACAGCAAACAACATGGGGGACAGCACAGAGCCCTTTGGTACCCCACAAGGCAGAGAGAATGAGTCAGTGGAATAATTCACTGACACCACCCTCTTGGATTTGCCAGTGAGGAAGAGTGGAACCCCTAAAGACTGTCCCAGACAGGCCACAGATGAACTGAAGATGCTCCAGCAACACCCCATGGTCCACAGTGTCAAAAACTGTTGAGAGATCAAGAAGAACCAGGATAGAATGGCTCTTCTGATCTCTCACAACCAGGAGGTCATTGAGGACCTGAACTAGGGCAGATCTCTGTGCTTTGCCTCTTCCAAAATCCAGGCTGAGAGGATCATAGATATCATGGATGGTAAGATGATTCTTCAGTTGCAGCATAACCACCTTCTCAATAACCTTCCCACAAAGGAGAGGTTAGAGACTGGTCTTTAGTTAGCGGGGCAGTCCGGATCAAGAAGATTTTTCTTAAAGAGGGTGTCACCACCACCTCCTTCAGGGAGTCTGGAAACTCACCTGAATCTAATGAACTCAGACTGTGTCTGCTAGGACCGGGCGAAGACATCAGCGTACCCATTAAGAGGAGCATTGGGCCAGGGTCCAAACTACAGCAGGCTGGCTGCAGACTCCAGACAATCTGTATGAAATCCACACTCTCCAGCTGGTCAAAGGACGACCAACTACACACAGGGAGTACCAACCTCACACTAACTGCCACTACCCCTAGAGAATGAGCTGATCGGATCTCGGACCTGATGCAGCAACCTTATCAGCAAAGCGAGCAAACGCCTCACACTTGTCTCGTGACAACATTCTTTTGAACTTGCAGACAGGCTGGATTGCACAGTCTGTCCACAATTCAAAGAGCTGAGCTGGTCTATTCAAGCTGTGGCAGTCTCCCTGGACAAGAACTCTTCCTTCTTATGAGTGATTGCCAATTGACAGTCCCTGTAATGGTCCATCAATCTAAGTCTGTCAGCATCAAGGTGCGATTTCGCCAACACTGCTCTAACCTTCATCCTACTCACCTCAACTCCCTCAAGGTCCCATCAAACCAAGGTATAGAGGCAAAGGGTGAGAGGGTGAACCCGAACAGGACCAATGACATCCAGAGCCTCTGCCACAGCCCTATTATAAGCTTGTGGCAGGTTCTCGGACTTTCACTTGTGCCCAGTAATCCTGATAGGTCCAGCTCTGCCAATGGGCCATCCTAGGGATCACACCCCTCAACAGGCAGTACTGGACCATCTCCACAGGGGCAGCCTATGGGAGAAGCCTGAAAATGGAACCTTATAGTGTGATGTTCCAACCATCCCACTGGTTCCACCACTGAGTCAGAGGTCTCCTCCCCGGAGGAAGACCAGGTCCAGAGAGTGGCCGTGATTATGGGTCACAGAGGCAACTGTCTGTGTGAAGCCCAGTGAGTTCATAAGTCAGAGGAAGTCCTGGTCAAACTGTGAGTCTGTCATTGATCCAGGCAATGAAGTTGCCCAGCACCAGCAATCTGGGAGTTTCCAATACCACGTTGACAATGAAGTCCACAACTTCATGCAGGAACTGTTTCTAGCCACCTGGTGGATGGTAGACAAGAATGATCCTGCACCCCACACCTGCAACCACTGTACACTGAAGGACTCAGTCTCCTCAACTGGCACAGCTACAAGGCCCAATTCTGATCTAAAACAGATTGCAACACCCCACCCCACCCGTGATCCAGTTTTGAGCGGTGTTATTAGTGAGAACCCAACTGGGATACAAACTCTGAGATAAGCAGTAGCTAGGGAACCAAAATGTAAAAGCAAATGCCTGAAGAAAACACAAACATTATTTTTGGTGACTGTTGTTACAAAACTTGTGGTAATTGCAATATAAAGTTAGATTACCTTTTGTGATTTAACAGTCAAATTTAAAATAACAAAACTGCAGCAAAACACAAATCTTTGAGAATGCAGCCCCATAACTCCATAGAAGGCCTTCTGTTTTGTGTGTGTGTGTGGGGGGCATTCTGCCAGAGGAATTCTGTAAATGTTTATATTCCTGTATTCCATGATAAAGAAATATCCCATCTATCGAATGTGTGCAAGACAGATGATTGACAAGGTGGAAGGAATATTTTAACTAATTACTTTTAACAAAGAAAATGCCAATTTAAGAAGTTGGCATCTTTTGATTTTAAGTCTTTCTCAGTGTACCAATTGTCTATGCTCAGTAAGACACACCACATTATTGATTGTCTGGGAAAAATGCACTTCCAGGTGCTGACAGAATTGTACACAAGCACTACATTCCACATCAAGTCTGGCTATGCATTAAACCCAGTCAAGCAATGCCCTGCTGTGTCATATTGCTTACATAATTAAATGCTTTTCATGTGCATTTACTAGTCTCACTACATGCCACAAATGAGCACAACTAGTAAAATAAAATTATGAACTGGCGATCGTAAATAGATGAATCTGATTGGCTGAGAGCTCTTTGAGCAGCTAATATTCTTCAGGTGAAGCTACCACTGGCTGGAAGCTGCAATACTGAACATAGGCTTTGCAAGAAAGTGAGTTGTGCTCACAACAGAGGAGGTGAACCATACAATTGTCTTTGGTTTGTAGCAGATATTCTGCAGGTGGAGGCTACTTCTAACTGAAAGGTAAAATAAGGAACTTAGAATTATCAGGAAAAGACCGTCTTTTAAGCAACAGAGGGAGGTGGATCTAGCTTTTTTTGTTACAATTCTTAAGATTTTCAGTGCAGGAAGAGTTTAAAGCACAGCTGACTTATTTTGGGGGCTGACTGCTTTCAGAGCACAAACCACCAGGCTGGGGAGGTTTATATGTGGCTGACTTGGATGTCTGGATTTTCTCTATTTGATTAGCAGGGTATTTTCTCTATCAAATTGTTGTATAGGGCATCTTGCTGACGGAAGGCACTCATCGCAGTGATGGGTCAGAGCTTTTAGCTGATTGTTTCATGAGGGCACAGTTTAGGCCCACCCTGCCCACCCCTGAAATAGTTCCTTTATACCTGGGGTTCTGACATCATTTCCTCAAGAGTGCAAGGTGCATATCACTGTCATATCCTCTCGCACACTGCACTGACAATATAAGCATACACATTGTATAATATATATATTTCTATATAACAAACCAATCACACACACACAAAAAAAAGTAGATAAACATGTGGGAGTAGTGCAATGCAATGGCTGTGGGGCAGCAGTTTTGGGAGTCTTTCTGGAGGCTGAGATGCTGCCCTATTTGCAGACAACTCTCTGCCCTGAGGAGGAAGTTGCCCATCTTCAGGCCACACTGGACAGTAGTAAGGAACCTTCCCCAGGCCACACTGGACAGTAGGAAGGAAACCTCCCAATCCAGGGAGCACCAGAGCCACCACCACTACCTCAAAGGTTGCAAAGAAAGCACAGCAGTAGGACCACAGTGGGCTCAGGAGGGTGAGGATCGTGGAACAGAGGCACACCCAGTCAGTTGTTCCACTCCACAATCCATACACCATTCTGGGAGCATAGCTCCCCTATGGATCACCCACAGAGGAGACTAAGGAGGCTGAGAACAACTGTCACAAGGGAGGCCCACAGGAAAGAGACAGAGGATACCAAAGGAAAGGAAGCAGCTCCTGGTGGGGGACTCAATTATTAGGGGATAGAACTGAGGGGCAGGGAAAACTGAAGTAGAGCCTGCCTGGTGCCATGGCTTGAAGGACAGGAAGCACATCCTCAGGATCACAGAACAGCTGCATGGGAGTCTGAGCTGGACATCATTGTCCACCTAGGGACAAATGACTTGGCTCATCATGAGATTAGAGCAGTACAGGAGGACTTTGTGAGAGTTGGGAGGGGCCAAAGACAAGTAGCACACACAGTATCCTTCGCAGAGGTGCTGCCTGTCAATGGCATGGGTGAGGCGAGGTACTTGCACCATGCAGTTTAATGAATGGTTGAAAAAATGGTGTGGAGCACAGGGTTTGGCTTCATTGGGGACTGGGGTTCCACCTGGAGGGACACCAGCCTATACTGGCAGGATGGTCTGCACCTGTCCATGGACAGAACAAGTCTTTTGAGTATCGGTTTTAAATGCTTCCTGGCAAGCCTTTAAACTAGTCAAGGGGAGGCACTGATAAGCAGCAGGAAAATCCTAGCCTCTCCCTACAAAACAGGGTACTAAATGAGAAAAGACCGATGTAGAAAGGTCAGTGGGGATGCTGCAACAGAAGGTCAAGCCATCAAAAATGGAGAGTAATGAGTACCAATGCCCATAGTCTGGGTAACAAGCTTCCTGAATTAGTGGCCTTGATGGGGAGAACATCTGGATATCATGACAGTCACAGAAATATGGTACACACAAAACCATGACTGGGATGTAAACATACCAGGATACACTATCTACAGGAGGGACAGGGAGGGTAAAGAGGAGCAGGAGGAGTAGCTCTTTACATAAGGGAAGGAATCAAAGCAACAGAACAAAAGGGTAAACAGGAGGAAAAAGAAGCACTGTGGGTAAATTTGGAGACAGGCAATGGCACCACAATCTGCACAGGGTTGTATACAGACCCCCTTCTCAAGGAGGAAATGGACAAGGAAATGATAGAAAGTCTACTTAGAATGGCAGAAAAGCGGAGATATTATGGATGGGTGATCTGAATATGCCAGAAGTTAACTGGAGGGTAGTTGCAGCAGCCACTTCAAAGAGTGGGGTTATTCTAGATGCCCTACAGGGGCATGCCTTAGACAACTAGTATTGGAGCCCAATCAAAGGGAGCAATCTTAGACCTGGTTCTCTCAAATGGAGATGGAGAGAGGATCACAGATGTAGAAGTGGTAGCCATCTGGGAACTAGCAACCATCGAACAGTATGGTTCACAATAAACACAGCAATAGAGTCAAGCCATACAAAGGCAAAAGTACTGGACTTTAGGAGGCTGACTTTGCTAAAATGGGTCAGTGCCTAAGGAATGCACTAGCAAATGGGCAGGAAGGAGGGTGGAAGAACAATGGGGAATAATAAAACTGCCATCAGAAGGTAACAAGCCTTTGTGAGAGGCAAATAAAAAAAACAAAGCGATGTAAGAAACCACTATGGTTCTCAAAGGAAGTGGCAGTGAAGGTTCAAGAGAAAAGAAAGCATTCAGGCAGTACAAGGAATCACAGAAGGAGCAGGACAGAGAACTGTATCAGTTAAAGCAAAAGGAAGCTGGGAAGGCAGTCAGAACAGCAAAGGCCCAAACCGAGGAGAAGATAGCCAACTCAGTTAAGAAGGGGATAAAACCTTTTATAGGTACATCAGGGAGTGAAGGAAGACCAAGGGAGGGATAGTGAGGCTTAATAAAGGGAGGGAGGGTGGGCAGAGAGTGACTGTGAAAAGGCAGAGATACTAAACAAATATTTTGCTCAGTATTTACAAATGAAGAGGGGAGGTACCTAAAACAAACAGTAGAAACACTCTGGATACAGAAGTTGATACCAGCCCATTTACAGAAGAAAGGGTTCTGTAAGAACTCTTAAAACTGAAGGTGGACAAAGCAATGGGGTCTGATGGGATTCATCCCAGAATTAAAGAACTAAGGGTAGAATTAGTGACACCACTGACTACCCTCTTTAACAAATCATGGGAGGATGGGGTGGTACCTGAGGACTGGAGGAGGGCAGATGTGATTCCCCTCACAAAAGTGGGAGCAAGGCAGATGCAGAAAACTACAGACCTGTTAGTTTAACCTCAGTGATAGGGAAAATGATGGAATCACTTCTGAAGGAAAGAATTGCAGTATCTAGAGGCCAGAGGGCGCAGGACCCAAGGCAGCATGGATTCACAGTGGGAAGGTCATGCCAGACAGATCTGATAGATTTATGTGACTGAGTGACCAAAGTAGTAGATCAGGGAGGGCTGTGGACATGGCCTACCCTAGACTTTAGCAAGGCATTTGACACAGTCCCACACAAAAGATTAATATACAAGTTAACCAGCCTGGGAGTGGGTCCCAACATGACAGCCTGGGTAAAGAATTGGCTGGAGAATAGGACACAGAGAGTAATAGTAAATGGAGTCCACTCTGAAGAAGGGGTTAGTAGTGGGGCACGGCAGGGTTCAGTATTGAGACTGGTCCTCTTCAATGTCTTTAAAAGCGACATTGCAGAGGAACTGAAGGAAAAGTATGTCTCTTTGCAGATGGCACAAAGATCTGCAACAGAGTTGATGCACCAGGTGTGGTGGAAAGGATGAGAAGGGACTTGGCAAGGTTAGAGGAATGGTCAAATGTACGGCAGCTTAGAGTCAATGCTAAGAAGTGCAGGTAATGCACCTGGAAACAAAACCCAGGGAAAAAGTACACAATGGGGGTGAGATACTAACAACAACAAAAATGGAAAGGGATCTTGGGGTAGTCATATCAGATGACCTAAAGGTGGGCAAGCAATGTGAGAGGGCAGCAAGAGGAGGGTGGGGATACTGGGATGCATAGGAAGAGGCATCACCAGTAATAAACAGGAAGTTATTATCCCTCTGTACAGACAGCTGGTCAGACCCCATCTGGAGTACTGCGTGCAGTTCTGGAGACCCAGTCTCCAGCAAAGACATAGACAGGATGGAAGCAGTCCAGAAGAGGGCAACTAAAGTGGTGCAAGGTCTGCACGGAAGGCATATGAAGAGAGACTTATGGAGCTTAATATGTATAGCCTTGAGGAAAGGGGGGAACATGATAGAAACTTTCAAGTACCTCAAGAAATCAACAAAGTCCAAGAGGGTAGCATCTTTCAAAAAGAGGTGTGCAAGATCAAGGGCACAATTTGAAGATGGAGGAGGGCAGCTCAGAGGTAATTTAAGGAAGCATTTTTTCACAGAGAGGTTGTGGATGCATGGAGCGGCCTTCCGGAGGAGGTGGTGGAGTCAAAAATAGTAGTGGAATTCAAGCATGCATGGGACAGTCATAAGCCAATTCTAGGAGGTGGGGTAGGAAAAGTAGGCTGCTGGTTAACTAGGATCTGCAGTTTATCCATTAGGTAGGAAATGGGCAGACTGGGTGGACCAAGCGGTCCTTATCTGCCATCAAATTCTATGTTTCTATGAAGCCATGATGATATCGGGCTACATCATCATGGCTTCAAAAGTCTTCGACCACCAGCCTCCAGCCTCCTCGCAGACAGAAATTCCTCTGACATCTGCAGTTCCCCACTTTTCCTCACGCAACTGTGCCCACTGCCTCTGGAAAAATGGACGAGTTCCCCAACACAACCGTCATGGAGCGTCTGTTTAAAACAACCGTCGCTCATTCCTCCTCACACAACAAATACTGCCAAGCAGAAAACACATTCAACGTGGCATCAGGCACACCTCGAGCAACTCCCATGAAACACACAAAAAAACAACTGTCCACACAATGTCTGTATGCGTACCTGTTTAGTTGCTCTTTGTGCGTACCTGTTTAATTGATCTCTCCACTGCCACCAGATCAGAGTTTCAAATAAATACAATCCATCTTCACACAGCCTCGGAGCACACAGCATGACCAGGTTAAATGTAAGGAGCACACACTGCTGGGAGGTGAGAGTTCAGAGCAGCACCTCTTCAACCATCTCCACTTATAACAGCGTCACCTGCTGACCAGAGAATTATAGGAACTTTTTCTGAAAACATACTCCTCCACCACTCTAAAAGCCATTTTAAAAGTATTTTAAACATTTTTTGTATTTTATACTACTAAAACTTTTAAGCCAGTTCATAATAGCAATAAGTCACTCCAGGGTGTGGTATATCATGGGATATCATCACTTTTCGGATGGTTGGATGCACTCGACCTGCGACTCATCCCCAACCACCCAAGGCATGACGCTATCCCATGATATAACATACCCTGTCATGCCTTATTGCTTAATTATGAACTGGACATCGTAAATGGAAGAAGCTGATTGGTCGAGAGGTTTTGAAGCCATGATGATATCGGGCACATCATCACGGCTTCAGAAAACCTCCAGTCACCAACCTCCTCACTTACCGTGCAGTGTTCTTCATCTCCCACAGTCCGAGTCAGACCTCAGTTTGCTGCTGTTTAAAAAAAAAATGAACTCTTTACTAATGTGCCCATTACAGAATGCAGCACAACACAAGCTGCTGGGAGCAGGAAGAACAACAACCGAGCTGCCCAAAACATCTTCTGCATCCTACAGTTCCATTCCCCACAGAAAGCGTAATGTTAGGCAGCAGTCACAGAGCACATCAATCTGTCTACAAGGCAGAATGGTGCAAGTCGCATATGAGTGAGCATCTTTTTAAAACACAGTAAAGGATTGAAAACTGACCCATGACTTGTTTTTAAAACAGTACAGCCGTCCAAGTGACAGTTTCACATTTCCAGATGACTTACTGGAAGATGTCCATTCTTTTATTTGCATTGCTGCTTCCTACTTGCCACAGATAACATTTTGAGAGAGACATACAGTACATCCCTCCTCCATGAACTCGACTTACAACAGTGCCACCTGCTGTTCGAGCTGTCCAGAAACTATTTTATTAAAAGGTACTCCTCAACACCTCACAAAACACATTTTCAGAACGATGTAAAAGATTTTTTTTTTACTACTAAAACTTGTATTCCTGTTCATAATAGCAATAATGCACTCCAGGGTGTGGTATATCATGGGATATCGTCTCTTCTCGGGTGGTTGGATGCACTCGGCCTGTGGCCTCATACCCAACCACCCAAGGTGTGATGATATCCCATGATATACCACACCTTGTCATGCATTATTATTAATCATACAATGGCAAGAAAGAATCCTGGATTCTGATTGGTCAGTGTGTGCCTGAGACAGTGATGATATTACAGTATAACATCACTGTCACTGATTAGCATTTAGCTTTTCTTGCCATTGCCACTGAACACCTGTACCTTTTTCCTTTTCTCTTAAGAAACTCACTAAAATCTACTAAAAACATCTTTTAAATATTTTTTATTTTGTATAACATCAAGCCATTGTATAATAGCAATAAGGCACTCCAGGGTGTGTGTTATTGTGTAATAACGTCACTTCTGGGGTGGTGGAAGCACTCGGCTTTGTCTTGTGCTTCAACCCACCCCAGGAGTGATGTTATTAACACAACACACACCCTGTCATGTCTTATTGCTTAATTACAATGCAGTGTCAAAACATATTAATGCTCATATCAAAATGAGAACTCTGCTCTCTTTGCAGAAAACACAGTTAAAGGTCTTTGATAGGATTCAAACTCTGGGCTGCTTGAAACCCTCTTTCTGACATACAGTACCTAAAGCTGTTATGCTACATAGTTACATTCTCAAAGGGACAGCAGTTATACTGGTTCAGAGGTTAAGTCACAAACCTAGAGAACAGACCCCCACCCCAAAGAACAAGGACAGTTTATTTCAGGTACATGTAATCATAATTTTGAAAATTTAGTCTGTCACTAGGTAGCTAAGTATTCAGGCAAAGACTGATGTAACTTGTGTTGCCAGTAGTGGTCAACATTAATGCACCCATCTCAGATTCAGAAATGGGACTATAGTGGAGCACCCCAACCAGGCTCAGGTAGGTTGTGGTATACAAAAAAGCCAGATGTCCCCACTTGTACTACACATATTGTGCTGAACTGACTCAATTAGCTATCTGTGATAATTTATTTAAGATAGTTAACATAGAAAATTATTTTGATGGCAGATGAGGACCACTTGCCCACCTAGTCTGCCCATTTCCTACCTAATGGACAAGCTGCAGATCCTAGTTAACCAATAGCCTACTAGTCTCTACCCCCACCTAGAATTGCCTTATGTCTGTACCATGCATTCTTGAAATCCCCACTGTTTTTAAGCATAATTCATTTCAATTAGTTAAGTTTTAGAGTCATCTATGGTTCATTTGATATTTCCTTTAATGTTTCAAGTGCTCACATATTTTAACTACCACTTTTATGTACAGATAAAATGTTTAATGTAAAACAGCAGCTATTTAATGTGCAAGCACAGCTTAAGAGTTGTAACAGATTTCGTTTTGTATTTTGTATATGACATTCCCAAAGAAACTGTATGCAGTTTGTTGAGATAAAACCAAGAGAATTCTGAGTCACTGCTTGTGCAGATGAGATCTCATATTCAAGGACCTGGTCGAGAACCTTGACTTGATTTTTTTTTTTGTTTTTTACTTTAGTAATAATTCACTCTCTACTTTGAACACGCAGACATTGTAGGATATTTAAAACATCTGCATATGCAATCTGGTTGTGCAGTAAATTTGAAAACAATTTTTAAGGCAGAAGAATGCATGGCCAGCATTTTAGGAACGTCAACACAATGCACAGTGCTAATACATTAAGGCAGTGTCCCTGGAGACTCTGGGCAGTCATTTGTCTTCCCAAAGAGGTGTTTTATGGTTTTCAGCAGTAATCAGATGACATATGCAAATGTTTTGAATATTTGTTCTTCGGTCTGTGCATGCACAGGTAACACTGTTATATGCAGATCCAAGCCTGTTCATGGTGTGCCAGTAGTACATTAATGAAACTGCTGCAGTAATTAATCCAAATCACTTTCATGTCAGGTCTTGTACAGTACTTTCATGATATCAAAGGAAGGAATTGAGCAATCAGTAGAATGCAGAGTATCTGAAAACTAATTCTAATCTGACTTACAGAAAACCAAGTATTTATTTACACCGGCTAACAGGGCAGGCAGATGCAATTTAAGACAAAATGCAGACACAAACATTTGGATAGAAATTCACCAGGTTGTCTTTCAGGCCTCAGCAGGTACAGTTTGTCAGATTTGCAAGCTTATTTCTAATTACTTAAATTTAGTCATCCATATTTTCAAAACTCAGAGTCTGTCCAGCTTTGAAAACCTGAACAGTGTTAGCTTGGATAACTACACTGGACAGGTTATTTCCCATGTTAATCAATGTCTGAAGTAATGTTTTCCAGTTTTTCCATTATCCTGTCCCTCTCAGTTGGAGTGTATGTTCTCTGGTTCTCATTACATTCAAAAACTTAAAATCTGTGTATACGACTCATTGTCTACCATTTCAGTATTCAAAGCACCATGATCATGCCCCAAGCTTTTCTTTTCTGATACTAAATAATTTGAGCGTGTCTAATCTCCCTCATACTGTAGGTCTTGCACCTAACCCACTTATCAGTTTGGTGGCCAATTGTAGAACCCTCTCAGTCTCTTCAGTGTCCCTTATGTACTGTTTGGATCAGAACTGGGTGCAGGACCCCCAGGTGGGTCTCACCAAGGCCTTATACATGGAAATAATCACAACCCTTGACCTGCTCATTACCCTCCTATCACATCCTAGTGCTGTGTTTGATCTCTTTATTTTTGTTAATTCTTTTCTGCCCTGTCCTACTTTGCTCAACTTCTTAGCAGCCCCCTAGCTCCACCACCACAGCTTCTATCAGGACTTACCCAGCTGACCTCTGCAGCTTAACCCCCCACCACCACCAGCAGAGGTGGCTGGGAAAATGCTTGACCAGGCGGTCAAGGATCCAGTGATCGTGCCCAAATTGTCAGGTGAGAGGCCTGAAAGGAGTGGTGGTCATACTCACCAGCCTGGACTGTTTTTCCTTTTCTGTGCCTTCCTCCTCCCTCTTGTGGCATGGAGGGGCAGCATGCAATGATGTCAATGACAACATCACCCATGCTCCCATCGCATCATGCCAGATGTCTACCACCCTCCGCTGCCCTGATGCACTGGTTCCTAGCCTACACTAGGTGGCAATACTACCACAGGTGGGTTCCATGTGATTTGGGTGAAAAAAAAAAGTAAGAAAGAAATTTCAGCAAGGGCATTTCAGCGACCACAAGAACAGTGCCCATACATTAGGACGAGCACCGCAATGGTGACAATCTGACAAATGTTTTTCTGTGAGGAGGCTTCACCCCAACACATCCCTTTGTGGGGCTTTACCCTCCACCCCCTTGCTGTAATAACCAAATCTGAGGTCATAGTACACAGGGAGGGGAAAAGCACTTGTCACTGTTTCAACACTCACCCATATGTACGGGCACTGTGCTTGCAGTCACCAAAATGCCCTCACTGAAATTGCTTTTGCTCTTTTTTCACCCAAATCAAGTGATATCCCATGGGTGCCACACCACTCCCTCCCAGAGGAGGAGAGCAGTTTTAGGATACTTGATTCTCCTCCCCATGGCCAATCCTTTGATATCTCGAGGTTAGCTCCTGAACTTGGGTCATTGGCACTGCAAGTGGTACTGTGGCGCTACTGCTGTGCCAGTAGGCTGGCCAGTTGCGTTTGATCTCTTGACTGCAGCAGCAGATTGTCTACCTGGCTTGAGTTTATTGTTTACAGTTACCCCAGATCCTTTTCCTCACTTTGATGCACACTGTTATATGGCACAGGGTAAAAGCACAACAATGAGGGAGATTCTCAGGGGCAGGAATAATGCACTGGAGGTGCATATCCCTCACGTAACCCCACACCTGCAGAATGATGTACGATGGCCATATTCACAGCCACTCAGCAGCCCCTTCTGTGTCCCCATCCCCAGTGTGTGGGTATGTGGGGACTCTTCCTCGGACATGTGCAGGCATCCAGTAGGATGCCTGGACCCTATCCACCACTGGATCTCTTGCACCTGTGGGGTGCCATGGTAGTCAGGTGGCAGCAAAGCGGCCACAACCTAGGGGCAGGTGGGTGCAAGGTTGGCCACCCTTAGCCCTCTATATGGTACCCAAGGGCTGGGGAGGCATGTTGGGGGTTCTCTATGCCCCTACATGTCCGTCACTGCCAGCGATGGCATCCTGGAGGGTGCGTACCAGCTATGTCTGGGTCATGTTGGCATAGCCTAAATCCCCTCACCTGGTACTCACACTTCTGCACCCTCGGGCAGTCCCCCATGAGGTCACTGGTGGACCAGTGTATCCGATTCGTATCAGCCCTAATGCATCTTTGGAGAATCAGGCACAGGGGGCAGAGTGGCCACAGAGTGTCTATGCATCCCAGATATGTGGTGCATAGCCATTCTGCACCTGAGAATAGCCCCAATAAATCAAACCCTGAAATTCATCCCCACTCACTTGAGTTCATTCTTTTGAAAGTTTAATGTCTTCAGCAAGCCTCTGCAGCAAATATGTTAAAAAGCAATGCACCCAACATCAGTCTATAGGGCACTCCATTTTAGAACACCCCTCCACTCTGAATGGTGACCATACTGTGACAGGACCTCCAGATGTGTGTGCCTCTTTCTTGGATTCCTTGGGGTTTCCTCGTCTCCTCTCTTCTCCTCCTCCTATGCCTTATTGAGGAGGCTGGGTTGAGTTCAGGCTGTAAGCAGCATAGGGATTTTGTTGGTTGTAAATGATGCAGTGCCTCTACCTGGGGCAGTGATAGAGAAAATCTGGGATGTACTCAGATAGGCACTCCACAGGAAATAATCGTCTGCCCACATCTTCCACAATGTTCTCCCACAGTAATAAAATATACAACAACTAAAACAACACCACTATATAAAAGGAACAACACTTTTGTTAGAAAGGAAAGGACAGAAACGAAAAGTATAATTTTGGAAAATGTAAAGGAGTCTTATACTTCACAAGATACATCTACGCAAAAGCAAGCCCTAGGACCTTCCTTCTATCAGTCCAGTGTGTTCCAGTTGTAGATGCACCAAGCTTTACTCCCCATGGCCACAAGTGGGGAACTCTCCTTTGGAGCAGTGGGTACTATACTGTAAAGAATGTTAGCAAGACCAGAGTTGGGGCCTATTATCATGTAAAGATTATTTATCCAATATAACATGAATGATTACAGAATAACGGGTTCCCAGCATCCTGCTTTGAAGCAGAAAAATAAAAGGCCTTAGAGTCTAAACTCATGTTCCATCAACCTTAAGGAACTTGGTCATTGAAAAATTCCACTTTGCTGCTAGGAAGAAAATGGTCAGCAGGACACTATGATATGGACCTGAATGTAGATTCATCTAGCTAGGTCCTCATTCCTCAAAAGTTGTGTCAGCTATCGGAGTGGTCTCCTATGGTTTCTGTTTCCTTCTTCTCTGTCTCTCTGTTGTTGAGTCTGCTCTAGCACTCCAAAACCCACCAATCTGGTAGTGTGACCATGCTTTACTCTAGGCCAGTTACTACCCTCATAAGAAGGTAGCGGGCTTCAGTTAGCTGATGGACACAGTCAATGTGAGTGTCACGGTCAGTTGCATAGATAATAACCTCAGATGAGCAGGCCTGAATGTTCTGAAAAGATTCCCTCCAGGAGAGCACTGAGAGGTCGCTTTCTTTGTCCTTGTTATATAAGAAACTGTAACAATGGTACCTACCAGTCAGTCAATTTGTTGTTCCGTCCTATATACAGTACATTGTGAAGTCCATATTGCACTACTTTCTCCACCAGTTTTTCATTCAGAGAACTGGAATGTCATAGGCTAGTTGAAGTCCAGGTCGATTTCATCCACACCTGCCTAAAAAATAATTACTGTAATTTTGTTGTTTCTGAAAGCTCTTTGAGTTATGGAAAGGTGATACAAAAAATAAACTAGTATTACTGCTGCTTCTACTACTATTACTATTACTAGTATTACTGCTACTAGTGTTACTACTGCAGTTCCTACTAGTACTACTACTACTACTGCTGCTTCTACAGCAACTATTACTATTACTGCTGCTATTACTATTTCTAGTGCTACTACTGCCACTGCTGCTAGTACTACATGTTTTGTCTCTGCACTGGACTGGGGAACAAACAATGGAGATTGTATAACACAGGGATTGAGTGTTGGGGTTGAGAGAGGAGGCAGAAGGCCATCAGTGGGAGGACTTAGGAGTTAGAAGGCAGTCCAGGTGCTATTGGTGGTGCAGTGACATGTAGCAACAGTCCACCACCAATAGGGTGACTGTAGTTTCAGTTGAAAATGTTTGCAGTCCTGGCCCTCCCTTTCCAATGCAGAATGCCACTGAGTGTGAGTGGAGGGACTGAGCAAAGATGAGACCAGAAAAGTGTGTTTTGTTTTTGCTTTTTGGGGTTTTGTTTTGCTATTTTGTATCACTGCATTGGGCCAGGGACAAACAGTGGGTACTGTGTAATTGCTGGGATTATGTATGGTAATTGAGGGACAAGGGAGGACGCTATCAGTGGGAGGGCTGAGGAGGGAGCTAGAAGGCAGTCGAGGTGCCATTGGTGGTGCAGGGGGACATGTGGCTGCAGACCACCAATAGGGTAACTGGAGTCCCTGTAAAATGCCCAGGGGCCAAGCAACCCCTCATGCAAGTGCCACAAAGCAGGAGTATGGTGTTTACCTAAGCGACTTCTGGGGCCAATCGGCAGAACATCCACAGGAGGACTACAGGCTGTAGGCCACATTGGTTGGCAGAAGGTAGGTAAGTTAAAAAAGGGGGCAGCAAATACACTGTCAGGTATTGCTAAAGGTTTTCAGCTGGCCACTACTGAGGGTCAGCTTGTATGTATATAACAGATTGGAGGATTGCTAGGGAGGACTGCCAGATCCTATCTGGGACCAGCCCACAAGGGTACTATAGGCAGGGAGTGCAGCTGGCCCTTTCTTGACCACATCAAAGAACTGTCAAAACCTTAGACAGAGGTTGGGTCTGTTTTATAGGATTAAGCATCTTCTTACAAGAGATGCCAAGAAAAGACTGGTCCAAACTACCTTCATTTCACTCCTTGATTATGCAGACTTTCTGTACAGACAGAGCCCAGCTGCTGTGCTCTCGAAACTGGACATGCTCTGTCATAGAGCCCTAAGGTTTATCAATAATCTTCCTTAGAATACACACCACTGCTCTCTATACAATGCCATGGGATGGACATCTCTCCCTTATAGAAAACAGAGAGCGCCTCCCTCTGGACCTTCAGAGCTATTGCTAAGAAGCTGCCTCAGTATATCTTGGATTGTTTACCCTAAAGCGTGATAGAGTGCGTATATGCTGAGAAGTGCCTTTTATGTCTACCTGGCAGTACCTAAGGTCAAATCACGCCTTGGTAGTGCTATAACCATGTGTTACCTGTGTGCTGGAACAAACTGCAAAACCTTGAAATTAAGCCCACAGCATCAACATAACAACATTTAAAAAAGCTTTATGCTTGTTAGTTCACGGAAACCTGCAATTGTTTCTCCTGCTCTTCCCTCACCTCCTCAGTGACCTGCCCGGTCTACTGTGTTTTGAGTGTTACATGTACTACCCCATCTTATTGACCCTTCCCTCCCTCCTATTCATAGCATTCCTTTTGCTTTTTCCTTACTTAGGCTGTTCCCTCGTGTAGATGTCAGTGGTCTTAAATTAAGCTTTTACCTCTTGTTCATATGCCCCCTCCTCCTTCACTCTGGAGCCTTCATCTCACCTACTGCCTCCCTCACCCTCTTCAACTTGAGCCTGCCCTTGCCCATGGCTCTGGTATCCTATCTGCTGTTATGACCATCATGGGTTCCCCTGCCTACCCTTCCCTCCCTCGTATACCCTGCTCAACTTCCTTCCTTTTCTCAGCAGCTCACTAACTTACCCTTGTTGCCCCTCTTACTCTGTTTTTGTTTCATTCTGTCTTCACCACACTATAGTGTCCAGTATTGACTATAACCTGTAATTATCTGCTCATGTGTATGTATAGTTCTCAAGGCGCTACCACTGTTATTGCCCTGTTCATTATATTTAGCTCCAACTATGTTAGTTAGTTATTTATATATTGTGTGGCTTTATTGTTTTCACTGTGCTGTGTAATGTTCTTGTATCCTGTCCAAGTCCGTCTACTTAAATGAGCTTTGCTCAATGATGTTCGCCTGGTTAAATAAAGATTTTGATTGATTGATTGCTTGATTGACAGCTCATGGTTGTGCTGAGACTAGGTGATTGGTAAGGTTGCAGCTGCTCCTGTCTATGGTCAGCTTACATTTGTATAGAGGTTCAAGGTGGTGGTAGAGGATACAAACAACTAGAGTTAGCCATCTAGGCTAGCGGGGAATTGTGGGTAAGGTTGCAGTTGGTCCCTATCTAGGGTCAGTTTACATTTGTATTGAGGATCAAGGCAGTGAGAGGGGTTGGAGCAACTAGAGCTAGCTGTCTAGCTAGCGGGGGAATTGAGGTCTTGCAGCCATCCCCAGATGGGTTGTATGCAGAGGTTCATATCTGGAGAGTGAGTTGGCCAGTGGTTGGGAGGATGTGGGGAACAGGAATATGTACAGGCATCAGGACAGGGGGAGAGAATGGTGTGCTGTAATGGTTGTGGGGCAGCAATGTTCTTGGGGCTGATGTGGATAGCAGGGTCTGTCCAGTGTGCAGGGGCCTGGAGTGCAGAAGGACAGAGGTAAGGCTGCTCACAGGGAGCTGGTGAGGTTGGCATGGAGCATAGGAGGGGCAGGTCAGGGGACAGAGATGCAGATGGGGGATGGCCTGGGAAGAAAGGTTGATAGGTGAGGGATGGGGAGGGATCACCCAGGTTCTGTGTGTACCCTTACCTCAGAGGGAGGGGGAGCCCAGAGATGGTGAATGGCAAGTGGTGGGAAGAAGGGGGAACCATGAGAGGTGCAACAAGAGCGAAAAGCATTCAAATGGTTTCCTTTAAGGAATAGATTTCAAGCACTATCTGAGGTGGGGGAATAGGAGGTGGGAAGGGAGGTTGTGCAGAGGCAATGGAGTTGAGGAAGTAGGACAGGAGAAGGACATAGAACAGTACAAAGCAGTCACAGTAGGTAAGGAAGAGAGACAGGAGGAGGTGGAGCAGGAGTTGGAGGGAGTGTAGTGACAGGAGGAGGGGAAGGGAGTAAGTGTGGGTGGCCAGAAAGGAAAAGTCAGGGAAGGGGGTGGGAAGACAGATGAAGGGTAAGTAGTGGCAGTGGAGGCCAGTCAAGCAGGGACTGGGGAGAATAAGGGAGTGCCCATGGCGGAGGGAGTAGATAGATGCAGAAGAAGCTCTAAGGCAGACAGAGAAGGAAAAGAGGGAGACAGGAATGGAGTGGGGAACAGAAGGGTGGTAATCCTAGGGAACTCAATAGTTAAGGGTATTCATTGGTGAAAGAAGGAGGGCCCAGATACAGGGAGGAAAATGGTTTGCATGCCAAAGGATGAAGGCTGAGAGGGTGTGCTCAAATATTGGGGAGTTGGTGAGGGAGTTGGGGTAAACCACACAGGTTATACAGCTAGGTGCCAATGGTCTAGCTGGTGAGGAGGTGAGGTAGCACAGGAAAGGTTCAGGGTGGTGGTGGTGAAGACCTGCAGAGAGGCCAGCTAGGTCACTTACATTCTTGGAGGTGATGCCAGTGCCGAGAGTCAGCAGGGTCAGGAAGAAAAGGATAGAAGAGTTCAATGACTGGCTGACAGAGTGGTGCAAGGAGGAAGAGCACAGCTGTATTGGTTCTGGGAAAAGAACTGGTGAGAAAAACATTTTTATATCAGACAGACTACACCTCTGTAGAGGGTGATCAAGAGTCCTCAGAAACAAGAAGGAGGGTATACAAAGCAAAACCTTGATTTAAAATACTGGGAGGGGTTCTAGAAGGCCTACAGGCCTTGTGCCTCAGGAGGAGGAGGAGGAGGAGGAGGATCATCACACTCCCCCATGCCAGTACAGGGTGCCTGGGGTTAGTGGTGGAGGAGGCGAGGAAGTTAGCAATGGGATATGCGGGGTACAGGCAAAGGGGTGTAATGAGAAAGACAGAAGGGCGGGAAAGGATGGGGGCTCAGACTCCATGTAGAAAATGATGTCCCTGAATGCAGGAAGTCTTAGAAATAAGATGGATGGCCTGCAGGCATTGTTAGTGGAGAAGGGAGTGGACATTGCAGCAGTCATAGCAGCATGGGCCACGCCTAACCATGACCACTGTGACTGGGACCTCTCAGTCCTTGGGTTTAAATTATACAGACGGGACATGGAGGTAGGAAAAGGGGATGGGTGGCAGTTTACATAACAGATAGTATAAATTGTACAGGCAGAAATAGAGAAACATAGAAACTGACGGCAGATAAGGCCCACCCAGTCTGCCCATTTTTATGTTTGCTTGCACGCATGTGCAAGAAACATAAGTGCCATCATCCGAGTTTTGGAGGTGTGGCAGCCGTCTTCCAATTCAGTCAGTATGTTTGCAGGCAGCAGCTGCAGTTCTCCAATGAATGCTGCAGCTGTCTATGACAGCAGTTGAAAATGCAGTGGCGAACAGTTGAAAGGAGAGCTACGCTTCAGTGGGCAGCGATAAGATATTGCGTGCTCATGCCGCTCCCCCACACACACACACGCATGCATACTGCGTGCTCGTGCTTCCCCACCCACGCACACACTGTGAGCCGGCCAAGGGTGCCCAATCCTCGTCGGCCAGCGCCTCCCCCAACAGAGTTCCAGATGCCAGGCTGGGAGCCCACCCCAGCATGGCAACAGATCATATGGCCGACGGGGTGCCCAATCCTCGTCGGCTCCACTGTTCCCCACCCCCAGAGACTACAGGGTGCCATGCTGGGAGCCCACTCCAGCATGGCAACATATCGTATGCCAGTGGGGGTGCCCAATTCCCCATTGGCTCCATGGCCCCCAACAGCTTTCCAGCTGCCATGCTGGGAGCCCACCCCAGCGTGGCAAATGTCCCGTGTTGTCTAAGTAAAAAAAAGAAACCTGAAGAAGAAAAAAAATCCCTCGCTGCTGTCTTGACTTCACTCTCCCACCTGCGCCCACCCATCAGTAACCCTGCTTCCCACACCCCACCTCACCGTGATACTTACCGGAGTTTACGTGACGCTCTTCGGTGGACCAGGAACATGTCTGCACTCTTCAAAGTCGACCACGAACTGAGGAAATGCCGATAAGCTATATAATGTAATAAATAGGGTTTTTCAACTTCAGTGCATATCTCGGGCATTTTGGGGAATTTTTAACCAAATTTTCAACATGGGGTTTTGGGACCCCACCTCATGAATTCTGTCACTGTCATGGTGTTAATTGGCCCAAAAGGTGATTTTGCAGTCACTGCATGGAACCACCTTTTGGGACTGATTTACAAAACAACAGTGTCACAGTTCATGAGGTAGGCCCCCACCTATGTTGAAAATTTGGTGAAAATCTAAAATGACTGTTTTACCAGCATGCATTGCGCTGTTCTACGCATGCTCATAAGTTCATGAATTTTCAATATGTTCACTCCAGATTTTAACATTGCCATTTTATCATACCTCCTTATGAGCAGTACAGCTGACATTTCTCACATCTAACCCAAAATGTGTTTCACGCATAGTAGCGCACAATGGCGCCAAGTCGGTGAGTGAAATCAATGTTTGGGACAGATTAAGAAAATCACAGTTATACTGTTCATGAGCAGAGGTGTTAAAATGGCTATGTTAAAAATTTGGTGAAAAAATTCCTAAAATTACTGTTTTACGAGCATCGTTGCACTGTTCCTATGCACCCTTCTAAGTTCGTGAATTTTCAATATTTTCACTCAGATTTTTCAACATTGCCATTTTACCACACCTCCTTATGAGCAGTACAGCTGTCATTTTTCACACCATGGCCAAAACATGTTTCGCTCATGTAGCATACAATGGCGCAGTCGGGTGTGCTAAATCACTGTTCGGGACAGATTAAGAAAATCACAGTGACTCTGTTCATGAGCAGAGGTGTTAAATGACTATGTCAAAATTTGGTGAAATATGTCTATAAAATGACTGTGTTACGTAGCTGACCATTACGCAGTTTCCACTCACCCTTGTAACTTCATGGATTTCTAATATTTTCAGTCCAGATTTTCACCACTGGCATTTTTCACACTTCCTTATGAACAGTACAGCTGTCATTTTTTCACACCATGGCCGAAATGTGTTTCGCACTTCAGTGCAGAAATGTGTGGTCGCTGTGGGAAATCACTGTTTAGGACAGATTAAGAAAATCACAGTGACACAGTTCGTGAGTGGAGGTTAAGAAATCCCTGTGTTGACAATCTGCTGTAAAAATCCCCAAACTAATTCAGACACGGGTGTGCTGCTGTACATTTTCTACGCACGCTAGTGACTTCACCAGTTTTTAATATTTTCACTGCAGAATTTCAACATTGCCATTTTTTGCACCTCCCCATGAACAGTACAACTGTCATTTTTCACATCCTGTTAGAAATGTGTTTTCGCACCTGGAGTGCCAAATGGCATAGTCGCTGTGTGAAATCAGCTTTCGGCTAACAAACTGATATTGCCACTGTTCATAAGGTGGGGGTCACAAAAAAAAAAAACATGTTGAAAATTTGGAGTGAAAATGCCAACGAATGCCTGAGGCATTAGGGTTTCGACCATAACACCCCAGCCTGTAAAGATTGAGAGGCATCAGGGTGTGACTTGGGATTCTCACCTGTAATGTTTATACCATTCCACACCCTGCAGCCAGTGAGAGGCATCAAGGTGTGCCTTGGACTCTTTGGCCCCAAAATTCACCCTCTCCTATACAGGACCCATCTCACCATATTTCCTGATGGAATGGGGTGAGCATAAGAACCAAAGACCCCAAGCACACCGTCACACTTGTCAGCATCTGCAGGGTAGGGTGTGGGTGAAATGGCATGGCCATTATGCCTGACGACCCAAAGACACACCCCAATGCCTGTCAGTCTCTGCAGGGTGGTGGTGGGGTTGGCTTTAGTTCAATACTTCACTGCCATTCCTGTTATGCATCTCTCTAACTCCTATACTACCAATGCCAATGCCAGCAAGCAAACATTCGTCATTGACAAATGCTTGTTATTACCTCCATTTTGCTACAGATCCTACTTGATCTATGGCACTGTCTCTTCCCCTTCCTTACCCCAGTAATTCCCTTGTGCCTATCCCAGATATTTTGAACCCCACCACTGTTTTCACCCCCACTATCTCCACTGGATGGCTACTCCAAGAATCCACCACCCTTTCTGTGAAGAAGTACTTCCTCACATCTCTCCTGAATCTACCTCACTCCAGCTTCATAGCATGTCCCCTTGTTCTAGAGCACCCTTTTCTCTAAAAATACCCTCACCTGTACATTTTGTACCCATGTGAGGTATTTAAAGGTCTTTATTATATCCTCTCTCTCTCCCCCCTCTCCTCCAGCGTGTACTTATTGAGCTCCTTTATCCTGTCCTCATAGGGCTTCTGATGCAGATCCTGCACCATTTTGGTAGCCCTATTCTGGACCACCTCCACTCTGTCCATGTCTAATTTTTGCGTATCCTTGATAAGACAATAATTATGTGTTCTCACCAGAATCAAATCTCTGACCATTTGCTTGTATGGCCAAGGCACAAGATGGGAGGGTGGCAGAAATGTGGATTCAATTACTGCCGAGTAGGGGGAAGACAGTAAGGTTGGGGTTGTTTATATAGATAAATCAAGAGGAAGCAAGAGATAGGGAACTGAACTACCAAATAAAGACTGCTGCAGGAAGAGAGGTGGTAATTGTGGGAGACTTTAACCTGCCCAAGATGGACTAGCAGGTACCAGCCACGACCTGTGCCAGGAGTAAGGTGATCCTAAGTCATGTTTACATGGCAGCAATGCTGTCTCTTGTGCGCTGCTCCCTTCCTGATGCACTGGCTCCATTCCTGTTCACAAAGTCCACCCTCACAGTGCTGCAGGTCGCTCTGAGGAGGGGCTGTGAAGTCACCATTTTTATGAAAAAATAGTCTTTGTAGCGGAGCGAGCGCAGCAAAGTGTTCACACTACCATTTAACGCACTTGCTCTGCTACTGATTCCACAACTGAGTCAGATAAAAAATTATCAGATGGGCACATAGGGTGCTACTGACAGTGTTTACACTGCCGACTTTGCAGTGCATCAACTGGTGTGCATGGGTTGATGCGCTGCAAAGCAGCAGTGTAAACAAGGCTATAGATGTGCTGCAAAGAAGATTCCTAACACAGTGCATCACAAAACCCACCAGGGAGGGAAATTCATGATCTGGTGCTAACAATCGAGGATCATGTCCGGGATATAAAGGTCAAGTAACCCCTGGGTGGGAGGGACCATCGCACAGTGTGGTTCCAGTTTAACACGAGCAGGAAAAAGACCCCACTAAGACTAAAATCCTGGATTTTAGAATGACAGACTTTAAAAGATGGGAGAGCTGCTAAGGAGTCACCTGACAAGCATCCAAGGGGACATGGGGGTGTACTGAAGGTGATCCATCATCAAAGATGGAATAATGGTAGCTACAAGGAAGTGCGATTGGCTCAGGGAAAAACTCAAGGGCCAAAGCGCCCAGCTTGTTTAGCACAGAGGTGAGGGTGAGGGATAGGTGAGGGATAAAAGGTCAGCCTGAAGATGTTTAGGAGGACCCAGAAGAAAGAAGACCAGGAGGACTACCTGACAATGGCTAGAGTAGCAGGTAGGATAATCCAGAGGGCTAAAGCTGAAAAGGAACTGCATCTAGTGAAGGAAATTAAAAGGATGAAAAGGCCATTTGCCACTATGCTAGTGAGAAAAGGGACAAGAAAGATGGAATTGTTAGGCTCAAGAAATGGGGCGGTGGGTAGAAGAGAATAGGAGCAAGGCAGAACTACTGAACAAGTACTTCTATTCAGTCTTTGCCAGGGAGAGCTGACTGGTGCCACTAGGAAGGAGAGGAAATGGGGAGAGGAGACAGCAAGGGTGATTTGGCAGAAGATGAGGGTGAGAAATGGTTGCAAGCATTAAGGGTAGATACAGGCACGACGAGAGACATGGTCAGAAATTTCTTTAAATTTTTGTGGCATTTCTAGTGAAATCTCTTGCTTTCTGTAGTTCCACAGTAGGGCAGCAGAGGGACTCTCTTTAGAAATATCACAAAATATCTGGAAATATCTGATCATGTCTTTGGCTACAACTGTAAATCCCTAAACCCAGATGGTATACACCCAAGGGTTCTGAGGGAGGTGGCGAAGGAGCTTGCAGGTCCCTTTGTTGGTCTGTTCACTAATACATTGGAGTCTGAATGGTACCATAGGACTGGAGAATGGCACATGTAGTGCCCCTCCATAACAGCAGTCCCAAGGATGACCTGGGGAACAATAGACTTGTCAGTCTGACTTCGCTTGTGTGCTAAAACTCATGGAGACCATACTTATAGAAAGGTTAATAAAATATCTGGAAGAGAATGGCCTCCAGGATAATAATCAGCATGGGTTTATGGGAGGGAGATTGTGTCAAACAAATCTGATTGACTACTCTGACTGCGTCACTAAAACAGTGGACAAGGGCCAAGCAGTGGACATCCTTTACCTGACTAGAGTAAGGTCTAAGATGATGTAGCCCACAAGAGGTTGATCAGGAAGTTGTCAGATCAAGGGATTGGTGAGAAGTTGACCAGGTGGGTGAAAACCTGACTGAATAGCAGGACCCAGAGTGTGGTGGTGGGAGGAAGCTCTGCATCACCAGGAGGTCACCAGTGGGATTCTACAGGACTCGGTGCTCAGATATGTGTTTTACAATGTCTTCTTCAATGATATTGGGGATGGCATTAAGGGGAAAACCTGCCTATTCTCAGGTAACACCAAGCTCTGTGGGAAGGTGGACAGAGCAGGGGGCACAGGAACTAAAGGAAAATCTAGGAAAGCTGAAGAGGTGGTCCAGAATTTGGCAACTGGCTTCAATGAAAGAAGTGTAAGGTTATGCATATTGGAGCCAAGAATCCAAGGGTTGAGTACAGCTGAGGATTAGGATAGTTGCATTCAAAGAGGAAAAAGTGCCCAGGTGCGATGATCACTAATGACCTGAAGCACTCCACGCAGTGTAGGAAAGTCACAGCTAAGGCAAATAAAATGTTGGGCTGCATTGCCAGGGATCAACAGTAGGCAGGGGACATGATACTGTGCTTCTGCAGTGGGGCCAGAGCACTGGGCTCCTGTGCCTTGTAGGAGCAAAACCGCAGTGCTAAACATTTTTTGGGGGAATGTATGAACGTTTTTGGTCAGATTCTCTTCAGGGACAGGAACAGGAAGCAACTCCATTTCTGTATAATGGAGACTAGCAGTACTACATGATCATCAGCAACCAATAGCAGGCAAGCAGAAAGCAGCTTGCTTGCATAAAATGTGTACTCTGATTTCTTTGTACTTTTGCAGTGGGGAACAGTGCCAGGCTCCTATGCCTTGTGAGAACAAAATGGTTCCAGGTCACATGAGCAAATGCACAATAGTGATCGACATATAAGCAGGTACACATCACCAAAAACCACATCGGTGATGTACACAATAGTGGGACCATAAACAGTGATGATCCACAGCACAACACAAAAGCACATTTACACTATGTTTAATGCGGGAAGCAATGCCCCACAGCCCCCACCCCTAATTATTATAACCAACTCCAAGGAGCCTGACACTGGGGTACACAAATCTTTGCGTGAAAGCCATTCAGAGGATTAGCAACACAAGACACATGCAAGAAGCAAAACACCATGCAAAAATGTAAGTGCACACACACAAAAATGGAAAACCTAGAGCTCCTGCCCAGTTTCAAACCTGAATCCTTCACCACTGGAGACATACGCTGCCTCCACTAGACCACATGGCTAGCTCAGAACAACCAACCAAAACTATGTCCCACATCATCTACATCATAGATCCCTCCTACCATCGCTCTCTCTGCACTCTCACTATTGTTGTTCTACCTCCCTCCCTATATCCACATTAGCTGACATATACCACTCACTGTCTGGAAAAACACTCAAGTGTAGTCGCTCAAGTGGAGTCGCCCATATCACTGGATACCGAACAAAATCACAGTGCTAAACTCTGTTTTTGGGGGAGGGGGTACATTAACATTTTGGGTCAGATCTCTCTCTAGGGACAGGAACAAGAAGAAACTGCATATTCTCCATAATCAGGACAAGCAGCACCATGTGATCAGCACAGGAGTGGAACAGGAGTAAGATTGGCATCATAAGCATCATCAGGCATCAGCACAAGGAAGCAGGAAGTGGGGAACTCTGCAAGTCGACTAAGATAAGGTACCTGTTCGCTTCTGTTGTTGCATTCACTGCTGGGAAGGCAGAAGATAAAAGTAGGTAGGAAGGTAGCCCTAAACTAGGAATAGGAGCATCACCCTATCTAGGTAGGTGCACAAGGGAATAACAAACAACAAAAGAGGGTAAAATTAAAAACACCTTATCAGGGGTAAAGGGTACAAAAAGGACAGGTGAAAGAAAAGGACAAGCCAAAGCTAAGAATAGGAGCAACACCCTATTTAGGTAGGTATTCAAAGGGTATACAAACAACATGAATGAAAAAGCTAGAAACACCCCATCTAGGGTAAGGGTATATAAGTATTTTCAAGAAACACAGGGAGAGTAGGAATTGGGAATGCTGGGGAGTGGTGCAGTGTAGTGGATGTGAGGTGGCAGTTTTCAGAGAAACCTTCTGGAGACTGCAGAGATGCCCCATCTGCATGCACCTGTCTGGGTTGATGGCAGAGGTTGCTAGACTCGGCTGAGTTGGCTAGGGATTTGGGGATCTTCTGCCCCATCCAGGGGCCACCAGTCTGACACTGTTATCTTGGAGGATGCTAGGCAGGAGGAGCAGTTGGCCTATGGAGGGCTTGTGAAGGGTGAGGGTGGTGGTTCAGAGGCACATTCCCCAAATGGTACCACTACAAAATTCCTATATTGTTGTGGCGAGGTGGAACTGTCAAGAGAAGGCACCCATGGTAGTGGCCAGGAGGATGTGGCAGTTCTCCGTAGTGGAGCTGCATTGAAATGGTATTTATTTAATTTAGCATTTTTAGATGCTTAGGAATTGGTGAAACTGTAAATTTTTATCTTAGAATTTAATGTTTTCATTTTACTGTTTGTTTAACGTTGACAGGCTCTTTGATAATTTGAAAAGTGCCTTTTATAAATAAATTTGACTTGACTTGAGACCCAAGGAGGCTGGAAGAGAACCCCAGGAGAGGAGGAAGCAACTTCTGTTGGGGGCTCGATTATCAGGGGATAGACTTGGGAATAGGAAGGAGGGCAGAGAGGGAGGTCAAACGTCTATGCGGCACCATGACCTGGAGTGATGGGAAATTAATCCTGGGGATTGCTAAGGCAGCAGGAAGGAAGGAAGGTGGAACACTAGGTTTGCTGGCCAAGGCACCTAGCTTCACCTGAGCTCTTTTCTTCTAGGTTGCTTGAAAGGACAGAGCAAAGAACCTTACCAGAGCAAAAATAAGGATTAAGGCTTCTTTTGGCTAGGTAGGTTTACTGTGTGTTGTTATTTTTATTTTGTACACACAAGGGATTGTTACTGTTTGTTGTTAACTTTTATTGTTTCATTTTTCTCGGATTCTAATTGTTGTTGCTGGGTATACATTCTGCTGCATTATTACAGGGTGTGCCTACAGGTGTGTGCTTACAGATTACTGCTGTAATCTTCTGATTCAAATTGTCTTTGCAAGGTATATCTTCTGTTACTGTTTTATTTTTCTCTGCAGCAAAGTGATTCTTACAGGGTATAACTTCTGTGAAATTATTACAGGTAGTGCTTTACAGGTTTCACAGTTTTATCTGTCATTAGGATAAGCTTGGGCTACTGCATTTGTTGCTGGTTGATTGTTTCTGCTCTTACCTCCTTGTTTCTTTCATCCGTGGTTCTTCTTTTCAGCAGGGGAAGGGCCCAACCAACCACCCACTACACTCCTTTTATAGGGCAGCACAGTCGTGACATTTCCTGTAGCAAAGCAGAAAGGGGCGGTTCAGAGGGGTATCCACACAGTGACCTCATTTACAGGGGCACTAGTAATTTAACTTGTTATAACGAGTTATACAAAACAAACAAACAAAATACAAAATCAAACTTTTTTTGCTTTCATTTTCTTCCTGCTAATTACTCTGACCAGGTTATAAACTCAGCAACTTACTCGGAATGGATATCATTAACTGCAGGTACTGTGGAACACTTTTCAGAAGGGCAGTTTTACAGGATTTAGGACACTGTCGTACATGCTGGGCCATTGGAGATCTAAGGGAGATCTAAGGGCTCAGATCCAGGCAGTATGGGCAGAGATTGCGTGCCTCAAATTGCATATTCAAGAGGAAATATATTATAAGAACTGCTTGCCATTTCCCCAACATCCAACAGAGGCACCTCGACCGCAGAGGGTAGTTGGTCCGGGAAGCTGGCAGGTGGTTAAGAGGGCAAATCGAGTGCCCCATCACTCGGTGCTCTCCAAAATATCACCTCCACAAACTGTATAAAAACTACAAACATAGGGTTTTAAATAATTGATTAGCAGATTTTTCTTGGGACTGTACTAACTGTACAGAAAATATTTATAAAGATTGTCTAGAAGTGCTATGTTTGTTAAACACAGTGAGGCAAGAGCTATGCATTTTCACAAAGATTTAGCACTTTTATGAGCAAAACGCTAATCAATTTTAGAGTTAAATAAATCCCTGCAAACAAGTATCTGCCTCTATCTCCAAAATCAAACAAAGAGGCAGAGGACACTGCAGAGCAGGACACTGCAGCACAGGAGCTAGCACAACAAAAGCGCCCAAAACAGGAACCAAAACAAAAAGCAAAAAGGAAATCCAAAAACTTCTGATCATAGGAGACTGCATGATTCAGGAGTTGATACATATCTCCAGCCAGGGTAATGGTCAGATGTCTTCCAGGTACATCAGCATGGAGAGACACTGACGCATTATAAAATTGTTCAGGAAGCAGTAGAAAACATTGATGTCCTGGTACACATAGGGACTAACGATCTAGCCAGCCGGTCAGTTGTGGAGACTAAGGAACACCTGACCAGGCTGGATGACAAACTATCATCCATGCCATCCTGCATCTCCTTCTCTGAGATCCTGCCATTCTGGGAGAGGGGACAGATGGACGGAAGGTCGGAGAAGGGGGATAGGGGAGCTAAACATGTGGCTCAAAGGCTGGTGCCAGGAAAAGGACACAATTTGGAGGGAACTGACAACAGGTTTGGCAGCTTGGCAGTTCTTTAAATTTGATGGACTGCATCTGACTAAGGAGGAGCCAGAGCACTGGGCAGAAGTTTGATGTCTTTGCAGAACATGTAAATTAGCAATGGGAGAGGTGCAGCACCGAAACATTGAATGGGAAGAACACCCTCAGCTAGTGGTCAAACAGGAGTTCAGCATGTTTGTAGTTCATTTTCATCACCAGGTAAAGAAAAAGCTCCAGCTCCCTGTACAATGCACAGGGAAACACCAGACCTCGCCCAACAACTAACCAACCAAAATCTGACCAATGGAAAATCCTGTACTCAAATGCTTGCAGTCTGGGAAACAAGATCTCAGACCTGCAGGCAATAATGACAGAGGCTAAACTGGACATAGTAGCCATTAGCGAGACATGGTTCACCAGTAACCACCCAGGAGACTTCAGTACCTGGCTATGTACTGTTCAGAAGAGACCAAGGTGCAAAAGGGGGTGGGTGGCCCTTTATGTCAATGAAAATATCAAAGCTACAGAAATTCAGATTACACATAAGGAGCCGGAAGAACTGTGGGTCACCCTGAAAACAGGAAATGGGACAGCCATATGAACTGGGGTTGTGTACAGGCCTCCAGACCAGGGAAGGACATAGACACATTACTGTCAGAAGATATACAAAACATGACAGCTAAAGGGAGGTTCTGATAGTGGGAGACTTCAACATGCCAGATACAGATTGGTCAATACCAGCAGGGACATCTGCCAGAACTAGACACATGGTGGATTCCCTGCAGGGGAGGGCCTCAAACAACTGGTACAACAACCCACTAGAGACAGGGCTATCCTAGATCTAGTACTGAATAACAGGGAAAGGGTCACAGATCTCCAGGTAGAAGGTCACCTGGGGCCAGTGACCATCACATGGCATGGTTCAATTTGGCCACTACAACTAAATCATCCCATTCCAAGGCAAAAATATGGGACTTCAGAGGAACTGACTTTAATAAGATGGCCAACACAGTTAAGCTAGCCCTGGCAAAAGAAATACAGGTGAGGGGGTACAGGCAGAGTGGGCAAGCATTCCATTGTGTTAGTGAGAAAAGGAAGTGCAAAAGAAGAAGGAAACCACTTTGTTTCTCAGACACAGTAGCAGAGGCCAGCCTGTGGTGCTGAGGTTGAGGCGCTGGATGCCACACCTCACGCTGCACCGGTGACCCGGGTTGAGGTAACAGTCTTGGGTCGGCAGGGGTCGGTTGGGGAGGGAGGATTGAGAGTCCCAATGGACGCTCTCCTCCCTTGAGGAGGATTACCAGGGCACTGTATCGCCCGGCGTCCTGAGGGAACGGTGGGTGCACCAGTCTCGAGGGGTTGGTGGCTCTGTTCATCAGAGTCAGGGAGGGGCATGCTGTTGGGTGCTTGAGGAGAGGCGTCGTCAACACGTCTCTTCTCTGGACTACATCCTCGCGCTGGTGTCTCAGGGGTGGGGCAGGGTAACAAAGGACACAGAAAAATGGAAACAAAACTCTCGGCGGTCCTAGATGATGGCCACTCTGAGCCATTCAGACCACCACCAATTTCTTGGGACAGACCCCAATGTGCAAGGTAGGAAGGAGAAGGCACTCTAGTGAGGCAGATCCTGAGGGAAGATTAGGTGGCCTGAAGTGGTTGGAAGGCCCTAAGGAGTGGACACTGGGGGCAGACAGGAGGGTAAAAGTAAACAAAACAAAAACACAGTACCAGAAAAGGTCAGAGCCAAAAGGCTGGCCTTCAGGAAATTTAAGGAATGCAGCAGGATGAAGATAGGTGGCATACCAAACTTCCCTAAGGGAAGCATGGAAGGCAGTAAGGCAGGCAAAGACCCAGACTGAGGAAACACTAGCACGAACAGTAAAAGAAGGTGACAAGACTTTCTATAGATACATTAGTGAAAGGAGAAAGTCCAGAGGGGTATTGCTATGATCAAAAGGGATAAGGGGTGTGTGAGGAGGAGGACCTTGTAAAAGCATCTATCCTAAATAGATATTTCTGCTCAGTATTTACTGAAGAGAAGGTAGGGCAGGGCCCACAGCTCTGCACCATGGACACAGGGGAGGGAGGGTGCACTAGTCCCTTCATTAAAGAAAGGGTCCTACAAGAGCTCGATAAGCTCATGGTGGACAAGGAAATGGGACCTGATGGCATACATCCCAGGGTACTAAAGGAGCTAATGGTGGAACTAGCAGAGCCATTATCAGAACTATTTAGTGAGTCTCTGAGCACAGGAGAGGTCCCAGAAGACTGGAGAAGGGCTCATGTGATCCTGCTCCACAAGAGTGGTAGCAGGGAGCAGGCAGGGAACTACAGACCAGTCAGTCTTACCTCAGTAGTGGGCAAGATTATGGAGACACTCCTTAAGGAAAGGATAGTGCAACACCTGGAATCCATAGGAGCACAGGATCCAAGACAGCATGGGTTTAGAAAAGGAAGGTCCTATCAAACTAATCTCATAGATTTCTTTAACTGGGTAACTAGAGTGGTGGACCAAGGGGAGGAGTTGATGTAGCCTACCTTGACCTCAGCAAAGCTTTCGATACTGTTCCATATAAGCTGGGTAGGCTCAGGGTGGGTCAGAAGTTGGTTAACTGGGTGGCAAACTGGTTGACGGGCAGAAAACAGAGACTGGTGGTAAAGGGTATACAGTCAGAAGAGATGCAAGTCACAAGTGGGTACCTCAGGGATCAGTCCTGGGGCCAGTCCTCTTCAATATCTTTGATAGTGATATTGCAGATGGACTGGAGGGTAAGGTTTGTCTGTTTGCAGATGACACCAAGATCTGCAACAGAGTAGATGATACAGATGGCGTGGGCAGAATGAGAAGGGATATGGATAAACTAGCAAAATGGCCGGAAGAGTGGCAACTGGGGTTTATCAATCAATCAATCAATCAATCAATCAAAATCTTTATTTATTCAGGCGAACATCATTGAGCAAAGCTCATTTACAAGATGGACCTGAGTGGTCATACAAATGAGGATACAAGTATTATTACATAGACAAGAATAGAATAAATAGCAATACAATGGCATGAAATGATTATATACAACAATTTACATATATACAAGTAACAATAGAACCATTTAGCCTGTAGGAAAAAAGAGGACAAAGGGTATAGCAGTCCTAAAATATAAGTTATATGGTCTAAACTAGTTTTTAAGTGAATATAATAGGTGATTCGGAAGAAAGAAATTGAGTTAATATAATGGATAGAAAAGGAGGTTTAGTTGGGTCAGATAGGTAGGGGATTATGCTTTATAAAAGCAATTGCAGAGCTCTGGAAAAAGGGCGGAGAACAATCTTTTGAAGGATGCCAGAGGTAGTAGGCTATCTAGCTTCATGGATTTTTGGAGAGAGTTCCATGCAGCTGCTAAGGAATAGCTGAAAGCAGCCCTCCCATACCGGTGCAGGCATTGGGGACCTTTAATGTGATGAGTTTACTGATCCTTAAGGTGTATGGCCTGGTTGTAATTTGGGTAAAGCAATCAGTGATATAGGTCGGTAGTTTGCCTGTTAACGCTTTGAATATCCAGATAACAGCATTCCTATTTCTTCTGTGTTGCAATGATGTCCAGTTGACTGCCATATAAAGGGAGCAATGATGGGTGTTGGAGGAAGGTCAGTAATAAATCTTATGGACTTGTGATACAGGGTGTCCAGCTTATGTAAGAGATGACTTGAACAATGGCAGTAGAGAAATCAGCATAATCAATGAGGGATAGGAATGAGGCCTGAATTAACCTTTTTGGAATCACTGTTTAGGTAATGTTTTATTCTAAAAATAGTCCGAGCCTCTGTCTTAGCTTTTAAGTAACTCTTCAATATGGACAGAATAGTCAAGCCTGTTATCTATCCAGACTCAAGGTATTTGAAGTTATCAACAAATTCAAGTTTCTCCAAGTAAGGTGGATATATGTAGGGTGTTGGATGCTGGGGTAGTGGTAGTACAACTCTTTGTGGTAAAGAACATAGCTTTTGTTTTTTGCATTTAGAAGTAGTTTTTGTCAAGTAGATTGTGCTGCAGAATGGAGAATTCGGATTGTAGAAGTTCACAGGCTTTGGAAGGTGAGGGATTGCTGACATACAATACAGTATCATCAGCAAACAGATGAATGTTAGATTGAGTGAGGTTGGCATCAATATTGTTTATATAAATAGCAAAGAGGATAGGGCCAAGAATAGAGCCTTGTGGTACACCCCTTAGCAGAGGTTTTGAGGTGGATAGGTAATTTCCATTTCTAACCAGTTGCGACCTATCTGAAAGGTAATCCTTAAACCAGTTGGTGATAGGGAATCCAGGCCTAATGAGTTAAGGAGGTGAGTAATAAGTCATGATCCACTGTGTCAAAGGCTTTACTCAAATCCAGAAACACAGCACAGGTAAAATTTTTTTGTCCAAATTAGTCTGCCAATCGTTGGTTACCTTGGCTAAGGCAGTAATGGTGCTATGCTTTGATCTAAATCCAGATTGTGCAGAATTTAGAAGGTTATTGTTATCCAGATAGTCCCTTAACTGAGAGTTTACTAGTTTTCGAGCATCTTAGATAGTACTGGTAGGATGGAGATAGGTCTGTAATTGTTGAGATCCCTAGTATCACCAGATTTGAGTAATGGAACTACTTGAGCTGTTTTCCAAGTAGATGGAATGGATCCAGTAGTTAGGGAAAGATTGAAGAGATGAGTAAGGGGCAGATAAGACATGTGAAGCAATTTTCAGGAAATAGGGATCCAGGAGTCTGCACCTGCACTTTTAGTTGTGTCTAAATTAGAGAGGAGATCTTCCACTTCTTTCACGGATATTGGGATGAAGGAAAAAGTTGAAGTGGCCATTTGTCCCACAGTAGTTTGCAGGTTCAAGGAAGATCTCAGGATATTTGCAGGTGATGAGTCAAATGCTAGGCCAGCAGTGGTGAAGTGAACATTGAAGGTATTTAAGATTTTTGTTTACCTGTAATTTCTGTGTCATTTAGTAGCAATTTGGTGGTTAAGGCAGGAGTAGAATTCTGGCCCAGAAGTCCTTTATTGTACCCCAGAGTCTGGATGGGTTATTGTAGGAGGCATCCAATTCAGCTGTATAGTAGGCAGTTTTGGCAGTTCTTATTTTTTGTACATGAATTCCTTGCTTTTCTGAAATTTAGCCAATCTCTGGTGTCCTTTGTTTTTCTTGCCTTTTCCACAGCTTGTCTCTGGTTCTCAAGGCTGCTTTAAGCTCAGAGGTGAACCAAGGGCAGGATTTTACCTTAGTTCTGATACTGGTGATAGGTGCATGAATATTGAGAACATTGGTGATAATATCCTTTAAAGTCTGGAGTGCTGTTTCAACAGAGGTTGTAAGATAGAAATCTTGCCAATATATTGTAGTACTCAGGTCATGGAGGTAACCTGAGATATTGAAATTCTTTTTGACCTTTTGAGGATAAATTCTGCAGGATTTGGTGGTTTGAGTGTGGATCTTATGCCAGCTATAGGGTAATGGTCACTCACATCACTTGGCAGTACTCCTGCATGTGAGTATAGTGAGGCTTGTTTACCAACATAATATCCAGGAGTGAGCTGTTGCTGGAATTTCTTCGGTTAATCCTAGTTGGGTCTTTAATCAGCTGTGTGAATCCATAGGTGTCACAAAAGGTTATCAAAGGTGCAGATACATTAGACAACCAGTTTAAATTCAAATCACCAAGGATGACGGTATCTTCAGGGCCTTGGTTGAGAATTGACCCTAGGTGAGAAAGCAGTTTAAGGCCTGCAGAGGGGGCCTATAGCATCCAATCAGTTTAAATGGAGACGAATTAGGAAGGAAATTTTGATTGATAAACATTCAAATTCATTTGGCTCAGATGTGTTGATGAGGCAGGTTGCAGAGATGGTGTCCTTAATGTATATGGCCACCCACCACCCCTGGAAGGGCGATCTGCTCTGGAAGAGCTGGTAATTGGGAAGGTTTACAACACTGTCTTTTGTTGTAGGCCTGAGCCAAGATTCAGAGATGACCAGGAAGTCTGGAAGAGTATGTGCCACCCAAGCCTGTATTAAGATGAACTTTTTAGGAGGCTGCAAGCATTGAAGTGTATGAAGCTTAGTCCTTTATGGTAGTCAGCTCAGCAGGGAAGATAAACTGACAATGGGGCCAGGATTAATCTCAATGGTGTCAATGCATAAAAGGAGGTAGAAGATTAATTTGAGTAGGGCTCCAAGGGATAGGGATAGAGAGTGATCAGAGCATTTCCTCTTAGTCCTAGATGCACACTGTGTAGTGGGAGATGGTCCTGTTATATAGGTGTGTCTTTTATCATAACATAGGAGTCTGATGGACAGGCATAGTGGGTTTTATAGATCCAGGATACATGTAAAGGGCTAGGGGAGAGCTGGATTGTTAGAGAGGCTTTATGTGGGATACCCCAGGGGTTGCAGTGTAATAGTGGTTCAAAGTGAATAAGGAATAGATGGTTGTACATTGTGGATGGCAGTGGAAGCAGAACATACTCATTAACTTATTACGTCATGACAGGGGTATAATATGATTATCATAATGGAATGGGGAGATGAGAGGCTAAGGAGCAAAGGAAACAAGTTAGCATTGTGCGGGTAGGTATGGGTTAATAGAGAGGGAATTAGATGTGGCGTGGATGAGAGAAATGGCGGAAAGAGTGTATAAATACAATTAACCAAGAGGGGAAGGAGAGCGGGCAAAATTTTGCGGCTTTGCCGTACCTTTCACACTTTCTTCGGCCTCCTGGATCTCTTAGTCGGCTGGAGGTCACCGCCCGCCCGCTGGCGCTCGGAGCCCTTCTGCGGCTGGAGCTGGAGGGCAATGCCGGCTGCAAGTCAGGGACAGAGGAGAAGGCAGTGAGAAGGCAATTTTATTGCAGGCAATCTGCAATTAGGTGCAAGAAACAAGAATCTGCACAACAAAAGACTGGGAGGGTTTGGCGGGGGTTAGGCCTAAGCGCCTAGCCCACACAGATCCCCAGAAAAGGCTGAATCACTAGCAAACATCACATCAAAACATGTTTAAATTACCCACAATTTTAAGTAAAAACAGCTCTTTTAAGGAAATTAATACAAGTTACAGCTAATCAGAAAAATCCCATCCAGAAAAGTGTTGCAGAGTCCAGCTAAAGTCAATGGGAAAGGCGCGCAATCGGAAGCAAGGCAGAGACAGCGGTGCTTCCCGATTGGTTGCGGCTTTGCCTACCTTTCACACTGCTTCTCCGGCCTCCTGGATCTCTTGGTCGGCTGGAGGTCACCGCCGCCCGCCTGGCGCTCGGAGCCCTTCTGCGGCTGGAGCTGGAGGGCAATGCCGGCTTTCACACTGCTTCTCCCGCCTCCTGGATCTCTTGGTCGGCTGGAGGTCACTGCCTGCCTGGCTATGCCTCGGAGCCCTTCTGCGGCTGGAGCTGGAGGGCAATGCCGGCTTCACACTGCTTCTCCCGCCTCCTGGATCTCTTGGTCGGCTGGAGGTCACCGCTGCCGCTGGCGGCTCGGAGCCCTTCTGCGGCTGGAGCTGGAGGGCAATGCCGCTTTCACACTGCTTCTCCCGGCCTCCTGGATCTCTTGGTCGGCTGGAGGTCACCGCCGGCCCGCTGGCGGCTCAGAGCCTTCTGCGGCTGGAGCTGGAGGCAATGCCGCTTTCACACTGCTTCTCCCGCCTCCTGGATCTCTTGGTCGGCTGGAGGTCACCGCTGCCCGCTGGCGGCTCGGAGCCCCTTCTCGGCTGGAGCTGGAGGGTTTAATGCAAAGAAGTGCAAGATCATGCACATAGGGAAGAGAAACCATGAAGCCACCTATAGGCTGAGAGGGAGTTGCTGGCAGTCACAAGGGAAGAAAGAGACTTGGGCATCATCATCACCGATGACCTGAAATCATCCAAGAAGACCTCTAAAGCAGTAGGTGAAGCTAGAGGGATGTTGGGGTGTATTAGTAGGGGTATCACAAGTCAGAAGAGGAGGTAATAATCCTCTTTACAAGACACTGGTTAGGCTCGATCTGGAGTACTGCGTGCAGTACTGGAGGCCACACTTTCACAAGGACATTAACCAAACTGAGGCAGTCCAGAGAAGGGCAACAAAATGGTGCAGGGACTGCATCAGAAAACATATGAGGATAGATTAACTGAACTCAATATGTATACCCTAGAGCAAAGGAGGAGAGAGGTGATATGATTGAAACATTCAAACACCTTAAGGGCATTAACAAGGTGAAAGAGTCTAACATGTTTCAATATAAGAAAAATAGCAGGACGAGAGGACACAGCATGAGATTAGAGGAGGCCGATTAAGGGGTAATGTGAGGAAGTTCTTTTCACAGAAAGGGTGGTGGATGCATGGAATGGCCTACCCCAGGAAGTGGTGGATATGAATACAGTGTAGGGCTTCAAACAGGCATGGGGTAGGCATAAGGAGCAATACAGATGAATATGAATAGATAGGCCATTGACAGAGCAAAGGCCTATGGCACATTCATAAGGTAGAAAAGAAATGGGCAGACTGGATGGGCCTTGCGGTCCTTATCTGCCGTCAACTTCTATGTTGCTATGTTTCTAAGGGGAATCTGGATGTCAGTGTTCACCTGGGAACCAATGATCTGGCTAGGGACAGGGCAGGAATAGTGCATGGAGTGTTTAAGGAGCTGGGAAGAGGTCTTATACAGGTAGCATGCTCAGTGACTTTTACTGAGATGCTGCTAGTGTACAACAGGGGAGGAGAGGATCTCTACACCAAGAGTTTCAACTCATGGCTGAAGGAGTGGTACAGAGAGAGAGGATCAACTACATTGGGGAATGAAGACCCACATGGGAGGATAAGGGCCTATATAGGGATGATGACCTGCATCCATCAGGAGGGGAACCGCAGTCCTCAGAAGATGATAAATGTTACTTTGATGAACATTTAAACTGGCTGTAGGAGTGGTGGAAGGAATTGGAGGCAGAAACTGCCCCCAACAGGCTGAAATAAAGAATAGGGAGAACCTACAGGGAGAGGAGCCACCCAGGGTGCAAATTATTTAAGGAAGCAGGCTGATGAAAATGATGGGGAGGGGACTAGGAGCATCAAAAAGAGAGGCGGGGCAAAAGGAAAAAGAAGAGTAATAAGCAGAGTGCTAACAAAATCTGGAAGGACACATGTGTGAATGCTAGAAGTCTAGGAAATAAGATTCCAGACCTAGAGGCCATCATGACAGAAGCCAACCTGGATATAGTGTTCATTACAGTCACGGTGCACTGAAAACCATGACTGAGACATGGCAATCATGGGCAATACTCTTTTGGGAAAGAGACGGTGGGAAGTAAAGGAGGGGTGTATTGCTTTATGTGAGGAAAGCATAAAAGTGACAGAGATACAGGGAATACAGGGTGGGGCAGAGGTACAGAGAGTCACCCTGGAGATATGGAACAGAGCCACTATTCACATCAGGGTGATCTATAGACCTTCGGCACAGGAGGAGGAGTTAGATATATTAATGACCTTCGCCAGACTCTTGCCACTGTACCCTATCTTGTATGCAGAAGATCTCATCCTGTACCTAAGCTCACATAGTATGTCTGAAATTAACACCAGATTAACCACTGTCCTCCATAGATTGCAGCACTGACTCCAATCTAACAAACTCCTTTTAAATACGACAAAGACACAAGTCATGCTGTTTGGATCTGCTCCCAAAATTAAAAACTTCACTACCACTGTAACAGTACATTTCAGTGATGGAGCCCTCATGTAATGGTGCCTAAGTTTAATTACCTTGGTGTCATGCTTGATGCATCCCTTGATTTCTCCCTGCACATAACAGGTGTCAGCAATTCTGTAAATACCAAACTGGGTCTCTTGTATAAGCTCAAACATATCCTTGCCCCACAAACCTGCCTATCCATTGCTCGTGGTGTTCTACTCCTAAACTTAGCTATGGGGTATCTGTAATCCGTGCATCTTCTCAAACTAACTTACATAAATGGGACGTTACGTATAATAATATCTGTCGATTCGCCATGTCCCTAAGCCACCTTACCCATTATTGCACATTATATGCTAAACTGGGTTGGTTTCATCCTGCTGCCCTATGTGACCTATCACTTGAGGGTATTTCACAATGTCCTGCAAAACAGTCCCTTTTCAATGCTTTGTCTTATTCCTCCCCCAATCGATACCTACCCAATAAGGTCTACCATTCATGAAAATTACCTATCCCAAGAACCAGGACATGTCTGGGGACATTTCTTTCTTTGTTGCTGCCCCAAGGCTATGGAATTTTATACCTTCTAGCCTGAGCCAGTGCAAAACTGCCTCCACATTCAAAAGGGATATCGTGAGTCGCCTTCTTAAATCTAATGTATGCCTTGTGACTAGAAATCTACCCTTTATTTCATCTTCTTGGATTCTGGTTGCTCACCTTCTTCCCACTGTCAGTCTGAACAACTAGCAAGACATGTCTTGTTGGAGCTCGATGAACTAATTTATATTTGTCATGTTTCGTTAACAATTTGTTGGCTTTCTTCTCCTGCGCCTTGTACTGCCTTGCTATGTGATATGTTTTCTGCTGTTGACAATGTTACTTACTGTTGCTGTACTGTAACTTGTTGTTTATTGACCCTGACCCTATGTAACCTCCTGGGTCATGCCTGAAAATAGGCATTCAATTGTCTAGTGCACTTACCTGGCCAACAAAAACTAACTAAATCAATAAATGAATAAAATTACAATCTCTTCCATTGAGACCACAGCAAACATGGGGGTGGTGTTGTCCTCTATTCATGACATGCTCACTTGCTCTACCTCTCTTTGCAGCTCTGTTTCCTTCTCTTATGAACTCCTTCTGCCTAAGACCACTTTTCCCTCCTCTCTGACCTTCTTTGGTGATGTTGTCTATGCCTCTTCCAAAATGTCTCCCCTGTACTAATCAATACATTTCTTTGCTGGTATCTCACTCCTCTATAGGTAAACGTATTCTTTATGGGACATTAATGTTAATTGGCCCTCCCAGCCACCAGGCCCACTTCCTAAAAGATTCAGTCCATAAACCTCTCTCATCTTTACTAAGTCCACCCTACTCACTACTCACTCATCTAACCACTTTTGGTGGACTGGGTCCTCTCCTCCTACCCACATTGTATAGTTGATGCTGGTTTACTATCTGATGCTGACAGTGACCACTGTATAACATACTGCTTCAGGAGAATTTGTCTGCCTTCTGCCCTCCCAATTTTTTAAGGGCCAGATCTCTTTACTCCCTAAATATTAACACTCTACTCTGAGATCTCCCAACTATTGATTGGTCCCATGCTCCCAGCTGCTGATACCAATGCTGCCTTTTCCTCTTTCCTTCCAAATTCCTGCAAGTGTTCCCTCTACAAAGTCCCATTTAAAGAGGTTTCACCACCCTTTGGTTACAGCAGACCTTACTGACCTTTGTAAATCTCATGACAATGCCTGGTCTCACTTCAAACTCCCACACTCCTTCTGAACTCTCACATACAAGCATCTTAAGAACTACTGCACAAAACCCACAAAGGCTACCAAATCAAACTGCTTTAACTCAAACCTCTAGAATAACCTTAAATGCCCCACAAAATTCTGGAAGGTCATTCGCTTTTTCTTCAACCCCATTCTCAGTCCTCCACTGTTCTGTTTGAGAATGGCTTGTCTATCCCATTCCTCATTGGCTCCTCTCACTTTAACAGTTTCTTTACCACCTCTGTCCTCCCTCCTAAGTTGCAACTGTTGGCTTCTCTCTATCTCCTTCTCAGTCACCCTGTTTGCACCTTTCTTCAGCTGTTTTCATTTGTATCTTGTTAATCTGCTGGATACACTAATATTCTATCCTCCATAAGCTCTCTGAAGGGTCTCTGCCCCTGTTATAACTGTACCCTTACCCATCTACTTAATTTCTCCTTCTCCTCAATACAGTCCCTCAGTCCTGGAAATTTGCCAAGGTACTCCTGTTACACAAGGGCAATGACTTTATCTTCCTGGCAATTACAATCCTATCTCCCTACTATCATTAAGCTTCAAGAAAAAAACAGCCTACTTCCAGCTTCCTGACTTCCTCTGCTCCACCAGTTTTCTCTATCCTTTCCAGTCTGGCTTCCATAAGAACCATTCCACAGTAATCCTCCCTGCTGTGTGTCACTGACTCTGTCTCTCTGGGATGGACTTGAGACACACTATTGCCCATCTTCATTGGCCTTGCTAAAGCTTTTGATTCAGTAGTTCCTCCCTCCTTCTTGGCAAGCTGAGATTCATGAGTCTTTCTTCCCAGCAGTTGACTGGTTCAGATCCTGCTTCTGGCTACCACCAACTAGTGCAGGTTGGCAAATCCTTGTCCCTCCCTTCCCCATACAGATGAGCGTCCCCAAAGGCTCCATCCTGGAATCCATCTTATTCTCCATCTGCCTAAATGTTCTCCCATCCGTCTTGTGCTGAATTCCATATTCACATAGAAACACAGAAACATAGACTTTGACGGCAGATAAGGACCACTTGCCCACCTAGTCTGCCCATTTCCCTACCTACAGGATAAGCTGCAGATCCTAGTTAACCAACAGCCTATTTCTTCCTACTCCCCACAAAACTGACTTATGTCTGTCTCATGCTTACTTGAATTCTCCCACAGTTTTAGACCACACAGCCTCCTCAGTAAGGCTGCTGCATAATCCACCACCCTCTCTGTGAAAAATACTTCCTCACATTGCCCTGAACCGCCCCCATCTTCAAATTGTGCCCCTTGTTCTTGGACATCTCTTTTCTGAAAGATGCTACCTTCTTGGACTTTGTTGATTCCACTGGGGTACATAAAGTTTCTATCATGCCCCCCTCCTTTCCTCAAGGGTATACATATTAAGCTCCTTTAGTCTCTCCTCGTATGGCTTCTTTGCAGATCCTGCACCATTTTAGTTGCCTCCTCTGGACTGCCTCTATCCTGTCTATGCCTTTGTGGAGATGGGTCTCCAGAACTGGACGCAGTACTCCAGATGGGGTCTCACCAACTGTCTGTACAGAGGATAACAACTTCCTGTTTTCTGCTGGTGATGCCTCTCCTATACATCCCAGTGTCCCCTAGTCCTCCCTACTGCCTTCTCACATTGCTTGCTAACCTTAAGGTCATCTGACTAATTACCCCCAGGTCCCTTTCCATTTTTCTTGTTGTTACTACCCCCATTGTGTAATCTTCTCCTGGGTTTTGTTTCCCAGGTGCATTATTTTGCACTTCTTTGCACTGAATCCAAGCTGCCATACTTCTGACTTTTCTGCCAACCTTGCCAAATCCTTCTCATCCTTTCCATGCCTCCTTGTGTATCAACCCTGTTGCAGATCTTTGTGTCATCTGCAAAGAGGCATACTTTTTCCTTCCAGTCCCTCTGCAATGTCACTCCATAAAGACATTAGAAAGAACTGGACCCAGTACTGAACCCTTGCGGTACCCCACTAGTAACCCCTTTTTCTTCAAGTGGACTCCATTTACATGTATGTGACTGATGTGGTACTCTTTGAATCACATGCCTCAGTCTCTACCTTGAAATCATCATTACAATGTAACCAAGCAAAGTCCAGTGTTTAATTCCATTTGAACCAACTTAGGGTCAACACAGAGAAAATCATGTCTATGACCATTGACACCAGTCAAAAACTTTTCAGGCTTTTACCCATCCTGTTTTCTCCACCCTGGATGCTACTCCTTGAGGTTGTTCCCTAATTCAAATATCTCAGGGTATGGTTGGATTTTGGATTTGACTTCTCTACCCACATTGATGCCATCCACATCAAGCTCTACCCCAAACTTGGTGCCCTCTACCGCAACAAAAATAGTTTTTATCGAGGTCACGTGATGCGCTGGGAAGCGTGAGCGGACGTTCACTGAGCTTGCTCGCTAATCACGGTTATTTTACCAATTTTATACCTCTCTGCAACCTCCAACTAGTATTAACAGCCTCAGGAGAGGTAGGAGAAGTGATCTGGGTGGAATTTTCCAATTTTGAAGAGCATGGGACGAAAGCAGGCGAAACTGGAGCTTGAGGCAAAACGGCTCGACGCAGCACTTCCCCAACAGACCCAGCAGGACGCATCTAACGCCAGCTCATGTTTATGGGGAGTTGTCTAGGCATCAAAGATGCCCTCTTCAAACTTATTGATGATGTGGCAGATTTCAAGCCAGCACTAACACAATTAGCCGACGAGTCACCGATGTGGAAGCAAGGGTTTCCTCACTAGGCGCCAATGCTGATAAGCAGGGGCCTGCAGTGACCGAATTGAGGAGGGCTGTTTCCAAATTAGAGGACCGCCTTGAAGACCTCAAGGCAGAAATCGCAGAAATAATTTGGTCCTACTAGGTTTACCAGAGGAGGAAGGCCCAAACATGATTGCCTTTGCAAAAATGTTGAGGAAAACAGTAGGCCCTTCAGCCAATGGGCCAGAGTATATTATCGAAGGGGCATAGGGCCCTGAGAGCAAAAACCCCTCAGCTGATCCCCGAGGCCCATAATCTTCAAGCTTTTGAATTATCTCGACCGAGAACAGATCCTGAGGGAAGCAAGGAAGCTCTCAGCAATCCTCTGGGAGGGTAAGAGACTTTGTTTAGTTCCAGATCTTACAGTCAAAAGCAGGATGGCGAGAGCTAGCTTTGACCCATTACATCTAAGCTTTGGGCTGCTGGAGTTAAGCACCGCATGTTATACCCTGCTAAACTAGAAGTCACCCATAAGGAAGGGAAAAGTTGTTCGAGACACCTGAAGAAGCCCTGGAGGTGCTAAAGGACTGGTTCCCAGACCTCTTCCACAAAACCTGAAAGCGTGACCTCTGGCTTAGCTTCCAGTCTTTCCTGAATGGTGGACTGATTATACTGCGGTTCAGCAAGGACTCTTTTCTTCTGTTGGGCACTTAGATGCTGGACTTTTGAGAATTACAAGTTGCCATCCTTATCCTTTTTTTTTTATTTCCTTGGTTTCTTTTCCCTGTATCCTCCCCCCCCTCCCTTCCTCCTAACCTTTTTATATTTTTAGATTTTTAGATTTTGGTACCTCCTATATTCGCCAGGTGTCATTTTGCTGGGCGACAATAATGGTTTCGATATGTCCAATGAATATGGTTTAAGATGTTATTCATCAGGCCTAGGGTAATGCCACCGATCCTTTTCATTGATGGTTGCTACAGGGTTGTTTCCCAAGCAGTGCTTTAGTGGAAGAAGGCCGTGCTGTGGTGGACAATGTGCACCTCTATGCAAGTTGACCTCCTCAGCCAATCCTAATATTTTAAGGCGCTGCAGTGTAGGATATTCGGGCTCACCCCTAGCTAGGCCTACCCGTTCTTCCCCACCTCCCCTTTTTGGGGTGCTATATGAGTATTACTTGCTTGGTAACTGTTTGCTCTATCAGGAATTAGCAGCCAATAGGTTAGTTTCCTTTTTTTTTTCTGGTTCTTTTAATAATTGGCTCAGATTTGCACCCAAGAGCTGATGACAGAGCTCAACCTAGCAGCAAGGTTCTGGCATTATATGGCTACTATTCTCAACAGTCACTTAATCCACTGTTAGGAGCTACGGAGATAATCCGGTATTTAGGTTTGATTGTTTAATCTTCTTTAGTTAACTATGAGTTTGCTGCAAGTTAATCTCATTAGTGTAGTATACTAGAAGGTTATTCATGGCTGTTACATTATCTTCAGATTTCATGGAGAGAGGCTAATTAATCGACTTTCTAAGGTAGCGAGAGGCCCCGCTAGGAGCGTGCCATGGTCCAGAAGGTTGAGGCGGCTTAGGGCGAGGTTAGGTTGTTTTTAATGTTGGAGGGATTGGTTCGGGTTGCTTGGTGGGTAGGTTTTTTCCTTTATGTTTTATATTTGCTGGGGATATTGGGGGTCTGACAGCCCAACAGTGGATGTGTCTTTTTAGCCATTTGTTATATAGCTTCTGAGTTGAGTATAATTCCTGGAACATTAAAGGGAGAGATAACAAAAGAGGCATATTGTCTCAACCATTTGGCACGTTTTAATCCATCAATTGCCTTTTGCAGGAAACACATATGTTACCTGAACAACTTTCCTTTTTAAAAGAGATGGGTGGGCCAAGTTTTTGGAGCGGGATTCTCCACTTGCAAGAGGGAGTGGTAGTTCTTGTGGCTAAGAGTGTTCCCTTCCTGTCAACAGAAGTAATCTCGGATCCTGAGGGAGATATATCCTTGTTTTGGGTAAACTAGCAGGCACAGATGTAGTGCTAGGGTCTATTTACCTTCCCAATCAGGAATCTCCGCCTTTTTACCCAGTTGGCAGTTCTCCTTGCGCCTATAGCTGATAGACCCTTAATTTTAGGTGGGACTGGAACTTAGTCAATCCAGCTGCCTGGATGGCTCATGTTCTAGGCGTTAGCCGTCTCCCCAGACAGCAATATCTGAACTTAAGTCCTCACTGGGTTTGTCGGACCCGTGGCGTTTAATTAACCCTAAGTCTAAGGAATACACCTTTTCTCACCAGTTCACAAAAGCTATTCTCGAATAGACTTTTTTAGTAAGCCATCAGTTACTTCCTCTGATTCAAGAGGCCTCTATCTTTGGTCGGGTAATTTCTGATCATTCTCCTATTGGCCTTGAGTGCCATCCACTCTCCCTGCCTTCCAGATCATATTCATGGGCTCTGAATAATCACCTGCTTAAAGACCCTCCTCATATGAGATATTCCGAAATTTTATGCTTCATACTATTGAAGTGAACTGGGGATCCCTCCAGGCAATTGACCAGTGTGGGCGGCACTGAAGGCCACATGGAGAGGTGAATTTATTAGATTGGTGACAATCCGTAAAAGAAAATTACATGCAAAGCGGTGGACTGTCTAGATAGAATAAGGGTTTTAGATGCCATAACGGAGATCTTAGATCTCCTCCCAGGCAAGAACTTGCGTGATTAAGGGTCTGGTATGAGACATACATGAAAGAGAAGGTAGAAAGATCTGCTTCTAATTTGAGGGCTTCCTACATAGGACAAGGTAGTAAAGCGGGAAGATGCTGGCTTGGCAATTGAAAGAAGAGCAGCGGAAAGGTGGGTTGCCTCCTTAAAACATCCTGAGACAGGTGATATAATTTCCGGCCCCAGGATATATATGCTGCTTTTATGGGCTTCTACAAGAATTTATATGTGAGTGAGCCCTCTCCCAGAGGCGCTCTTAGAATGAAAGAGTTTCTTACAGATATTCCCTTGCCTCAACTCCCTCCGGACCTCAGTTGTAAGCTAGAGGCCCCTTGGAGACTGAGGAAATTTCACAGGCTATTGATGTATTAAAACTTGACAAAGCGCCAGGCCCAGATGGTTTTTCAGTTTTGTTTTATAAGACCTTTAAAGACATCCTTGCCCCATTATTATGGCAACTGTTCACCTTTTGGTGTAAGGAAGGAATCTATGATCCTTCTCTTTTGAGGCAAGGATCATTCTTTTACCAAAGCCAGATAAACCATCAGACCTTGTGACGAACTACAGGCCAATATCTTTATTAAATGTTGACATAAAATTTTTGAGAAGATTTTGGCCAACAGACTAAAATCAGTATGGGTTGGGCTATTAAGCCCGAGCAAGTCGGGTTTGTGGCCGGCCGTTCTTGACAGACCATTTAGGAAATTGTTTTATTTAATACATGAATCTATGAGCCCAGATAAAGAAGCCTCTCTGGTCGCATTAGACGTGGAGAAGGCATTCAATAGGGTGGAATGGGAATTTATGTTGAAGTGCTCTCAAATTTGGCATTCCTGATAATTTTATGGGCTACATTAAGGTTCTGTATACTTGTCCTTCTGCAAGGATCTCCTGCAACAACCTGATATCATCTCCCTTTAAGTTAAGCGAGGTACCCGACAAGGATGTCCCCTTTCACCATATTTATTTAATTTATATTTGGAACCCCTAATTAGAGCAATTAAATTGGACAAAGATATCCAAGGCGTAAGTATCCAAAATGTTGATTTTAAGGTGTCGGCTTTTGCAGATGACTTATTAATCCACATATGGCATAGTCAATCCTCTCTCCAGCTGTTTTCCATTATTTCACGTTTTTGAGTTTTCTGGCTACAAGCTTAATAAGAGCAAAACATCAGTTTATTCATTATCCTCACTTACATCATATTGGTGTGCCTCCTTGGGCCTATCCTGGCAGACCAGCTTTTTCCATATTTAGGTATTAAAGTTTCTAAAGACTCAGCACAACTATATGAGCTAAATTTTAAACCCTTCTTAAACAGATTAGAGATGATCTTAACAGGTGGTCCCAACTCCTCTTTCCTTTTGGGGAGAGTGAATGCAATTAAAATGATGATTCTGCCGAAAGTCTTCTATTATCTTTTCAATCTCAACATATATTTGCCCAAGTCCTTTTCAACCTTTGCCACAAATACTGCACCGATTTTATTTGGAATGGTAAACCCCTCGTCGGACCTACTGCAGCTTACCCGTCGCAGGGGAAGGGAGCTTACAGGTGCCAATTTTATATTTACTACTTAGCAAGCCATATGGCAAGGTCGGCCCAGTGGGCGCCTGATTCCAGCATCCTCGCTAGCGGCGCCTTAGATGAGTTGATAGCCAAAACTGCCAAGCTGGATCTGGAAGCCCTCCTCTTCACTCCCTGGTGCAAAATTCCATCAAAATTAAAGATACCCCACTTGGATGGGACATTAGAGCTCTTCTCCAATTTTATCGTTGCTAAATATCCCTTTAAAAGGATTTATCGCAACCCCTGCTTAACAATCCGAACTTGTTAATTGGCAATCAGCTGATTAAAAGGAAAGTGGGTATCTCCTCCAACAAACTCAGGATTGCTGACTTTTGTCAGGTGGTTACCCGTTTCTCTTACAGAATTGATGGAGAAGTTCACAGTTAATCCCAAGGATAGTTACCGGTTATACCAAATTAGAAACTGTATTCATTCATTCCTGAAAGATGGTCAGGGACAGGAGCAGGCGGGGAATCTGGTAGCGAAGATAAAGTCATCGCCGTATCCAGCAAAGCGGTTTCCAAAATTTACAAGCTCATTCTCTCCCTTAGAGAGGCCAAGGCCTCCTGCCCCTCATTATTGAAAGCGAACTTATTTCCAAATTGGCCAGATGTGACTTGGTTGAGAGTTTGGCGGGATTTATATAGTTATATCAAGCAAGACAGGCTAAGAGGTTTACAATTTAATATTCTACATGACTTGTACCTTTCCCGCCAAGCTTTCACATATATAAAATAGATCCCTGTATGTCAGGACTGTGGTTATCCGTGGGCTACCACGTTACATAAACTTTGGGAGTGCCCTAAGGTAACTAAGTTCTGGGACTCTATCCGTGACTTGGATGCCTCTTTCTGTGATGTAGTGGTGTTCTTTAGTCTAGAGACTTGTGTTCTAGGCAACTTGGCTGATATTTCGTCTATAGCTCACAAATGTCAGTTAGCATTAATATCTTTAGTGGCCAAACTGCTACTTCTCCGCTACTGGTGCAGAGAGGGTACTCCTCATGTAAGGAATGGTGGGACGCTTTTCTGGAAGCCCTAAATGCAGAAAGAATGGTGGCCTCGATGTTCAATTCCGTGAAAAATTTGATAAATGTTGGGGCAATACAATTCAATTATTTAAGGCCAATAGGGTGGAAAGTACAATAGCTGCATAGTTCTGCATTGAGTTCTCAAAAGGGGAAAGTTGTTCTAACCCTTAATATATAATGTTGGACTAAGGCATTTAGGTATGAAGTTGTCCGAGGCTCTGCTATTTCCTCCTCCCATATAGCTGAGCCCATCTTTTCCCTCTTACTTGCTTCCTCCTTTTCTTGGTATTATATATTTTAATCCGCCCCAGTAGATTCTTACCTCAATTCTCATTTTGTCTCTGTTTTTTTTTTCACTTGGCGGTTCTAAAGGGATCACCTTTTTTTGGATTATGCTTCCTTTCTCTGATCCTACATATAGTGGTCCCTTTGGAATTTTGATGTAAGTTTAACATTTCTTTATTGTTGGGCTGTCAGACCTAGAGGGTGGGGGTTTGGGGGACTGATAGGGGTTGTTTTTAGTTTATTCATTCTGTTTTCTTTTCTCAATTTTGTTATTGTACTGTATCCAACTTTATATACCATTGTAAAGGCACCACGTGTTTGAGGATCATGTACAAGTTTGTTAATGTTAATGTTATTAGTGAAATAAAGTGCAGTTATTTGCAAAAAAAAAGTTTTTTATCCTAGTCCATCATGAGCTGATCAGTAAGATGGTGCTCCATGTGTTTGACTATGCACATGTGGTCTCTGGCATTGCCGGTCTTCTTCCCTTGCCAGACTGGACACTCTTTGCAATGCCTCGTGCTGTTTTTCTGCAAATACTCCTCCTTAAACTCATCATTGCACCTCTATGATGTCCTTTCTATCCCTCCTGTTGCCTCATGCACTTTATAAACCCAGTCTCTAAAGATTTGTTTGACTCTTTACCCTCCTATCTCTCTTCTCTTCTACTCCTTCTGCCTCCTATGCTCTTTGCTGTCATGGCTCCCATATCTTCACAATTCCACACTCCAATTCTGCTGCTGGAAATCTACTTTCTCCTCCTGTATTTCTTCACTCGAGAACAATACTCCACTCCAAGTTCCTTGTTATATGCCTACTCAAACCTGTTGCTACCCCTTCATTCTCCTACCCTGACCATAGTTGATCTGGCTGTTCTATTCTGCTGTACCTAGCCTGAGTATTCCAATACCAATTGACTTAACTTTATTTACTAACCTGTATTTAGTTGTAGCTTGTTAACTAGCCTGTATACTGTGTACACAATGTATTTATTGTTCTTTACTATGTTTTGCTGCACCTAACTACTTTTTAATATTTTGCATACATGCACTTCATTACTATAAATACTTTCCACCATACATACTTTAGATTTTATCTCCCTTTTTGATCTTCCCCAGGTCAGACCTGGAAATGATTTAGCTCAGCGTGCTTTCCTTGTTGCCAATTTTTATCAATAAATCAAACGTCAATGGTAAGAGTGAAAAGTTAGTGTTTGTGAGGAGGGTATACCAAGACAAACTTTTTAAATTGAATTATAAATTAGATACTTTAATGAAAAGTGTTGGTAAAGAAATCCTTCATGAAGATTCTGAAAATCTACACACACTGTATGAAGATTTTAATGATCACAGTCATGAAAAAGTCCACACATAGAAAAATGTTTAAAGCTGAGACAGAAGAGGATGATCAAGAATATTTGTGGCTTAAAACCCATTGCATGCATGTTGTACTACAAAATAAGTTATACATTAACAAACTCATAAGAAAGTTATAGTATGTCTCAGCTCATGCTTTGCACAAGAACTGCAGGGCCCTGTACAAAGAAACTTTAGACTCATGTATAGAAACCAACATGCCCTGCACATCTTGTTTTTCCTAAAGGATTCTGCACAAAGTAATTTAGAGTCACCTCCTGCTTCAGGCAGGGCTTCAAAAGCCCTGTTCAAAGCAAGGGACTTTATTTATTTATTCATTCTTGGATTAAAATACCTTTGAACACAAAACAACTCATTTACAAAGGTTCCACATCAATTGGGAAGGGTTACAAAATCATACAAGGAGGACTAACATTGAATTCTAAGCTAGCAAGCAAACAAACAAATGAACATATGAAAAGCAATAAGCAGGATATTTGGTCCACAGTTGAATGAACAAAAATAATTTGGTAGGAACTGGCGGTAGTGTACAGGAATAAGGAGGGACATTCTAGAGTTGAGGTAGTAAGATAGCAGCCAGAGACCCCATTCTACTTTCTCAAAAACTATGGAAATTCATTGCAAAAACTACATTAATGCAGATTAGGGTTTCTACTATGGAAAACACAAACCCCACAATGTTTGGAAATGTGGAATTATGGTTCTCAACCCCATGCCCCAAAAGTTTGGAAATTATCAATTAGAGCTGTGAAGCCTAAATTCTACCCACTCCACTACTCTTGTTACCCAAGGGCAAACTACAGGTATGGGGTCATTCATTTATTAATTTATTCATTACAAATCGGGTTTACAACCTTTGAGTCAGAGACTCATTTACAAAGGCACCTCATCGCAGGTGGGGCAGACATCAAGACAGTTATTACAGTGCAGATTAAAACAGAGGATAACATTACAAGTGTGTCACTGTCAGTGGCTCAGTAGGTAGCACTCTCGCCTCTGAGGCTGAGAGATCAGAGGTTGTGGGTTCAGTTCCCACATCTGGCACTTGGGTTAATATCCCAATACTGACACTGTAGTGCAGCATGAGAGGGGTGTTGCACTTCTGAGGTGCCATCTTTCAGATGAGACATTAAACCGAGGTCCCATCTGCCTGGATTGGTGGTAGTTCAGGTGGATGTTAAAGATCCCATGGCACTTATCGAAAAGAGTAGGGAAAGTTTTATTGAGACAAAATTGTACAATAGTACACAAAGCATAATACAAAACAAAGGAAAAACAGGATAAGTATTATACAATCATTCAGGTAACTGCAAAATCAGAGTCAGTGATCTAAGGAAGAGCTTTCCAAAGTTCCAAAAGTGTCATATCGAGAGTATAGAATGCGTTCATGCTCATAAATTTCTTTTAAATCTTGTACAATCTTTTTTTGAGCTCCAAATAGGAGCAGTCCTTTTGCTGTAAGGAAAACATACACGCACCATCCAAATATTCCATTTAATGCAGACAAAACAAGGTTAAAAGTGTTCTGGTGCCATTTTGACCACTGGGAGAAAAACCCATATACAAGATTCAAATAAGTAACCGACTGAAGCAAGGGTATCCCATGCCTGTGCCAAAAGGACCACCAATTTTGATAAAGGAACAGTCAAAAAATAAATGAGGGATAGTTTCAAGTTCTGTAATATATAATAAGCGAGAACACATTCTATCTTGGGACTGCTTATGTTTATGATTTGATTTTACATTAATCTTTTCATGGCATGAAAGCCAATGAAAATCCCACATTTTGGCTGGAACCCTCTTACATTTCCACAATAACAAAAGGAAGGGAGGTGTTGACCAGGACACTTATCGAAGGGTACTGATACAGCACAAACCATCAGGAGTAATTTCTTATATAAAACTTTATGTGAATGATTTAAGAACATCTGAACAGACACCTTCCATTGTTTGAGGCGAAAAGCAGTATGTTTTACGTGAAGTTGGTATACCAACAGTTTGTCTTAACACAGTTAAGGAATTAGTTTCCCATTGATGAAACCAAATCCTGCAAGAGTCATAAAACCAAGGTTCCCACCCCTTTGGGCATGAATCAATAAAGGCCTAAGGTTTGCAGTGAAAAAATACAAGAAAAAAAATAACAAAGGGTTAACCATACAAACGCCACCCTCAGGGATAGGTAAATAAGTGATATTCTGCTTTATCAGGTTTAACCTACTACCCCAAAGAGCCTGAAAAACAGGATAAAGACAGCAGTTTCTAGCTATCGTGGAATAGGGAATACATAACTCAAAAAGGAAAGTAGAGATCAAATAGTTTTTAATTAAGAAAACACGTTTTTCCTATCTGCCCCGGTTCCAGGAGGCCACCTGAAGCTTACCTTGTTGCAGTTTAACATTCCAGTTAAAAAATATGAGTCCTGTGTCCCCCAAAAATTCCCAAAATGTGAATAGGGCCCTCAACTAAACGTAATGGGCCAATACGGTCAGAGGGGAGGTTACTGAACTGACCCGAATAATCAAACTTTTAGTGTAATTTAAAACAGCACCAGAGAAGTTTCCAAAAATAGAGTACTCACAGAAGAATGAACCACTGAGGCTGCATCAGCTACAAGAAAACAAACATCATCTGTATATGCAATTGCCTTATAAGGCAAGCATAAGGCACAACTAGAAATAGACTGAATCTGAGAATTAGTATTCAGCCGACGGAGACAAAACATCAAGAAAAACATATAATAACGGGCTTAAAGGACAGCCCTGATGAACCCCCTTTTATGGGGATCATGGGTCCTATCCAACCATTCACTATAGGTACAACAGTAGCCGTTCTATAGAAAGCATGAATCAAGCGTACCATAACATCAGGTACGTGCAGAAAACAAAGTGCTTCCCATAAAAATCATGCCTAACTGAATCAAAAGCAGCCTTCTGATCTACAGAGACAACAAGTCCCAAAGCTAGACCTGCATAGCCATGAGAAAATAATTTCGTAAGAGGATCAAATGATCAGAAATTCTCCTTTGAGGCACAGAACAGGATTGGGCAGGATGCAAAACCACCTCCGCTATTCTGACCAAACGCTTCACAATAATTTTCGTTAAGAGCTTAAAGTCGGTGTTCAACATACATAAAGGTCGCCAATTCTCTAGAGAATGGATATCACCTTTCTGTTTATAAATGTAAATCAAAGTACCCTTAGTAAATTCCAAAGGAGAGATTCACATGTTAACAGAGAATTAAACACAGATGTAAGTTCTGCACCTTATATAAGCCAGCAGGGAGACCATCCGACCAGGAGTTCTCTGTACAGGTAATGAAGAAATAGCCAGTGTCAAATCCTGCTCCGTGATAGGAGAACAAGCCTGGTCCTGACATAGCTGTGAGGAGCTGGGATATCAAGGCCACTATACAAAGTCACACTGTTACCAGCCACAGAAGGGAGGGGAGAAAGAAGGTAGTATACTTCACATAATATGACAAATCTCAGTTTGTGAGGAACATAAGGTCCTTTCTGAATTTAGAAGACAAGTCATATTTTTTCAGGGGACTGATGGGAATTATATTCAAAAGGACAAATAACATCATGTGTTCCAACAGTACAGAATTTGTGTTGGTAATAAAGTTGTTGTGATTGCCATAATTGGAAAGTCAACATATCATTCTGTAGGACTTTTATTTGTTGAATAAGGTCTTGCACCATCGTGTATGCTATGATTAATAATGACTGAAAATGTACCTCTTCTGCAAATAGTCTAGGTATTCCTCCTACATTTTAAACGACTGTAAGTTTTTAAAAAGTGACCAGATCATGTTTCTTGTCTAACCACCACTGAACGGGATCTTCATAACAAATAAAACAGATTTACGGGCTTGTATGAAAGACAGGAGGGACTGCATAAACATCAGAATCTGCAACAAAGATGTGTTGAATTTCCAAATACCTGGACCTTACGGAAGAGACAACAGAACCAAAACCAACAGAAAGTAGCTTATGATCAGAAAACTCAACCGCTTGAACTTTGGCAGAAATAATTGGTACTGTAGGAGAGGAAAACACATAATCAATATGTGTGGCTAGTTTACCCTTTTAGAAGGTAGGGTGTGTTGTGTAGTAGATGAGTGATAAGAGTCCATTAAGTGGGTGACTCAACCAATTTAACCAATTCGTGGAATCACAAAACAATTTCTTTGTAGCAGCAAAGGAGCTCTTATCCTGAAAACTCAGGCCACAATTAAAGTCACCAGCAAACAACACCTGAAAGGAAGTATGCAAATAAGGATGAAGCAAAGTAAATAAAGCTATGCTCAGTTTTGATTTGAGGAGTATAAATGTTTATCACCCAGTAAGGACAGGACCCAGTGACAAAATCTATAATAAGCGCCCTCAAGGGCTACATCAAACAATTTTAGTAAATGGAAGTCTGGGATATTAATTAATATTCTAGTCCCTAACAAGAATCCTGACCAATCAACCAAAAAGAAGGACCCAGTAACCAGTCCTGTTGTGCTTGTCGGATCTCATGTGTAGTATGAAGTCTTGTATCCTGTAATAAAATTAAACCCAAAGGCAAAAGCCATAGAAAGGAAAAATCAATTTCCTTTTAGCTATACGCCATACTATTTACATTAATAGTATGGCAAACAAAGTGAAACATAGTAACAAAAAAAAGGAAAACAGACAAAAATACATTTTACAATTTCTTTTCCCAACCACCTTCTTCCCTTTAGTTTTACTCTGGCCTTCTCGCTTGAGAAAGGCCAGTGCCAAGTTGCAACTCAGGGTCAGTGGTACCGCAGTTAGAGAAGAAGCTATGGAGGAAGAGTCCACTCACCTCCAGCGCATCAGAAAGGGGTTGGAGAAGTTCAAAAGAATTAGATAAGGGCACTGGGGGTTCCGGACCACTCACAGAAGATGGTACAACCTGAGGGTTATTTCTCAGTGACCTTCTACGATGACACTTGTAAGCACTCAGGGGGCATAGAACTTGGACCTGGGTCTGGCTCCTGAACAGGAAAATTAGACTGGGCAGGATCAGGGACAGGAGAAATCTCAGGCAAGGGGTCATCCATGAAGGAAACCATCTGAGGTACGACTCAGAGGATACAACAGGCACTGAAGCCTGCAGTAAGGGCTGGGCTGCCCTGGGGAGGTACAGCCAAGGTGGTCTGGAGACGGCCTTCTGCGCCTGTGTAATAATAAAGCGCTGGTCCACTCCACCATCATGAAATTCCTGTTGTAGCAGCCCATTTACAATTCTGAAAGGTGTGCCCTGTTCATCACATAGGTTACATCTACATTCATTCAAACAGTGTGCCCCTATGTGGCTCAATTCCACACAGACGTTGCATTTCATTTTATCACATACATTACTAAGATGTGCAGGGTCACCACACCGATAGCAAGCCTTCGCTGACGTGGGTAGAACAAGACCACCCTATCTCAGCCTATGAAAAAGAGTTAGGCAGATTTACAACCCCAGAATCATTAGATCATAACAAGACTTTAAACTTCCAGCCTCCAGTCCAAATGTTCTCGTATCCAAAATGGCTTCAGGCCGTCCCTGGACGCCATAACGCTGTTTCAGCCATTCACAACATCCTCCACCTCAACTTCCTCATTAAGAAATAGAATAGTGGTCATCTTAAAAGTAGGTTTAGAAAGAGGAATAGCCTGAAATGGGGTCCATAATGCAGTAGTCCGCAGAGAATTATACTTTGACCAAAAACGCCCAGTCCCCTAGATGTTTGGAAACTAATGTTAAACGTGGTTTCACCAGAGATATGAATTAACGATATATTTCATGGGAAAATAATTTTAAAGAATCCTTTAGAAGCGTGACGTACACATGGACCGATCAGGTGGCTCAGGTAACCTCGGTATGCCAAGCAAACAGCGCTTTGTGTCTTAGCAGCCTGGATTGGAAATTTAAAGAAAGAAGAATAAGAACGGCTTGGTCCCGATATTTGGGGGTCTGTGGTGGTGGGGAGCAGAGCTCTATAGAAGTAGTAGAAAGAGGAGTCTGAGGCTAAGAACCCTTCAGATAATCCAACACAGGGTTCTGTGTAAGCTCCAGTTCATGAGGGAGACACAAGGGGTCAGTAGTGACTTTGAAGCACCTATCTTGCTCTGCAGTTCTGGAAAATCTTCAGGGCAGGGGAACCGAATAGGAGACGGACCAGACTTCCAACTTCCTGGTACAGTACCTGGACCCAGCCAGCACCTCTCAGCGCCGATTCAACAGTCCAGGTAGGTTCTTTATTAATATTTACTGTAGATGATTCTTGTACGCGGTAGGGAGCTCTATGATGAAATAGAAGCAGGTACTGAAAAGGAAAATGAATCTGTTTGTACCTGCAGGTGACAGGGGAGCATTTACTGTAGCTAAGTCTTGCACATGTGAGGAACTCTGTGATGTAATGGAAGCAGGTTGTGAAAAGGAAACCAAATCCGTTTGTACTGCAGGTGGCAGGGGAGCAGGCAGTAGAGTTTCAGCTCCCGACACTACTTAGTCTGGTCAGAGCCTGTCACAGCAACAGGCAGTAAAGAAGACAAGTCAGGTAATCTTCAAGAACTTCCACCGAGTGGAAGATGCATCTATGCTGTCGGCTGTCAGGCGTTGCATATCTCTGTGCATTTTCAGTTTTGCACTAGCAAAACGGCGCCGCCGCTGCAAAACGCCTCCTGGATCTCTTTGCGCTGTCAAACAGTGGTTTTCAGAATCAGATGAAGTAAAATCCTCCAGTAAGTCGACTGTAGGCATGCAAGTCAGCAAGTCAGTTCCATAAGAAGTAAGCAGAGGGCTGGGTATAGCAGCCTTAGTATGAGCAGCAGAACTTAAAGTTGAAGTAGGAACAGCAACAGGCAAAATATCAGTTGTTGGCATCGTGGTCTCCATTTGTTCAGAGGTAGGAGCAAAGACCAAATCTCCCACCTCCATAGCTCCCTCCTCAGAAGGCAAGGGTGCATCCGCCATCTTGGACAGAGGTTCCCTCTGACTTAGTAGGGAATTTCCCAGTGTCCTGGCCAAATTTCCCTCATTCACTAGAAATACCACCAACAGTTTAATCTGGTTCAAGGTCAGTTGGCATTCATCTGTATCCCCTTCCCCGGATCGTGCCTGAAAATAGGCAGGATTTGTCTAGTGCACTTACCTGGTCAACAAAAACTAAATAAATAAAACAAGTGCAGTAAAAGGAACAGTTAACATAGATAGAGTTAGGTTACATAATTTAGTAGATTGTATGTTACTTAGGTTACATAATGTTACAAAATTGTGAGTTACACTCATGGATATAGTATATCCTCAGAGAAGACAGTAGGTTAACATCCCTGTTTGGACCTAGTAGGGAAGGGGTAGGTCTGGGGAGGGAGAGGCTTCCAGTGGACGTTGTCAAGCCAGGGGCAAGGCGGCTGGAAACACAGGTTACAACAGGGGTTAGTTGCACCTACAACAGCGGGTATTGAAGATTTGGTTCCAAAGGGCTGTTTTGAAGGAGCCAATTTTGGCAAGTTGGAGATGCAGCTAGGGAAGGAGTTGAACCAGGTGGGGACTTGGTAGAGGAAGGATCTCTGGGCAAGAGAGGTCTTGGTTCTGGGCACCTTGAAAGTGGCCTTAACAGAGCTATGGGTGGTGACGCATGAAGATGGCTGCTGTAGGGAGGTAGAGACCCTGGGGGAGAGTTCTAGCAGAGATTTCTTAGTGAGAAGGTAGGTCTGGTAGAGCAGTCACTCCTCAAAGTTGAGAAGATTGGTGGTAGTAGAGTAGGCAGGTGTGAGTTCAGCTGGGGGCACCGGTCAAGAGCCCACAGGCCTTATTGATGGAGAGTTGGATTTTGGAGAGGGCAGTGTTTTCAGTTACAGCATAGATGGGCAAGACATAGTCCATGAGGGACAAGATGGAGGAGGTGATAGCCAGCATGAGGGCAACCTGAGGCCAGCAGTCCCTGTGCTGGTATAGCAGGCCAATCCAGGCATTAATGTGGGTGTGGAAGGAGAGGCAGTATTGAACGTGATACCTAGGTACTTGTATGTGGTCACTTGTTCTAGTGGGTGCAGAGTGCTGGGGATAATGAAGAGGGATATTTTTAGCTTTATTTTGGTGGTGGGAAAAGAGCATTGATTTGGCTTTCTTAGGTTAATGACCAGTCTGCGGTCTCCTAACCACCTTCAGCTTGGTTGTAAGCTTGCTGGAGGGATAATTGAGGAGGTGGGATTGGGATGTGAGACAACAAGGACTGCATCATCAGATAGAGGAGCATTTCACCAGTACATAAACTGGGAGGGTGTTGAGTTAGAGACTAAAAAGTATTGGACCCAGGACTGAACCTGAGGGACCCCGGAATGAACAGGAAGAGTGCTGGAGAGGGGCCGCTGATCTTGACATGCTGGGATCTAGCAGGAGAGGTAGTTAAAGAACCAGGAAATGGGCCCACCAGAGAAGCCAAGTTGGTGGAGAGTCAAGTAGAAGGGGATGACAGATAGTATCAAAGGCCTTGGAAAGGTCAATGAACACTGCTCCTGCAAGGCTGCCAGAGTCGAGAGCAGCATGCAGGTGTTAGGAGAATTCCAGGAGAGCCATGGTTGTACTGTGTCCTGGGCAGAAACTGTGCTGCTCTGGGCACATATTGTCATACTTGGTTAGGTATTCAGAGAGCTGGATCAACACCACTTTTCAAGGGCTTTAGAGAGTGGGGAAGGATGGAGATGGGCCGATAATTGTTGGGGAGGATCGGTCCCCACTCTTATGTATGGGTGTGATTTCAGCAGTTTTCCAAGCACTTGGGAACTGACCCAGGCATACAGACCGGTTTAGAAGGTCAGTCAGGGGACTAGGACTTTGTCCAAGACCATGAGAGGATCCTGGAGTCGAGGGGTCACTGCTGAGTTATTGCTGCCTAAGGCTTTAGCAGGTGCGCCTGGCTTCTGGGGATACGTGAACAGGTAGAATGGTGGGTGATGCAGGACTGGAGAGAGAGGAGGATTGGGTCAAAGAAGCTGCTGGGGAGGACCGAGTTTAGGCCAGAGAAGACAGTGTTAAGGCAATCGGCTATGAGGAGTGGATCTGTGGTGGGGGTGCCATTGATGGAGAGCTGAGATTGTGGTGGGGAGTGGACTTCCCATTTAGCTATTTCATATTATCCCAGAAGGTCTGGGCTGAACCCCAAGTGGAAGTGAGGGTGGTCTGGTAGTGCTCTGCCTTGGCCCACCTAATGCCCAAGTGTACTTATTGCATTCTGCATTGAAGACCTGTCTGTCAGACGCCTTTCCAGATTCTACAGCAATGTGCCAGTGATTATCTCTGTTTTTGAGTCTCTGGAGGAAGGGTGGGGTGATCCATGAGGCATTGCATTTTTGGAGTGGATCCAGGTGAGGGGTGAAAGTTCACAAGCCTTACAGAAGGCATTTGTGAAGTGGTCAAGAGCTGAGTCAATGTCAGGGGCACGCTGGATAGGGGACCAGTCTAGCTGGGATAGGTATTGTTTTAATTTTCTGAGGCCACCAGGGCATAAAAGGTGGCGAGTGTGGCCTGGGACACTGGCTTCAGAGCGGAGGATGACCAGAGACAGAGGACTGGGGAGTGATCACTAAGAGAGTTGGGGAGGACAGCGACATCCGGGATTTTGTAGGGGCAGTTAGATATACAACATCTAGGAGAGTGCTGGTGCCAATAGAGTGGTTGAATCTGGTGGGCTGGGTGGCTAACTGGGACATATCCAGGGCAGCAAAGGAGTCCCTTATATGGGAGGCAGTGGAGGCAAGCCAGTTAACACTGAGATCACCTAGGATGACTTGCATCAGTGGTGTGGATTTCATTCAAGGCAAACATATTAAAAATTTGTAAATAGCAACCCTAATCCCCATCCATTCTCCCATCTGCTACCCCTCATGACCCAAGGCCAAGCTACAGGTCTGGAGTCATGTCACAGAGGTCAGATGCTTCATACACATCCTATGCATTCTGGGTAAGTATTACAATTGATATGGGTCACAGCTAAAGAGTTTTAGATCACTATATGATGTGGCTTACTATGCACATAATACTATGCATCCTGTGCAAAGCAATATACTTGTTACAGATTTCTGAGTACTGTAAGCATTGCACATTTTTTCAATTTTTAGCACATATACTTGGAACTACTCAAAGCAAGTTACATGTCTGGGACATATATAGTATTTTACACAGGATCTTGTTGAAATTATATGAAACAAGTTACAAGTGGATGGTGCATATCTTACTAGGAAATATGTGAAAAAATGTTGCTGTTAAATGAATGTTTCACTATACACAGAGCCCACAACGAATATACAACAGACATAACTGTGTAGTAACTGTGCCACTTAACATTGGGCCAATATAGACTCACATACATCCTCACAGCCTTGTATTATGAAGCCAGAACTGTAGCTAGAACTTGGGTTGTGAAGGTAGGGATGGAGAGAGGTGGGGACAGGGTTGTATTTACAAATGTTGAATATGTTGGCCTTGTATCAGACACAATACCACTGCTGCCTGGCCCAGAAACTGTAGCTTGGCCTTGGTAACATGGGAAGGGGACTGGTGGAGTTAAGCTTCACAGCTCTAATAGCACATTTCCAAACTGTGTGGGTATTGGGTTGAAAACCATAGTAGCACATTTCCAAACTTTGTGGGGTTTGTGTTTTGTGTGGTAGCAACACTAAGCTGCAATGTTTAATGTGTGTATGTAGATATATATATGTGTGTGTAGATATATATGAAATACTGGTGTGGCAGCACCAGTATAGTTAGGTAGACCAAGAGCTTCTCTTCTTTTTTTGTAGCCTACCTGCTGCTTTGTATCAGCCTGATCACGACCCTTCTGCCTCCACCTCCAACTTGGCTGTGACTTCCTCAAGCTCCCAGCTTACCCCCCAAGAGGTGTCATGGCACCGCCCCTAGTGCCATGAGCACTGTATTAGGATGGGAAGCCGCCCTGGAGGCTAATTAAGGCAGAGGGCTGGCTTCATGGACGGGCAGGCAGCCAGGTTTTTCCTCTATATGGGGTCAGGGATGTGCAATGATGGCCAGCGCCTGCCCCAACCCCCAATGTACTGGCACTGGTGTTGCAGTACACCCAGCCTCTGCTGGGTGTCTGTAGTGTCAGGACAATCTACCTCTCCCCGGAGAAGGAGAGCAGTCATGGGATGCTCGATCCTTCTCCCCAGCCGGACCTCCGACATCCCCAGATCCATTCCTGAACCCGTGTCACTGGTACCGTAGGTCGGCACTCTGCCCCTGCACCAGCGGCCTGGCATAGACCAAGAGTTTCTATGCTAAACCCCTAACTGTGCACCTTAGTAGCTTTGTCAGCATTTGACAAAATTACCCCAAATTTGGCATGCATTGACTAGGAGGCAAGGTCTTAATACTGTGTATGGAAAGTTTTTTGATGGCAGCTTGTGTGGTTTCTGAAATCCAGAGACAGGTATGTTGTTGTTACATTAATGTCTAAATTCATTCCCATTCTTAATACACCTTTTTTTTTGCTGTCACCTACAGCCTAGGCAAAACAGATTTTTTCTGAAACTTTCAGGGTGGAAGTGGCCTATGCCAAGGTAACGCCTTCAAAGGTTTTGTGAAAAACATAGTAACATAGAAATACAGAAGTTGACAGTAGATAAGGACCACAAGTCCCATCCAGTCTGCCATTTATTGTTCTATCTTATAAATAACCTCTAGGCTGGCAGTATAGCCTGGAGGTTAGAGGAATGAGTGTGAATGAGCTTGGTATATCCAGCAGACCAGACCTGAGTTTGAGTCTCACACCTTCCACTTGCATACTGTGTGACTCTGAGCAAGTCACTTAACCGCCCAGTGCTCCCAGATCACCCCTGAAAACAGGCACCTGTGCCTTGTGGGCCTACCTGCTACCAAAGACTAAAATAAATAAAAAATAAAAATAAAAAATGTGCCATCGGCCTTTGCTCTGTCAATGGTCTATCTATTCATACTCATCTGTATTGCTCCCTTATGTCTATCCCATGCCTGTATGAAGCCCTGCACTGTATTCATATCCACCACTTCCTGAGGTAGGCCATTCCATGCATTCACCACCCTTTCTGTGAAAAAAGAACTTCCTCACATTACCCTTAATAGGCCTCCTTCTAATCTCATGCTGTGTCCTCTTGTCCTGCTATTTTTCTTATACTGAAACATGTTAGACTCCTTCACCTTGTTAATGCCCTTAAGGCTTTTGAATGTTTTGATCATATCACCTCTCTCCCTCCTTTGCTCTAGGGTATACATATTGAGCTTCATTAATATGTCCTCGTATGTTTTCTGATGCAGTCCCTGCACCATTTTGGTCGCCCTCTCTGTACTGCCTCAATTTGGTTAATGTCCTTGTGAAGGTGTGGCCTCCAGTACTGCATGCAGTATACTCAGATGGGCCTAACTAGTGCCTTATAAAGAGGGATTATTACCTCCCTCTTCTGACTTGTGGTACCCCTACTAATACACCCTAACATCCCCCTAGCCTTACTTCCTGCTTTAGTGGTCTGCTTGGATGATTTCAGGTCATCGGTGATGATGATGCCCAAATCTACAATGTCACTGATGAAGATATTGAAGAGGACTCGCCCAGGACTGATCCCTGAGGTACCCCACTTGTGACTTGCATCTCTTCTGACTGTAAACCATTTATCACCACTTTCTGTTTTCTGCCAGTCAACCAGTTTGCCACCCAGTTGACCAACTTCTGACCCACACTGAGCCTATCCAGCTTATTAATCAATCTTCTATGTGGAAAAGTATCGAATGCTTTGCTGAAGTCAAGGTAGGTGACATCAACTGCTCCCACTGGTCCACCACTCTGGTTACCCAGTCAAAGAAATCTATGAGATTAGTTTGACAGGATCTTCCTTTTGTAAACCCATGCTTTCTTGGATCCTGTGCTCCTATGGATTCCAGGTGTTACACTATCCTTTCCTTAAAGAGTGCCTCCATAATCTTGCCCACTACTGAGGTAAGACTGACTGGTCTGTATTTCCTGCCTGCTCCCCTGCTACCACTCGTGGAGCAGGATCACATGAGCCCTTCTCCAGTCTTCTGGGACCATCCTGTGCTCAGAGACTCACTAAACAGTTCTGGTAATGGCTCTGCTAGTTCCACCCTTAGCTCCTTTAGTACCCTGGGATGTATGCCATCAGGTCCCATTGCCTCGTCCACCCTTAGCTTATCGAGCTCTTGTAGGACCTTTTCTTTGTGAAGGGACTAGTGTTCACCTCCTCCCCTGTGTCCATGGTGCTGAGCTGTGGCCCTGCCTTACCTTCTCTTCAGTAAATACTGATCAGAAGTATCTATTTAGGATAGATGCTTTACATGGTCCTCCTCCTCACACGCCCCTTATCTCCTTTCATCTTAGCAATACCCTCTGGACCTTCTCCTTTCACTAATGTATCTATGGAAAGTCTTGTCACCTTCTTTACTGTTTGTGCTAGTGTTTCCTCGTTTTGGACTTTGCCTGCCTTACTGCCTTCCTTGCTTCCCTTAGGTAAGTTTGGTATGCCTCCTATCTTCATCCCACTGTGTTCCCTTATATTTTCTGAAGGCCAGCCTTTTGGCTCTGACCGTTTCTGCTACTGTTTTTGAGAACCAAAGTGGTTTCCTTCTTCTTTGCATTTCCTTTTCTCTCTAACACAATGGGATGTTGCTTCAAGTATTGCATCCTTAATGCTTGCCCACTTTGCCTGTACCCCTCACCTGTATTTCTTTGCCAAGGCTAGCTTAACTCTGTTGGCCATCTTATCAAAGTCAGCTCCTCTGAAGTCCCATATTTTGCCTTGGAATGGGATGATTTAGTTGTAGTGGCCAAATTGAACCATACCTATGTGATGGTCACTGGCTCCCAGGTGACCTTCTACCTGGAGATCTGTGACCTTTCCTGTTAGTCAGTACTAGATCTAGGTTAGTCCTGTCTCTTGTGGGTTGTTGTACCAGTTGTTTGAGTCCCTCCACCTGCAGGGGATCCACCATGTGTCTAGTTCTGGCAGATGTTCCTGCTGGTATTGAGCAATCTGTATCTGGCATGTTGAAGTCTCCCATTATCAGAACCTCCCTTTAGCTGTTATGTATATCTTCTAACAGTAATGTGTCTATGTCCTCCCCTGGTCTGGGGCCTGTAGACAACCCCAGTTCTTATGTCTATCCATTTCCTGTTTCCAGGGTGACCCACAGTTCTTCTGGCTCCTTATGTGTAATCTGAATTTCAGTAGCTTTGATATTTTCATTGACATACAGGGCCACTCCACCCCCACACACCTTTTTTGAACCTCGGTCTCTTCTGAACAGTACATAGCCAGGTACTGAAGTCTCCCAAGTGTGGTTACTAGTAACTATATCTCGCTAATGCTTCTCGCTTCTGTTGGAACCCTTTGCAAACTGTGTGAGAGGCCTTTTGCACCATACATTTCTGCTTATAGTTGAACCAGCATAATATTTTGTGGTGATTTGTATATGCAGCCCATGATGCTTTGCATTGTGGGGGCATGTGTGATTTTGTATTTTTCCACATCTCACTAATTGCTACTATGTCCAGTTTAGCCTCTGTCATTATTTCCTGCAGGTCTGGGATCTTGTTTCAGACTGCAGCATTTGTGTACATGATTTTCCATTGGCCAGATTTCTGTGTGTTAGTTGTTGGGTGAGGTCTGGCATGTCCCCTGTGCATCACATGGGAGCTGGACCTTTTTCTTACCTGGTACTGCAAATGAACTGCAAACATGCTGAACTCCTGTTTGACCACTAGCTGAGGGGAGGGGTGTTCTTCCCATTCGATGTATGGGGTGTTGCATGCCTCTCCCCATTTGCTAGTTTAAATATTCTGCAAAGATGTCAAACTTCTGCCCCAATGCACTAACTCCTGCCTTAGTCAGATGCAGTCCATCAAATTTAAAGAACTTTCACTCCCAAAACTGTTGCCAGTTCCTTCAAATTTTGTCCTTTTTCCTGGCACCAGCCCTTGAGCCACATGTTTAACTCCCTATCTCTCCTTCTCTGACCTTCTGTCAGGGTTTTAAATAATTGATTAGCAGTTTTTTTCTTGAGGCAATACTAGCTGTACAGAATGCATTTATATAGGTTTTCTGGAAGTATTATGTTTGTTAAACACATTGATGCAAGTGCTATGTATTTTCACAATGTTTTAGAACTTTGTGAGCAAAATACTAATTAGTTTTAGAGTTAAATAAAACCTTGCCTTCTGTCCATCTGTCCCCTCTCCCAGACTGGCAGGATCTCAGAGAAGGAGATCCCGGATGAAATGGATGATAGTTTGTCACCCAGCCTGGTCAAGTGTCCCTTGATCTCCACAACTGACTGGCGAGATCATTAGTCCCTATATGTACCAGGACATCAATGTTTACCCTGCTTCCTGAACAATTTATAATGCAGTCAGTGTCTCTCCATGCTTGATGTACCTGGAAGACATCTGACTATTATCCCTGGTTGGAGATACATATCAACTCCCTAATCATGGAGTCTCCTATGATCAGAAGTTTTTGGATTTCCTTTTTCCTTTTTTTGTTTTGGTTCCTCTTTTGGGCAAGTTTTATTGTGCTAGCTCCTGTGCTGCAGTGTCCTGCTCTGCAGTGTCCTCTGCCCTTTGTTTGATTTTGGAAATAGAGGCAGATACCTGTTTGTAGTTTTTATATGGTTTGTGGAGGTAATATCTTGGAGAGCACCGAGTGATGGGGTACCAGTTTGCCTCTTAACCACCTGCCAACCTCCAGGACCAACTACCCTCTGAGGTCGAGGTGCTCCTGTTGGATGTTGGGGAAATGGCAGGTGGTTCTTATAATATATTTCCTCTTGAATATGAAATTTGAGGTACACAATCTCTGCCCATGCTGCCTGAAGCTGAGCCCTAAGATCTCCAATGGCCCAGCATATAGGACAGTGTCCTAAATCCTGTAAAACTGCCCTTCTGAAAAGTGTTCCGCAGTACCTGCAGTTAATGATATCCATTCCAGATAAGTTGCTGGGTTTATAACCTGGTCAGAGTAATTAGGAGGAAGAAAATGAAAGCAAAAGTTTGATTTTGTATTTTGTTTGTTTGTTTTGTGTAACTTGTTATAACAAGTGAAATTACTAGTGCCCTGTAAATGAGGTCACCATGTGGCTACCTCACTGATCCGACCCTTCTGCTTCGCCACAGGAAATGTCATGACTGTGCTATCCTAAAAATGAGTGTAGTGTGGGGTGGTTGGGGATGGGGTGGTGGTTGGGCCCTTCCCTACCAGAAAAGAAGAACCACAGATGAAAGAAACAAGGAGATAAGAGCAAAACAATCAGTCAGCAACAAATGCAGTAACCCTGAAAGCTTTTCCTAATGATATATAAAACTGTAAAACCTGTAAAGCACCACCTGTAATAATTTCACAGAAGATATACCCGTAAGAAACACTTTGCTACAGAGAAAAATAAAGCAGTAACAGAAGCTATACCTTGCAAAAGGCAATTTTAATCAGAAGATTACTGCAGTAATCTGTTAGTACACACGTAGGCACACCTTGTAATAATGCAGCAGAAGGTATGCCCCAGCAACAAAAATTTGAATCAGAGAAAATAAAGCAATAAAATGTTAGCAGCAAACAGTAACAATCCCTGTGAGTACAAAATAAAAATAACAACACACAGTAAATCTGCCTAGCCAAAAGAAGTCTTAATCCTTTCCCTTGCTTTGATAAGGTTATTTGATCTGTCCTTTCAAGCAACTTGGAAGGAAAGAGCTCAGGTGAAGCTTGTTGCCTTTGCCAGCAAACCTAGTCTTCCACCTAATTAAGGTGTTCCATATTAAGTGGTTCCAGAATATAAGGATTTCAATGATTTTCTGTACATGCTCGGTAGAGTTTTTAGACAACCCTCTGATACAACACAAAAAAATTGGGGTCATGAGAGCTTTCTGCATTTTCGCCACTTATGTCTTACAACCTAAAAATATTTGTTGGTTTTGATGGCTACCATCTTGGGTTTCTCCTGAACTAAAAAACAAGATAAATACATAAAATAATTTATTTTTAAAAATCAAACACCTGAATGTACAGTAGTTAAACAGACTCATTTAGCTGTTTTTATTCATTTATTTACTGAGTCTTGGATTATAACACCTTTGAAGAATACAACTCATTTCCAAAGGTTCCACGGCAGTAGTACAAAACAAAACAAGATAAACAATAGATAAGTAAATAGCAGATATGAAGAATATACTTAAATAAATGAATACATCAAAAGCAATCAAAATAGTGCTAAATGTTGCTCAGTATAACAATAGAGTGGGCTAGAAGAGAGGGCAGCCTGGGAGGCTTTGTCAAAATCTAGGAGAGAAAGTAATGGGTGTAAGGTGGGGGATGGGAGAAACAAGAGGGAGAAGGAGATGAGTTGCACAGCAGGTGGAGAGGGAAGGAGTGGAGTTGCAAATGAGGTAATGGGGCTAGAGAGATGAGAGGATGGGGAGGTGGAAGGAGGTAAATGGAGTGAGTGCATAGAGAAGGGGAGTGCTGATGAAGTGAGGGGAGGAAGAGAAATTAATAGTATAAGGAGAAGAGATGGTGTTTAGTCAGGAGAGAGGGTAGCCTAGCAGTCTGTCAAAAACTCAAAAGACAAAAGAAAGAGTAATATGGGTGGGAGAGAGGTAAGAGAGAGAAACATAGGGAGAAGGAGGGAAGAAATTGCAAAAGAGGTGGCATGAGATTAGAGAATGGGTGGAGGGTGGAGGAGGCAAGGTGAGGAGGGGCAAGGAAAGAACTTGAAGATGAGTGAGCAGAGAAGCAGGGTGAGGGGTGGTGGGGAAAAGGCTTGAGGGTAGGATCGAAATGAAGTGCCAAGAGTTAATAGTGCTGAAAGGTATAAGTACAATGATAACATAAGCAGAAGGCTGCTATGGGTGGCAGGACATATACTGTTTGCTAACAGATGTTGTCAGAATTTTTGTTTGAAAGGGCCGAGTTTTGACTCAGCAGAGATATCCCTACCCAGAGAGTTGAGCCACATGGGGGTTCTGTAAGCAAAAGACCTCTGACCTAAGGTGGTGTGGCATCTGAGAACAGTAAAGACCTGAGTTGCCAAGCTAGTATGTTGTGTACTGTGACAAGGGCTAATGAGCTGTTGGACCCCGGGATAACAAATAAGTTGTGCCTTCTTGGCAAGAAAGCAGGTTTGATATTGATCCGCTGAATAATTGAAGCCACCCATTCTGAGCATATAGGTTACATGTGCGGTGAGGCAGGAAGCCCAGTAAGGAGTCTGCATGCTTTGTTAAGAGCAACAGTAATCTTATGAAGGGATGTAGCATAAGCAGAGCCATAAACAACCAGCCCATAATCGATGATGGTAATGACAGAGCTAAAATTGCTATTCTTAGTGCCTCGGAAGTGAGGCTATGCTTGTGCCTGTGGAGTAGGCCAATCCTTATGTTGACAGCTCAAGCTATGTTATCAATATGTTGTGAGTAGGTGAGTGAGCTGTCGACAGTGACCCCCAAGATATTTGAAGGAGTGGATCTGTTCAAGTGGGTGCCAGTGCAGTTTCTTATGGGCATTGTTGAAAAGCATCACTTTGGTCTTTTTATAGATTCTGATATTTTTTTTTTTTTTTAAGTCCAGAAATACCTTTTCTAGGCACCCCAAAATCTGGGGTGCCCAGCTTAGCAAGAAGAGCTGCTCACTAGCATTCTCTGTACGAGAACAGTGGGAGTTTCTTGACAACTGCAGCCACAGACCTAAGATGTGTTTTGGCTTTTGTGCCAGCAGTGAGCCAGCAATCACTCAGTCTCCGTGTCTGTCTTATATAATGATGTTATAATGCACTAATTGAAGCCATCGCAACACAAGTGTAATAGTTTTTAAATGCCTTGCTAACCACTTCTTTACCGAGCCTATTAACTGCTTTGCAGGTAGCCAAGTGAGTTTTAATTTATAGTTATTTGCACAGGCTAGCCCTGCTCATTCTTCGCTTCTCATTTTAGTATGGCCCTGCTGCCTGCAGCTACCACATTGTGCAGAATGGGGACTGAAGCACAGGAAGACCAAGTGACAAGTTCAGTGAGCCAGTAGTGAGGTGGGATTTGAACCTGTGACAATTCACATTCCTGTCAGTTAAAAATATTCAAGTGATTGAGAAAATATAAAACTTCCAGTCTTCAGTACTTTCTGGTAAACTGGCTATCTATGTATCTACCAATTTATTTATTTATTTATCTATCTATCTATCTATCTATCTATCTATCTATCTATCTATCTATCTATCTATCTATCTATCTATCTATCTATCTATCTTTCTTTATTTTGTAATTTCCTCCCTTCTAGCTTAGACAGCCTTCTCTCATCCTCCCCAATACTGTTAGTTAAGAAAAGTGGACTGGATTGCCCACCCCTAATACTGCTTGCCCAACCCTAACCCATTCAGGTCACCAGCCCCCAATGTATAGGTGGCAACACTAAGGTACCCATCCCAAGTGCTGCCTTAGAGTAAAGGACAACATCGGTGCTCAATACCCAGTTGAACAGAATATCTGAAAAAGAAACAGTTCCTCATTGCCTGTTTTGGCAGCTATGCATGACATAGTGCAATTACATTGAAAATGGGGCTTTGGTAGCATGCTACTGTGAGTGGGGGCATTGGTGGTATGTCAGTGTGAATAAACAACAGCTGTGTCATTCTATCAGAGTGGAACTGAATCAGATCTTACCATGTCCTCTCCATCAGTCCCCCACCACACTATTTTCTTGTGTTCTTTCACTGCCTCTTCTCTTCCCCTGCCCCATCTCTCACCCAGGTCCCGCTTACTGCCACTTTCCCATCCCATGTTCTCCCAGGTCCTGCTTACGGTCTCTCCCCACCACAGTCATGAAGCACCTACCACCAATGAGCTTTTGGCACTATCTGTTGTCTGTGAGACAAGCACATCAACACACTAAACTTATTGAGCTGTCAAAAATTCAGTCTAAAGGAAGTGAAGAGACATGATTTTATTTTAGATTATCCATTGCATTGCTGCATATGTTTCTGTTTTAGTTCAATACTAAAAGAAGGTCCACTGAGCATTTTAAAGACATTTTTACTTCTCATGTATGTGTTTTATTAGCAACTGTATATTTATATTCTTGGTTCATGATCATCGTAGTAGTGTTACAACAATCATTATAAAATGGGTCTTAAAATCCTGTAACCTCATTGGTCAAAACAGGTCACATGTGTAAATCCTGCAACAGATGACTGGTAAAGATCCTGCTGATCAAATGTTTACATTCCTTGAACCTAATTCTTTTATTAAAATTGTTAATACAGATTCATTTTATAATTGCAATAATACACTTCAGAGCTGTGTAGTAGTAGGATTTACACAATTCTTGTGTGGTTAAAGTCACCGATTGTACCTCATGACATACCACACAAGGAGTGTGTAAATCCCACAACACATGCCCTGTTGTGCATTATTGCTGACATGCATTATGTTGAAGTAAGTGTATGTTTTCCTTTATTATTTGAATTTGTATCATTTTCTGTTACTGATACATATAGACTGTCTTTTGAAAATCTGCTCTTCAGTCCATTCCACCCCGCCCCATCCTGCCTCCATACCCAATGCATGCCCACAGTCAGCAAAGACTAGTGATACACTGCATTGTTGCATGCATCAACATTGCAGTTGCAATGCAGTTACACTGTAATTAACTGTAACTACAGGTAGTTAACTAACACTTAAAAAGTGTAACCTTTAAGATTTTAGATTTTAAGATTTTAGTTGTGCATCGAACAACACATAGCAATACATTCAAGACACATGCTGTCAGTACACCAGAAAGAGAGAGCAAGAACAGTGGTCTGCAATGTAGGACCTACAGTCCCCCAAAGGAGAAAGCATTTCCAACGTTATTTTAATTTTTTTTTCTTAAAAATGAAGCACATTTTCTAAATGTATTACCACAGTAAAAGCAATATTTTATACAGAGACACTTCTGGTAATGTTGCTGTGCTCACATGCTGTGTAGGGAGCAAATTTCTAGGGGGGGACTAAAAAATTGTGATCCTATGCTGAAAGTCTGAATTTCTGGTTAATAAGTTTGTTAAACAAATCAGACTACTGTAGTAGTGACAGACACTGATTGGAGATCAACTTGCTGCTGTGAGATGGGGAGAAATGATCTTACATGCTTTGGAGCCAAATTGTACATGGAAAAGTAAAAAGCATTGCACTCCTTGCTTAGGTTCTCTTTTTGCTAAAATATTTAAGAATAATAAATGAGATAAGACTGTGGCTCACTGATTGGACTCATCTACAGTCGAAAACAAACTTTTTCTAGCACTTTATGTGAAGAGTTTGCTCAATTTTTCTCGGATAGGTGTCCACCATCTGGCAGGATATTCTTCCAGTAGGCTCCATGAAGGCCAACAGTGGTCACCTTGGTCATCCAGAGAGTGCTCCACCTGGTTGGGGGAGTTTAAGCCTGTGGAGGTGTCAGAGGTCATTATGGTTGCATCCAAGTTGAAGCGCACTTATTGTGAACTGACCCGGTACCAACACGTTTCTTAATGGAATGTGTGAATACCATAGGCCCAGTGTTCGCACTGATTATCCGATGTTCTTTATCTGAGGGATATTTCCTGATGCCTTGAAGGAGGCATTGGTGCATTCCTCCTGAAAACATCTTTAAACCCTGACATCAAGGCTAATTACGGTCCCATCTCCAATCTCCCATTTTTAGGAAGATTGTCAAGAAGGTGGTGTCACTTGAGCTGGAAGAACACCTCCTGACCTTTGATCTCTATGAATCCTTCTAGTCTGTTTTTGAGTGAGGCATAGTATGGAAACTGCTCTTGTTAGAGTGCATAATGATGTCCTCAGGGCTAGAGATTGAAAGGAGGAGAGAACAATTCTTATCCTCCTCGCTCTCTCCTCAGCATTTGATACGGTAGACCATTGTGTGTTGTTTGACCACCTGAGGGAATTTTGTTGGCTCACCGGCATGGTCATCTCCTGGTTTGAGTCCTATCTCATGAACAGGAGGCTATGGGTAATGATGGGAATTTATCCTCCTCTTCTTTTCTCCTGTCCTGTGGAGTACCTCAGGGTTTGGTCTTGTCCCCAATGTTGTTTGCCATTTATATGCTGCCCCTGGTGACATCATTAGGAAATACAGTCTGGAATTTCATTGCTATGCTGATGACACCCAGCTATATTTTTCCTTTGCACCGGAACATCCAACACGGTGGAAGTACTTAACTGCCTTGCAGAGATCAATGACTGGATGGCCTCCAGCTGACTGTGACTGAACCCTGATAAGATGGAGGTACTGGTGGTGGAGTCGAACAGAGGGTGGAATAGGATGGCCTCTGGTGGATACCGGCTTATTTCTGGGATCCATGCTGCAGGCTGCCTCCTCTAGGGTGCGTGAACCTAGGTGTAATCCTCAACAGTGGTCTGACACCCGAGGCTCAGGTGTTGGCCACTGTCAGGACCAGCTTTACCATCTCAGGAATATTGCCAGGGTTATGCCCTTTGTTCTGCCCCAGACTTCCCACCTTGGTACATGCCTTCATATTGACCATGCTTGACTATTGTAATGCGCTCTACCTCGGTGTCGCTGGGGATGCCTCCATCAGCTGCAGCTGAGCAGAATGCAGCGCCAGGTTGTTGGTGGTGCAGTCTAAATTCTGCCACATCACCCTGGTGCTGAGTGAACTGCACTGGATGCCAGTCTGATGGAGGATCCTCTTAAGGTGGGGTTACTCACCTTTAAGGCCCCTACATGGATGGGGTCCTTGTTATCTGTCTAACTTCCTGTCACCTGCTGCATTGACCCACTCCCTCCAATCCTCCTCAAGGGGCCTCCTAACTACCCCAGGATGAGGTTGAAAATGGCCAGCGACAGGGCATCTAGTGTCGCTGGCCCTGGCCCTGTGGAATTTGCTCCTACCAGCTATATGGGAGACCCCTTCTGTGGAGGTTTTAAAACCTGCCTCAAGGCTCACCTGTTTTGCCAAGTTTTTCCTGATCCCCAGACTGAGTTGGGCAGGATCTTTCTCTCCTCCCTTTTATCCTTTTTGGTCTTACTGATTTTAATATATAAATAAGTGAATTTGTAGATTGGAAATTTTTACGCTTTTGTAATTTTGTGATGGATTTGTTTTGTTGTGGTGCCCAGAGCCTAAAAATAAAATTTGCCTTGCCTTGCCATTTAATTTGCTGCTGTGGTGGAGAGAGAGAGACAATCTCACATACTGTGTGTGTGGAGCAAGCAGTAGGAAAAAGACACAGTGCAGTCTCTTTCACAGATTCTGGTTTATTATTTTGTTTAACCTAATCTTTCCTCAAGTAGCTGCTTTCACAGTAACAAGATTATCAACAGGCTGCAGTCTGTGACTGGCATTTTTCCTTTCCTTGTCACCACCAGTCTGTAAAACAATTAAATGGCAAGAGAAAGTAGAAACCAGATCCAGCACAGAAGTTCTTCATGCAAATTGCACAAAGGGCAGCGGTGCTAAGTGCCTGTGTTTTGTGGTTTGGGCTGTGTCCTGTCACTCCTGTGCCAGGTGAGCAGCTGGGCTAAATAAATAAGAGAATGCCTCATTCTTTTTATACAGACCATCAGTCTTTCATATCAAGCCCACCCTGCTTCTTCACTCCTTTATAACATTTATCTGTTAAAAACAATCAAAAGTAAACCAGACTCCTGCTGTAAGCTATCATTGCTGGTACTCTGTGTCTGTGCAGATAACAGCTGTGTCACAGTGCTCTGTCAGGTTAAGTGGCTTTAACAACAGTGATATTGATCTCTGTCATGGTCTGCATGATGGAGCATATCTTTCCTATAAAACCAGACTGGAGCTGTGTTGCTGTATGCTTGAAAGGCTGCAGTGATTACCACATTTTCCTGACCTCATTTTATCTTTAAAAGACCCTAACTGGAGGAAAATTAGCAGTGGGCACCTATACCAACCATCTCTACCACTGTAGAAGCAGAGAGATCTGATGCATAGAGCACAAGATATGAAACCTGGTGACTGCAGGTTCACTTCAATCCCATCTAAAACAAACAGCAACCAAAAAAAAAATCACTGTGTGACTTTAGGCAAATCAATTACTGTGATGTACCAGTGCTCCTGTCCATACGTCTACACAAAGAACAGTAACATGACATCACTGTAAACAAAATATTACATCTTCATATCTATTATTTAGGATTGCTCTATGATTTATTGTAGAACTGCCACTTTCGATATATGGTGAGACAGGTATCCTGGCCAAATTTTCCCCATTCACTAAAATACCACCAAAAGCTTAATCTGGTTCTGTATGTCAGTTTGCATCAGTATCATCCCTTTCCACCAGGACAAGGCTGAAAATAAGCAGAATTGCCTAGTCCTCCTTTCCTAGTCAGCAAAAATAACATAAATAAATAAATACAACTAGAAACATGTCACATGCTCTTATAAAAATAAAAAACTATCAGTTCTCAGTCAGCTCAGCTTTCCCACTTTAAGTGAATGAATTGAGAGAATACTGTATACTGATATGCATGCATTAGCAGGAAACATGAGAGTTAAAACCACAAAAAATTGAAACACATAAAAAAAAAACAGGATGATCACAGATCTAATTAATCATATACATGTATTTATTATATATTTATTATGCTGGCAATACAAGGTAAGGACAAAGCCCTAACTCCAGCATTTAGTGTTAATACTAGTTTTTGATGAAATGGTCATATTTTCAGCTTCATATTGACTGCCTTTGAAATATCCTTATCGTACTCATATTAGGGCCCATGCACAACCTGGGTCTAGGTATGTGCAAAAGGCGTATCTGTGGTCCATGCGGCTCCACACCCTTGGACAGGTGCACACTAGCCAGTATTCACAATTGCCAGCTGCCTGCCCATGCCTTTACCCCTCTGATGTGGCTGCACAGTGGTGGATCATGGCTGTGTGGGGTGGTGTGCAGGACACAGGTGGGCATTAAATGGGATGCCCATCCTGTCCCACAATGGATCCCCTGCTGTGCACATGCAGGGATCCTGGAACAGCATGGACCTTGGAAGTTTGGGTCTGATGGGTGACTACTTAAATAGCTGCCCCAGCCCTTCCTGGCATCCTAGTGGGCTGGGACAGCAGTGTGGCAGGGGTCCTGTTGCTGACACCACCAGAATGTGTTCATTGGGGAATACATGAAATTTATGGCATAGTTCCCTTCACATAACCCTGGTCCAGCACTCTGCACTTTAGTGAACGGCTTGGAGTATGGACACCCCATCACACTCATAGACTGCCCATGACACATAGCTGCTCAGGTGGTGGGGTAGAGATGGGCAAATTGCCTCAATATGCTCTGCAAAGTGATTCACAGAGTAAAGGCGAATTCACAGGTGCTCATGACAGTGGAGTACTTGGTTATACTGAGTAACTGCAAGTCTATTGAAAGCAATGACTTTATAAGCATTCGCTTTTCCCAAACCACTACCTCCAATTCTTAAGGCGATACAATGAAAATAATGTACTCACTCACTTTGCCTTGTTTTTAAGCTCCAAAGGCGAATTTTGCAGTGATTACGGGATTTCAGGTTACATCGGCTCTAGATTTTTCTGCACAGCCACAGTTTGGGGTAGTGTGTGTAGGAAGCTGTAGGAGACAATCTGCTCTGAGAGCTCTTTGTGATTCAAACCTTCTAAAAGCTGTTAAAGCCTTTTTGAGTGGAGCTATTTTTGCTGAAACTTTAGTTCATCAATTATAGGAAACCCTACTGTGCTCATGTCATCAGAGTTTATTGTTTGTGTGTGGATTTTGAATGTTAATGTACAATATTCAATCTGTGTACTAAGAGACAGTGGAAGTGTGCTTTGGGGAGGGTGTATCTGTGGTGTAGTAGATTAACTTGAAGAAAAGACAGTGCTTTCTTGCCATTTTTGCTGATTGTTGTGGTGCAGCAGTGAATAATTTTATTTTGTTTAAAATACAATATGTGGTTATACTACTGAAGTTTTCAATTTGCTACGCATTGTTTAGTGTGTGTGTATGTGTGTGACACGTGTCATCAAATCAGACACCTTTATTGTGCCACATATAATTTCAGCAATGTGAACCTACTGTCCACCGGCGTAGCAGTGTGCTCTTTGTATTTCATTATGGCATCTTTACTGGTACTAGTACTAGTGACTGTTACTGCAGTAGTGCAGTACACTGCCCCCAACCAGTAAAGGTATTCTTTTCCAGATTTGAATTTCTGATGGTGAGCACTGGTTAGGTGTTGTGCCTTTGCGCCTGCATCTCTTCAGTGCGCAGCGAGTCTTAATCTGTCTGTGCATTTCATCTCTTTAGGTCCCAATCTCCATCTGTAACGTAAGTCACAGTTGTTTCTTTGGCTTTCCTTCAGAACACTGGATAGGTGTGGTGCATAATTCTGCATGAACATTCTACTCATTCATATGTGTTTTTAAGTCAGGACCATCATCATGAGTCACTCGTGATACAAATTACATTCTTCATCATCACGGTTACAAATGCTGTCACAAATCATGATTCACGATCATGTCACTAATCATAACACAAATTTTTGACTAGTTACTTGGATGTATTGTAAGCATGTTTGTAGCATCTCTCCAGGCTTCACATCCCACCATTGTACTCATTAATGAGTGTTTTTAAGTCAGGAGTTTGTGCTACAGCTCATCGGGGAGGTACAGCCATAGGCATTCGCTTTCCCAATACGGTTCCATATTGTTTATCTCACACTGTCGACACGAATCACATTCTTCATCATCATGGTCCGAATGCAGTCACAAATAACAACACTAATCTTTTTACTAGTTACTTGGATATATTGTAAGCATGTTTTGTAGTATCTCTCCTGGCTTCACCACCCTGCCATTGTACTCATTAATTAGCATTTTTAAGTTGGGGAGTTTGTGCGACAGCTCATCGGAAGTACAGCCATAGGCATTTGCATTCCCAGTACAGTTCCATATTGGTTATCTTACACCGTCGACACCGAATCACATTCTCTATCATCATGGTCACCAATGCAATCACAAATCATGATTACGATCACATCACGGATCACAACATTAATTTTTTACCAGTGACTTGGATGTATTAAGCATGTTTTGTAGTATCTCTCTAGGCTTCACCACTCCACCATTGTACTCATTAATAAGCATTTTTAAGTTGGGGAGTTTTGTGCTACATCTTATCAGGAAGTACAGCAATAGGCATTCGCATTCCTTTCCATACAGCATGTGAGTTACAGTACTGTAGTAGTGGTGGGCGGGAGCAATTTGCTCCATGAAGTGATTCACTGAGTAGCGAGAATCCATACAGAACTCACAATGTGAAGCGGAGTACTTTGCTTCATAATGAGGAACGTGAAGTCCATTGAAACCAATGTCCTTGCATTATTCCACCTTCCCAAACCACTTCTCCACTAATTTTAAGGCAGACATTGAAATCAATGTAATTCGCCTCACTTAACCCTGTAATTGAGCTCCAAATGAAATTCTGCAGTTATTCATGGGATTGCAGGTCACATGGGCTCTAGACTGTTTGGCACAGCCTCAGTTCTGGCCTGGTAGTGTGTGTGCAGTGGTAGCTGGAGATAATTTGCTCTCAGAGCTCTGTCATTCATAATTCTAAATGCTATTTAAAATGCCTTTTGAGTAATATTTTGCTCAAAATATAGTACATCGATTGTAGGAAACCCTTCTGTGCTCATATCATTGAGTGTTTATTGTTGTGTGTGGATTTGGAATGTTGATTTAGAACAGCCAGTCTGTGTACCGTGAAGTGTGCTTTGGGGAGGGGCGATTTGTGGTGTAGGTAAATTAACTAGGAGAAAAAGGCAGTCTTTCTGTTTTGGTTACATTTTTCGTGTATAACTGAGTTAATGTACACACAGTAATATTTTCAGTAATTCTTGACTTTTTAGCTGATTGTTGTGGTGCAGCAGTGTACGATTTGTCTGTTTAAAAACATGTGGCTATATTACTAAAGGTTTTCAATTTGCTATGCATTACTTGAATGTGCGTAGAGTGTGTGTGCAATGCATGCCATTAAAATCAGACACCTTTTATTGTGTTACAAAGCAATTGCAGCGGTGTGAACCTGTTATCCACCACACCTGCATGATTTTTTTATACTGCTTTGTGGTATCTTTACTAGTAGTGGACTGTTACTGCTGTGCACTAATCCCCAACTGGCAAAATGTATTCCTTTCCGGATTTGGATTTGTGACTTGTGAGCACTGGTTAGGTGTTATTGTGCCTTTTGTATGCATCCCTTGAGTGCAGTGCAGTCTTAATCTGTCTGTGTGTTTAGAGGCACCATTAATTCTGAGCGACTGCATTTCTTGTTATGCTCTCATTTCACTTTGTCAGCACTGGGAATTTTCTGAACACAAGACAGTAGCATTTTGGGGATGCACATTAATTCTGGTGACTTTATGTGTGACCTGACTACTGCGTATGACTGAGTGTGCCATTAATTCTGGGAGACTTTGTATTCTTGTTACACTCATTTCACTTCATCAGCACTACGAGTTTTCTGGACACAAGACAGTAGCACTTCAGGGTTGCACATTCATTCTGGTGACTGTGTGGTGGGATGCTGCCAATATTGTTATCACTCCACCTTACTTCGCATTTAAGGTGGCATGATGATGCGATAATAACAACAAAGGCAGTGAGCCTTTCCTGGGGCACTCTCGTGG